>OX638358.1:41862164-42462164 GCA_951812935.1 Hermaeophaga mercurialis
AATGTCAGATTTAATAAAAATACTTATAAAATAATCATTAATGACATTGGGATCACATAAATTAACGGGTAAATAAGAATTAACATTAGGCGCACTAATTTTAAAAGTATGTTCAGTGTTTTTTTGAATGACGTTATATGGAAAATGGTATGTACGTTTGCAAGAGAAGTCAAATTTAAATTGTAAGAAATTGGAAGTGTTACGTAATTTTGTTTAATAATAATAACTTTCCGTTTAAAACTCATCGAACAATTTCATTGGAACATTTATTCTGTCGTACACGAGGATGTAACTGTTTTGCTTTATGAAAACATCGGACGTTTTTATCATAAGTATGTAATCTTTTCACTTATTTTCAATAGACTCTTTATCGAGTTCAACGAAAATTAAGGAAATATTTCAAATATTGGCATAAGTATATCTTGCATTAAACCTTTGAGACCCAGAAAAGTAATTTTTCTCAAACCGCTTGTATTTCGTATCAATTTGATTTTTACGATTTTTTTAAATGAATTTATTTAGATGAAATTCAGTTTCTAAAGGTTATGTAAGTTGCTGAATATAAATCCAATTTCAAACTCTAAATGGCAGAATAAAATCGAAAAACGGATTGGTTTGCTTCATCTTTTTTTCACCGAATGAATTGATTTTTCAGAAAATGGTGATGGTGATATACCTACAAAAAAATGTTTGTAAAAATCTCGAAATCTAGTTATGGGCGATTAAATAAGCTAAAGCAATGTATTTGTTCCAAACATAAAGATAATTTTTTAATTTACCCCATAGTGTACATGAAAAAGGTAAAATAGAGGTTACTGATATGGTTCTTAATACTTGTACAACTTAATTATGCTTATTTTAACTAAGCTAGAAGGTGTTTTATGGATTTTACTAATTACTTTCTAAGACGTAACTATCGAACAACCTTGTATATTTTATACGTTGGGACACACAGTTTTCATTTAGAGCCCTAATGAACCAGTTAATATCACAAGAAAAATCCAGACACTGTATATCGAAATTTCCAAAATCCGTGCACATTTGACAAGAGCACAGTAAAACTAAATTGACAAGTGCACTTTAAATAAATTTTTTTTGAGACAATTATACTAAAATTATTTGATGTTTTAATAAAAAGAATTGGCAAAATTTATTTAAACTAAATTAAAGAAATTTTATAGTATTAAATATACAACAATTAAACAAAAGTAACAATATAAATTAAATAGATATAAACAAAAACAATTGCTCCAAGTGTTGTCCAGTTTGGTCTATACATCTACTTAATCGTTTTAAAATATTTCAAACTCTATAAAAAATAGAAAATTTTCCATATGAAAGTGCTTCTTTCTTTCAGTATGTGAAAATAGGTCAACTGTATTTTCTGATCCGTACAACTTTAAATAAGCGTAGCTACAAAATAGCCTCATTCTGGTAAGTGACGCTTTACCGTTTTGTTGGATGGAACATAAAGAGTCTTCTGATACCAATACCAACCTTTTGCAAATAAATGATGCTCTTACATATTGAAGAGAGAACAAGTTTCGTTTAAATTATTGAATGAGGTGAGTTTTGTGAAAGACATGTAAGCACATTGAAAATAAACTTTAGGAATGTGAGATAATTCACAGATTCCGATACCTGCGTAAACATTTTCATCATTAGGCAAGGATTTTCACTAGTAATTTAATTACAACTAACAAAATATTCGAAGAAATCTTCAGGACATATCGTTTTTCATGGTTAGTAAAGTATATTTTGATTATAAAAATAAAATTTTAAATACTAATCTCAGCGCAAAGTAGATGCTTCTTTAAAAATTTTAAATAACAATAGCTCATTTGAAAGGAATTTTAAACCTCCAATTAATTATAAATCTGATACTAGTTTGATAAATAAATTACATAACTTTAAACTCATACTTAATTTATCAAAATGTTCTTCTCTCTGAGTGTCCCATCTGTGGGAATTTGTTGAATGAGGGCTTTTAACGATAACTTCAACGTTAATAAAATACGTCAACAATGTACACCTTGACTTTTAATCTAAAGGCAGATGTAACCTAGACATTACCAAAAAACTGGGTCTAATACTTTATTGGATCAATAGAGGTCAGAATAGGTCAAATTTGGGAAACTATCATTCCATAACCCTTCTCAATGTCATCAATAAGCTTCTAACAAAATTATTGTTTAATACATTAATACTAAAAGCAGAATTAAAGAACTTACCATTTCAAAATAATAAAGAAGTTTTTGATAGAAATAAGTAAAAGAAAAAAAAATGAATAATATTACACACACACTTTTCAAACTATTTTTGATTATATTTCTTGTTATTTTATTCTTAACCAACTCTGTCAATTGTTATCTACCACTATTTGTATTTTGTTGGAGTAAAAAAATATTTTTTTGTTCGTCTTTTAAAAAAACATTTTTTTGGTTGTCTTTGGTTTACGTTCAAATAAAGTGTTTTAATATTTTTTCATACGTATACTGGGTATCCCAGATGTCCTTGTCTGAAAAAACTAGAATAATTAATTCCTTGAAGATTAAATATTTAAAGCCACCTTCATCATTTCATTCTCTAGAAATCACCCTTAATTAGTTGTTTTTAAATGCCACTCCCATTTTTTTTTATTCATAGCTTCTTGTTTACTAATAAATTACTACCATATACATAGTTTACGTTTCAATAAATGTGTTAAAACCAAAAAATAGCAAATAGTAAACAAAAATATTATTTAATAATATTTATCTTGAATTTACACAGTCTTCCAAAGCATTTTAATAATATTCAAGTCTACCTAGGTTTCGGTATCTGACATTTTCCAAGACTGAAAGACGTTTGACAGATCTTTTTAAAAACGTAAATAAATTTCATGTCACAAACCTGACAACCAATCATTATTCAGCAATATTCTTCTTTTTCTAAAAATATATTTGGTTAGTATTATTTAGTTCAAAACTTCCCAGATTTAGTTTTTCATTCAATACTGTATTGAAACCTAGGTAGACTTTAATGTTATAAAAACGCTTTGGAAGACTGTGGAAATTCAAGATAAGTATTATTTATCTTTCCATATTTAAAATATTATTGTATTTGAATTGTTAAAAAAATGTTCAAAGCGTTTATTATTGTTTGCCAAACATACTTCATTGCGCTAATCAGATCTAATCAGAGAGCAGGATGCTCCAATCATTTCTAGAGTAATATTATTACAGTCTTGCACTATTCTATTTTCCAAATCACCTAAATTCGTAGCTCAAACACCTTTAACTTCCAATCCACCGATTGATTAAAGTGGCTTTGTGTATTATTATCCCTTTGAAATCTTCGAAGCGTACATTATTCAGTTTTTTTTGTTTTACTATTTAATGTCACCAAATGCTGGACAACATATATGTCACTCGCCATACATATATCGATATTATTTATTGCAAAACATAACGATAATTAATATGTTTTATAGGTATATCTGCAGTAATTAATTTCCCATATTTCTACAAAAGCAATTTCAGCAAATACTACCAAACAAATTTGTAACTAGCAATACCACAGTTTTTTCCGTTATCAGGATATTTATATAATTGTAGATACACATACTATATAAATAAATTAAAAAGATAATAATAACTGTTGCGGTTTCAATTTTCCATATATCCAGTGGTATCAACAGACATAAAAAATTAGTAGAAAATAGTATTTCTAAAGAACCTAAAGACAATGTAATAAAAAAGTGTTGTATGCAAAATTAAATAAGATTGAGTTGACAAATTCAACAATAAAAGAAAAAGAGTTTATTACGGCAAGTTATTTTATTTAATTCTCTGTTAAATTAAAGAGTACAAGAGTACCTGGATATTCAGAATAAATCCATTAGGAAGGAATTAAAAAGAATTGGTCCAAGTGCAAATTAAACAAAAACAAAATTTCTCAGAATGTAACCACAATAAGTAAAAGCTGAAGAAAATCTAAGGTTCAGCATAACAAGAGAAATACGAACCAACATGAAATGGAAGCGGAATTTAAGACAAGGCTGATAAAAGGAATTAAGAGTGCTAGAATGATCCATAAGCACCTGATAAACCAAAACATCTCTAGAAAGGCGAAAATAAGAATATATAAAACAATTTTAAGGAAACCAGTTTAATTTATATCTAAAAGCTAGACTTTGAATAAAAATAGCCAAATATTTCTATTCATCTAAGGACGTAGAACTGTGAAGAATATACGGGGGAATTAAAATCGATGACCACTGGAGAAGACGAACAAATCAATAAGTTTGGAGAACTTAAAATCAAATATTGTGAAAATCTGACCAATTAGACAGCTGAGTTATATGCACAGACAGGCTGTACACAGAATGGCTAAGCGGACCATAGACACAAGTACGCATGAAGGAAAAAAGAAAACTTAAAAGGAGATGGTTAGAGCAGATGGAAAGTGACATAAGAAAGCTGGGAATTCTACGTTGGAGAGGTAAAGCGATTAACCGACTGGAATGGAGAAAAATATCGAATATACAAAGAATTCCAAAAAACTCTGGTAAAAACTTTTAAACTATAAGCTTGCTTCTGCGCCAACCTGTAAACCCATCGAAAATGAAAAATAATTTAGGAGCTCGTAATAACAGCAATTTTCCACGTACCCATATACTTACTAAATCTAATTGCATCGACGCAGATTATCAAGCATTGGAAAATTAGATTGCTCTTAATTCCCTTATTAGGAAAAGCAGCTTGATTCGTAATCCCTTTGAATTGGGAAAAGGCTGAATAAAAAGGCCACAACTTTAGATAGAATAGATAGAAGTAAGGTAGAATACTAATAAAGACCACGATAATTAAATATTGCTATATGTGCAGGCTGTGTAATTTTATTCCGGGCATAGAGTGTTAAGAATTCACATGTTATTCTGACCAAGGTATATTTCGGCAACATTGCAACATCTCTACCTCCAGATCCGTTAAGAGTTGATACCCATATTTAATTAGGAGCAGCGTAAAGCAAAACTTTGCCAAATTATGCTTAGAACTGAATCGTATACATGGAATAAAATTACATAATCAAATATTCAAGGTGCATGAGCAGATTGGTGTGTCAGATTTTATTTTTTTATTAATAATAATATAGGTATTATATTATTTTGCCGAAAGTATAATAAGCAAAATAATTTATTTTTATTATCTTATGTTACCTTATCTACTACAAAATTTAAAAAAATCTTACTAATAGGTTAATGTGATTATCCCGTGAAAAATTCGAATTCTGCTTTTATAAATATGTGTTTTTAATGTAACCTCTGGCGCAGTATACACTATATGTATGAATATTCATGTAGTGACAAACATTTGGTAATAACACAAGTAGAAAACACCACACTTTTGACTAAAATGAAGAATTATGCAACACTAAATACACATTCCACTAAAATTCAAAAACCACAAAGGTATGAGTTTGCTTTAATTATTAAGCCTATATATTTCCAAAGCAGAACTTTAAAACGGATTTTTTTCGAAAATAATACGTTTATATTATCTAACTCTGTGAAATTAAACATTAAGTGATTCCAAAAGCTGTATTTGTCTCGTAAATATAAATAGTCTTTTTCAAAGTGCCACATGTGATGTCTATAAAACTGATCAATCTATGTCGGATATTGTAGCGATAGGTTTAATAATGTTATACTTTTGTATGTATACACTGCCAGATGGTTTTGAGTTGGGAGGTTTAATAAACAGTTTAACGCTGCTTGCCATAAAGTTTTACGGTTCGATATTTTTATCAGCATATTAGTTTTCTTTCTGAATCTGCTTCTAGGTTTCTTTGCATCGACATTTCTTGTGAAAATTATAACCTTTATATAATTTATATCGGTAAAAAGAATACAATAAAATAATAAATAGGATGTTCAGAACCTCCAATAACTTGAAGACATTGATTTTAAGCAGATTTGTGCAAAATCACCTCATACAAAATCGTTTCTAAGCTTGAAACCTTTGAAGATGTTCACTCTTCAAAAATGTCCACTTGTTATAATTTGTGGTTTAATATTTATAGATCCCACGTACACAAGCAGGGTGACTTGTTTTGGCGAGTACATAATTAAGGGACGTATTGTTCGTCTCAAAAAAACAACTAAATTTATAAAATGAAATAAAAAAAATGTTCATCAAACCAGCAGGGATAAAGCATCTTTTAGCCATTTACCTTATATTTTTTTAATAACAAAAAATGACTTTCTATTAATGTTAATAAAAAAAAAATGTTCCCTTGTTGATTTTCTAGAAAATAATCGGTTTTCGACAAAAAATGACTTCAATCAACACTCTGACCAACACCACCACCATCAAATTTTTTTGCTAAAAAATCTAAACCACTTCCTGGATTTCATTCAAATTTAGAACATATTTTATCCAGAGTAGGTCGGTTCAGTTAATGAGGTGTTAGAATGAGTTTCGATTTTCTTTGCAGGAGCAGGGGTGGTTTGGAACTTCAGAAATTTACTTCAGAATTTTTATATACAACCGTTTTTTTGATTTGGAAAGTAATTAACTAATAAAATGTACATTTTGTTGGCCGTTTTATTCCCCAACGTAATTCAAATTTAATTTAATTAATTAAATTAAAATTTGTTGTCGAATTAATAGAATAACTCTTCACTTATAAATGTTTACGTACATCATTGAAGGGAATAAATCCAAACTCATTTTAAAAGCGTATGAACTGGAGTCTGCATACTCTTTCAATTCGGATAAAATAAGTTGTTGAGATTATATTAGCAAATAACGGTTTTCCAAGTTGACCTTCAAGGGCGGATAAGTTCGAAGAAAGGAGACCCAGAAAAAAGTTTAAAAAATATTTCAGTGTTTTTTTTATCCATCTATCGGTCCTTAAGTCGCTCTCAATATCAAAATTTCGAACCATACAGTGCGTACTTCAGTTGGAGATATACGGAAGGAAAACTTGATTATTAGTTTTACTATTATTGATTCACATAGACAGTATAGTTATACTCGTATATGGAATAGCATATCGGGGGTATCGTTTTACATAAAGGTAGCTGAATTTTATTGATTCAGCTTTCATATACCTTCAATTTTCTCCTTCAAAGCATTAGTGATCGTAGACTTGTAGACTTCAAAAAGCCCCCAAAGAAAAAAGTCTAACGGACTAATATCGCATGACATGGGCAGCTAATTTTGAGCAACAACACAAGAAATTATACAACCAAATAATGCCTTATGGAGTAACTGAATTGTTGCTCGGGCTCTATGGCATAAGGCACAGCCTGGTTGAAACCATATGTCGTCCCCAATTTACAGATAGTGAACACCTTTTATCAGCCGCATTTACGAAGAAAAATGGTCCGATGATGCCGTCAAATCAAAATCTGCGCCAAACAGTAATAATTTATGGTTGGATTTGTTTTCCGATAATCATTAGTGTATAATAATTCCTGAACCACAAATACGACAATTTTGTTGATTAACCAAGCTATCAAAATAAAAATGAGCCTCATCGCTGAAGATAATTTTATTAGAAAAATCAGCATTCACTGGTTGTTCCATAATCCATTCAACGCCCGTTTTTTGCTGAACGTGGTCAGTAAGCTTCAGTTCTTGAGTAAATTGAACTTCATAAGCATGAAGATGCATTTTTTTGTGAGAACACGCTCTAGAGAGCTTCTCTAAAGCTGAGTTGCATAAAAGCGTATTAACCTTGGAATTATTTGATCTCGTGCCAAACATAACACAGAGTCAAATATTCTAACCGTTGCATATCCCTAATTTCAATCCGTGTTACATGACAATGGAGTAGCAGTCGAATTATTTATAATGAAGCTGTCAACCCGCAATGACAATTAAAATTTTAAATTTATATTTGACACGGGATCAAATAATTCCAGGTGTAACACGGTTTTATGCAACCCAGCCTGTGTCCCATTCTTGACCACGATGCCCAATTGAAGAAGGACCAGAGTGTTTAAGATCACTAATTGATCCAGTAGTCTCCCTAATTATTTTTAATAATCTTTTCACTGCTGATGAATTTAAATCACTATTCTGACCAGATTTTGCACGAATATTGCGAACTGTAGCTGTTAAACCTTCATTACTTTTAAAATATTGCTCAACAATGAAAACCTGTCGTGCTATCTTTTTTTTTCGTTGGCAATATTTTGCCGCAAAAATTGTCCAACATTTAAATATTTCCTAAATTTTGGGACACCGTTTAGATCGGTCTTTATAAATCTGTAAATGAAAAAAAATCATTTTCTGTGAATAAAAATTTGACAATCAAATTACAACTGAGTGAACTCCATATAGACGATGTTGGTATGGTTAAACTATTCATTTTAAAAACATTTTTTAATTAGTTACACTATCAGACCAACTGCGTTTCTATATTTAGGCAAAATGACTAATACGAAAAGTAAGTAAATACCAAAGGTAGTGGGATAATAGATTATCGTAGACATTCTTTGTGTATACGAAAATATATATGCGTCAAACACATATTTAAATACAAGAGCAATGCCAAGATTGTGATAATTTATTACATCATTGAGTTTCTTGATCCAAGGATATCTAGATTAATGGTCAGAAGTATATGTGGGCCATTATCTCTTTTATCTTTTATTATGTGCCGGCGACTTCCTCGATTATGAATCCGGTTGCGGCTTAATTTCATCTCTTTTGCTCCCATTTAAAGAAAGAAAAAAATGGCGTTTGATATCTTCTCATAGATTTGAAAGCAGATATTATTTTGGATATTATTTTGGAGTTAAAATGAGGCATTCATTCAGCAATGAAACCAACATTTTTCAACTAATGAATATTTATTCTAGATCAATATGCACCAACTGTTTTTTTACGATAAATCCACTGACATGTAGGGACGAATCGAATGAATTCTCGTAATTTTTGCTTGTGTTGAAATTGGAATGCACACCCATAATTAAATTCGATTTAAACTGGAATTTCTATTTTTTATAACAAAGCCTAAAATTAGATTAGGTCGCGCGTTTAGGCTCCAATGATTCTCAATATATTACATTATTTATAATCTTGTTTTATCAATGTTAATGTCTTGAAATAACAGGTAAAAACAAATACTGCTTGCAATTTTTGAATCTTTAAAGTATTCTAAACTTGATTAAAAAAATTAAAGTAATTCGTTTCATAGAAAATTTTATAATACTTAAGGTTACCTAATAGATTGGTATTAAATTATAATATACAAATTCGTAACTATGATAATATTTCCATTAACATTAAACAAAAATAATTATATCTATAACCAAGAGATCTTGAACCTATTTAATACGTACTACATAAAATCACTTAGCACTAATCTTTATATATTATGTTAAAGTACTAGTTAGTTTCCTAGAGTATAAATTAATACACTAAAGCAAAATATTAAGACCTCAAAACAATAAGAAATTATATAAGATACTGACTCTTCGATAAAATTCTCTATTTAATTACATTAAATTTTCGTCTCGGGGTTCGAATGTATGTAACTCCAAAGCTGCATAACCTGTTCTTTCGTTGGATGTTTTCAAATTTTTATTTTCGAATTATTGCCAAATACAAAAAGGGTATTAATCATAATAACTAACAGATGAGGTATATTATTTGTTCATTTTTCTTGACTAAATTATTATATACCTATTAGTTAATAATTAAATATAGTTTTAAGATTCAAATGAATTTCACTATATAAGTGAGAAAAAGTCAGAATTTTGAATAGGTAAGTTTATAAAAATTTAAATTAAAATAATGTCGAATATTATTGGAAAGGCCAAACAGAAGAGGAGTACTTATTGTATTCTTGATTATCCTAAAGAGCATAATAATGACACTGGTAATAATAATGTTTATATTTATATCGCTTATAAGATAGATTTTGATATTCTTCGTTTTTTTTATGCCAAGGTAGTAAGGAAATATGAAATTGGAAGAAAACGGAACAAAATTCGTAATAAATACTGTACAAGAAAAAGAAGATTGGACACATGCTTTTAGATCAAAAAAGAAAGTTTTTTTTACCATTTATATCTAGTTTTTATTAGAAAGAGACACTAGTTAATATTAAAAATATTTGTTTATTTTGGTGCAATAAAATCAAAGTTTTCCAATAACAACAGCTTTTATCCATGAGTGATTTAATGCCTATTATTTTTATTATTACCACGATGTTTTGTACTAATTGAACAATGTCCAAAAAATATTCTCTGTGATTGTATTAATAAACGTGGACATGACATAATAACTAACGGAAATTCATAGGATCTTCGATATTAAGCAATCAATACGGGTACATTATATCGAGCCTCTGATGAATATTAATACCCAAATACAGTGTGATAATATCTTTTTCTTTGCAGTCACTTTTTCGTTGCCTGAATAGAATATTATTACAAAAACAATTCATTTTAGACAATTTGGGTCAGTTACCAAGAGGGATATAATGCCGGATATTCGTGAATCAACAACAATATTAAAAATAAAGGGAAATTGGAACGTATAGAGGTTGATAGTTTTATGGTAAAAACGGATTTTCAGAGACAATAATAAAATATGCGAGGTTAGTTAAATGGAACAAAATATTTACAAGACAAAAGTTTGTATTCAAATAACACTTTAAAAAATATAATATATACCTCAAGGTGAAAACTGAATGTATTATTAAATCATAGATTTTCAATTATTACGTGGGAAGAATTTTGGATAAATTTAGCAACAATTTTGTTTAATTAACAAAAAAAAATATGCTTGAAAAACAAAAAAAGTAGATATTGGGTTAAATTGTTTTTATCAATAAGATTTTTCACAAATTAAGAAAGTAATGTATCAAAATCTGTGAAGTTATATTACTTCGAAGAATTTTTGAATTTTATCTTTCAATAACTGATTGGTTTTCGACTTCCGTAAAATATTGAACCTTTGTTCCATTTAATCAACACTATAACTCGTTATAGTTTCTGATATTTGATTATTTGCATAACATAAAAAATCAGTCTGCTTATTATGTTTAATAAACTTGTTTATGAGTGTTTCAATATGTTAATGGGTGTAAGATGCTCGGTTAATTCAGATTGGAAAATCCTTTTATTTTAACGATTCATTATGAAATAACATTCTCAATTATATCGTGGCGCCTCCTACATCCTGCGTTTAATCAATTAAATGTTAAATAAATATTGCAGAATTGAAAAATAAAATATATATACATATATGTCGACTAATAAGAGTAATGAATTGTGTAAGTGCATAAAAGGCTTCACACGATATATTTTTTCTATGACTATCAATGAGGAAATATGTACTTGTTATTTTAAACACAAATTAACATAAACTACTGAATTAATTTTCTCTATAAGAATTATATATTGTAATGGTAATACAGTTAATCAAAATTTAATGAAATTTTAGAGTTTTATTTTTAAATTCAAAATTCGGCGTATTATTAAACCAATCAATAATCAACTGTTATTACAAGTTAGTCTTAAATGTCATTATGAACTCAACTATTAAGTTCCGATTCTTAATAATTCTCGGTATCATCGAGAGCAAGTAGCAAAGTATTCAAATTGTCGAATTTGAACTCGTCGGATTTCGAACCGTCGTCGTGTTGGTGTC
This sequence comes from Hermaeophaga mercurialis, assembly GCA_951812935.1. Classification (NCBI taxonomy): domain Eukaryota; kingdom Metazoa; phylum Arthropoda; class Insecta; order Coleoptera; family Chrysomelidae; genus Hermaeophaga; species Hermaeophaga mercurialis. The sequence continues at coordinate 41,873,819 of OX638358.1, forward strand.
ACGTTAAATTTCATGTATAAAAATAGAAAAAAATGATAGACCCAGAAGTTCTGAGTTTTTTAATTCAAAACTTTTATCCAGAAATAAAGAATTATTCACATCACAGGAAGTCTGCATTTTTATGTTCTCTTTGTGATTAATCTTCTAGTATCTGTACAAATTTGGGCCCAAAATAAAGCAGAATTTGCTTAAAGTTTGACGTTACCTGTGCTAAAAAGTTTTTACTATGAGTTTTATTTTGCTTTAATTGTTATTACCATAATTCGATTTCAATAAAATGGCAATCATTAAATTTGACACAAAATTATTTATTATTGTTAATCTTGGTTATAAAAACATTTAAAAATTGTTTTATTCTACAAAAGGTAATACAGTAGCAATTACAATTTGTTTATAGGTCCACACCTACTTTAGGTTTATATTAGCGTCGGTTATCACATTGTTACACATTAGTTAACCTTGACTGATAATAATACTTCCGTTCAAGAGCAGCACATACTTACGGTACTAAACGTAATTAGTGGAAAGATTATAGTTAGATTTTAAGTGGCTTTTTAAATATTGGTCTAAATATTTCTGCAAATTGGATACGTTGAACTATTTATAGAATTTAAATGAAGCCGTAGTTAGAATTACGCGCTGTTTAAACAGCAAATTTGTCTATAAAACCATATTTAAATTTATTGCTTAGACTTTACATTGTTTTCGTACCTATATATTCCATAGCAAAGCAAACGGATCGATTACCAGCCAGAGTAATAATAATGACATATGTTTATACGTGTATAAAGAGATAATTTAAAAGGAGTGGCTTTAAATTTAATTGTCTAAAAATTTTATTGTATGAACCATAATTGATAATAAAAAAGGAAGAAAAATCGAACCTTATCCGGTAAAAATGAAATATAATAATGCTAATTAGAGAAAACAGGCGAAATAAATCCTAAAAAAAATACTTAAATATAAGTTTTCATTGTTGAAATTCTTCTGGTGTAATGGGAAATGAATAAAATTACGAGGGCAATTAAGATTTCATTGATTGTCTGTCATTATCATTAATATGTAAACAATGTGCTAATGGCGCTTTGGCTGGAATTTATATCGCTTTATTTGGTTATTGATGATCGATTTTGATGGAGAACAGTATTTTATTTTTAGTGCTGCAGTTGTAGTTTGTTAATCAGCATGTATGTTGTGGGAAAATTTAAAAACAATAAAATTCTTCGCAAATTGTCTGGTAGTAGTTTTAGTTTTTCTTCTAAATTCCAAAATGGTTCATAGATAGTATGTTATTATTAAAAACATCTAAAGTGTATTTAAATTAAATACAGTATATCAAACTGTCATTAAAATGCCAATACAGTAATTAATTTTTTATGACATACCTAAGAGTATGTGCAATTAATTTATAATTTTGGAATAATTTTTAGCAACTACATTTTTTCAAAACTATTTAGTAAATAGACTTACCATTGAAACTATAGTTCCTCATTTAAATATGTATATGTGCCAGCACAAATATCCAGCTGTAGTTTAAAAAATAAATATTTGATATATGCTTATGTAATTTAAAAAAAAACAAATAGGATGCTGAACAACAACTGGCATACCTATGGATTATGCTTTAGTTATTTTCGGGAATAATTTTAATATTTTTGACCCTGACCCTTTGAGCCGGATTCTTTTGAAACCAATGACTTGGAATAATTCTCTTGAAAACGTGTAGTCAAATTATTGACACTACATTTTTGCTTTACTTAGATTCCAATAAAATGGTTGTAGACAAATTTTGAAAATGTTTGCTTTCCCTAAACATATTCTTTATAAATGTTGGCACATGTTGGATTAGTGCCAGTATTTTTGAATGAATAAAACATTTTTAATATTCAGTTGTAACTAGAAACTCAGCTGTGTTTCATATTTTAACGATTTTCCTTAGAATAAACTTTGAATATTTTACTGTACGTTGTGCATTCACTATACGAAATAAAAGAGAAAAGCGTTGTATCTTTTATTTATGAATCAACCTGACTCTAGTAGGAAACATTAATTACTTTTAGAGATTACATCTCCAATGAAGAATGTAATATTACAGCAAAAATAGTTTTTTTAAATAAATTTGGTACAAATATTCTTCATTTAAGAGTTACGGTAATTGGGTTAAAAACAATATGTATGATTCATGAGATATTGCTAATTTTGCAACTATTTATAGTAAATTAAAATTAACAAAATTTTATTTTCTAGCCGAAAATTATTCAAGAAAGTAAAGATATAGGCAGTGATTAGAGCTTGTGAATAACCCCGTAGTCAAAATGATACAATATATCATTATAGCATATACAAATATTAACAATATTCTGATAATATTTAGGTATAGAAATAATTCGCAAAATAATATCACTGAATTTTTAAAAACAATCAGTAGAATTCAGCGTTAGCTGATCGCAAAATAACATCTTGTTAACTTATGAAGGTCATAGGTATATTTTATATTTATAATATTTATTCTAACAAACATTTTTGCATGTGTAAAATACATATCTTAATCCTTATGAATTTTCATTAAACAATATTATTCATATAATATTATTATATATGTATATAAAATCAAAAGATATGACCATAAAGCATAATTATTAAATTATAATTTACTTTTATTTAAAAAAAAATGATAATCACACTTAAATCAAATTTACAGCAATAAATCTCTAACGTCAGAGAGTTTGACTAAGGATGACCATTTTGAATCATGAACTACTATATATAAAAGCAATAAACATATATTGGATATGTCAAATAAACTGTCAACATAATATAATTTAGTGTGTATTTGCTCAGTTCACAATTCTGGTAATACTAGTCACTTTGATTTGCCCCTTTGGCACAAACCTAGATTCGTTATTGGATTTGAAACCGAGATTAGATTTATTTAACTATTACAAACAACTTTTACAAAAACAACAAAATGACAATTAATATATAATTGGGATATACGATCTTCCAACTCTAAGGATAGATTCTTTTATTTAACTGCAAATTCACAATGTTCTTAAGAGTTTACAGAGAAATTGGTTTGGTTGCTTCTTAAGGGGCTTGAGGTGGACACCATCCATCTCCGGAGTTCGCTCTAACTAAGAGGTTTTCTGGCCAATGTGGTTTTAATCTTATGTGTTCCATTGGATAATTGCGTAAGTTAGAATGTCCAAATTGGTTACTTATTTGGTACCTTACTTTAAATTATTAGTTTCTATCGTCTTCCAATTACCCAGATTAACTTTTAAAGTTTTATTTAGTTTTAAGTGTGTTTTGGCCTCGATTTTTGTTGGTAGAGGTAGGTTGTTGATTGCAACTTGTGGACAAACAATGCGATTTAGGGTAAATTTGATTTGTCCGTATTAATTTTGATTCTCCACAGTTGCAATCAATTTTGAAGTTGACTTAGGTGATGCCGTAGTTTTTTGACGCTCTATTAGGGTATTATATAGCCGAATATAGAAGATAAAGGAAGGGACCCAGGATCTTTCCATGAGGAACACATCACTGTGTGGGTTGATAGTTGGATAAGTAGGATTGGATTTTGACTTATATATATATATATATATATGTTGCTTAGGTAGGATTTAAGTAAAACGAAGATATGATGAGGTAGTTTCTGCTTTATTTTGTACAAAAATCCTTCAAACACTTGCTGCATATCTAAAAATACTAATGACCATGATTTTTTGCTTTCCAGCGTTTTCTTATTATAGCCCTATGGGATTGTTGGATAGTCGAACTAGATTCATGACGAAGCTTCCCTGCCCTCATTATTATTATTATTTATGTATATTTCCGTTTTATTGGATGATGAATAATTTGCAATTTATTTAGTGCCTTTTATACAAAAAATTGTTAGTAGCTCATCCAGTTTGTTATTAATTCTGTTTTAATGACTTGAGTAGTAGTAGTAGTTATTCAAACGTAAAGGCCATGTACAATGATTCTGATTGCATCTTAAGACACAGATGTTATTTATTAAAAATAGAGAGAAATGTGTAAAACACAATGACCAATTTTTAAACTTCATAAAAATTATGAAAGCGGTGTAACTTATCGAAATTGTTTTCAAATACATATTTTTTTACTCAATACGCATATCTAACAACTCGGGGTCTAGAAGGAGAGATTGAATCGAAACGACAATTGAAAATCATATATTCGATCGCAAAGTGAAAAATGAAAAATATACAAATTTACAGAGAGATTGTTGAATCCGAGATGAACGAATATTTGACAAGTTGGTTCCGTTTCGCATCAAATACGGTTTACCTGAATTTACTCAGAAATTAAATATTTTTGTTTAAATTTGTAATTAAGTCAAAGTTTTAATGAACGGTTAAAAAGCAAAGAGAAACTTTGCTTTGTGCTTTTCTTATTCATTGACCATGTTCTATCAAGAACCAAACATTTTTTTTTCAAAATTTGTTATACTAAATGATTTTCCGAAAGAAACGATTAATGGTATTTTCCTTCTATTTTTTTTTTAGAGGAAGTAGCATTAATAAATGAATTTTGGATAAAAATGCCAATTAATTTATAAAATTAAAATAACTGTTTAACTAACGTTTATTCAACCATGTAGCAATATTTTCGACGGTAACTCGATTTATGTTGATTGATACTCAATATTAAATTTACCCATTTGATAGTTCTAAAAAAATTCGAATTATTTTGGAAAATACTATGACTACCGTTCCATACTGTAATCTACCATCAACATTCTCAATTATTTTAGACACGTATAATAATCCTCTGAGTTTATGACTGAAATTATTTTCCAATTAAAAACAGGATTTCCCATTATTTTTTCAATAAATATTGTTTCAGGTTTATACTGTTTCCTAAACTGTCAGGTTGATGAAGGTGATATTTTCATTACAGATTTCCTTATAACCGCTTCAAATATTAACAGATTTTTTTTTAATTTTGCTAATGTTACAGTAACCTTCAGCTCAAGATGATTTTAATAAAAACGTTCGGGCCCTTAGATGTAAAAATTTATTGTTGAGTGTTTGGATAATCTGAGAAAAAGATCTTTAAAGTGACATATGAGTTTAGGATATATTATTTATTGTCTAACATGTGAAAGTGAAAGACTGTCGTCTTGAGAAAGCTGAGGACAAAAGAAACATCATAAAATATGGAAGTGGAAATTGTAATGAAATTAAAAAAAAACATAGATTTATTTAGCACTAATCTAGATAATGGATGAAAGAAAACTTAAGTAATCTTTTAAATATTCAAAATCATTTTGACTCTGGTTAGGTTAGTTTAGGTACTCGTATAATCAGTCATGAATTAAAAACTATTCTAATTTAGTTTCATTTGTCTTTTATTCTGAATATTCAAAAAAAATCATGCATAATCTATTTTCCTTTTTTTGTATTGTTAATAAATGTATTCCATATTTTTAACAACTTTTATGTTAAATATACTGGTGGCTTATTACACTGATTAATAGGTAAATGTATACAAATTTAAGGTAAATGTGACCTCCAAATTAAGCATAATCCATAAATAGACCATGGAAGTGTTTAGAATTAAACCGTTTTACCGCAGTACACACTTCAGTTTAGAAAAAAATATAAATCGTTAAAATAGAATTGTCAAGAGGAGTCCAAAAATATAACATAATTTCATAATTATTATAAGATTTTAACTAAATTTTTATAAAGAAAAATTATCTCATCATTTTAATATGTAATAGAAAAGTAACAAAAGGTTACGTTATTTTTTCATTTTAATATGTGATCATTAGTCTCTAATTTGTTAAGAGTGGGTTAAAGTTAAGAAAGGTATGGGCCGTTTAAATTGCCACGTTTTCGTTGTGTTTTGCTTTAAATCAATTGAGATTTGTTAACTCAGGCATCATTAACTTTAAACTTGGTTTTAAAAAGTAGGTGTAGGTTTCAAATAATAAGTCACCGTTGCCATAAGACCTTTTATACATATATTTTATTATGAACTCAAATAGAATTTCCCAAGCTATTTTTTCTATCAGTTGTGGTTTTGTATAGAATTATTTAAAATTCTAAGTTTCTAAATATCTATTATAAGTAAGCTGAGTTAAACATTCCAATAAAAAAGAAATAAGACTTTTTTTTTTATTATGAAAAATATTACAAATCATTTCGGTTAAAATATTACTACCATCTTCAGACAACTTAGCCAAAAAAGTTCAAAGATAGGATGTTATGATGGTTTTTCTGGTAAATTTTGGAATCTGCTTTTTAAGGAAATTTTAGTAAAAGTTTCGGTTTCATGAATAGAAAATCTTCAGTATTATTCTAAATACATTTGGTTTTGCGTGTTATATAGTTATACGACCGTTAATGAAAAGATGTACCTAATAACAATTGTCATCATTATAGGGAAGTATATATTATGAATGAAGTGACCTGCTTGCACCGGTGGCAGGGAGAAAAATCAATTATTACCTAGTCCCTAGGGATTCTCTTCTCAACTAGAAATATATAAATCATAGTTTATGGCCTTAATGAAAGAAACTCACCATATAAAATCCTTGCAATGCGAACAAAACGTTGGTTGTTTGAAGAATCTTGGTATAAACCGGTGATCTTTTACATTGTAAATATTTTTCTTTTTGAGCGCACCTTTTCTCCCACGTAACCTCAAACCGAATTTTGTGTTTAAATCATTGCTATCATCATTGATCTCTTCCTCTGCCATTGCGTTTTTATCTGTTGTCTTTTTAATTATTAAATAGCCGTCATATATTTAAAGAGCTCACAGCGAGAGCACACGACCCGTCAAACGTCAGTTGGAAGGTATCACTATTTTGATAGTATATTGAGGTGCAACAGTTGAATTCGAACTGGCACTGGTGTACAATACGTCGCCGTACGCGGTTATTCGCACTGAATCCCACGTGCGAGAGCGAGAGCGCGATGATGCTATCGTCACGCAAGGACCGGATTTGCCCTGCCTTACACTACGAATTAATCCATATCACGGTTTCACTAAAACCAGACAGTGATTCTGCTACTTTGTTTATTTCTCCATGCGTAGTCTTCTGATAATCACTTTTTATACCTTAATACACCCGAAGGTGTTGAGGTCAGAAATACATTTTGCCCAGTTCGTCTTGTGGTTTGCCATTTCGCTTACTTCTTTCCTGGTTTTGTTCCTCTTCATTAAATTTTCTACAACATCTAGCTCTTTTCTAGAACGTCTTCGTCTGTCAAATATTTTTTACTTGCCTGCTCTCACCAATTCTCACCAGGTGCCCAAATCACTTTAATTGTTGTCTTTCTTTGATGTCGAATATAGGTTTTATATCTAGTTTTTATCGTACTATTTTATTTCGTATTCTGGTTCTTTTTCTTCATTCTTCATTTCAACAAGTTATGTCTTACTTTTTTTATTTTAACTAAATCTCCAGCTTTAGCTCCCATATATTAGTATTGGTTTGAATATTGTTTTATAAATCGTTAATTTTGTTTTTTTTTATTTCCTTAAATATGTAAAAACTTTTGTTAGATTTAATTAAAAACTCCTAAATCAACATTGTATTATTATTTTGTTTCATTTTTTTAATTAGAGACAAAATTAGTAATACAATATATATTTAAGAGTACAAGACAATATTAGTATTTATTAATGAAATTTGAAACTTTAAAAGAAGTTTGTGTTTCCTTAAAATCAGGAAATTATATAGTTGCTTTAAGAAAAAAGTAATACGGTGTGTACATAAAGTATGAAATAAATTCATTTTAAGCAAAAACAAACACTTTTGAGGAAAAATCCTGAGACAGGCCGGTTTTTGATTTTAATTATTCTAAAAACTTGTAAGATGTAAAAAGTTTTGATAATAACTCAGTAGGCTACTCTTTAATACTTACTAATAACAGTGAGACTTGTGAAATGTAGTACCAGTTTAGTTATTCTAAATTTGCTTGTTGATACACGTTGATATACGTTTATCTATAAAACAAAGGATTGTGGTTCTTATGTTAATTGGTTATGGCGATAAGATGCGAACTCAACAAGAGATATATGCTATGTTTATAATAAATATCTAGAACAACCTATAAGTCAGTCAACAGTGAGCAAAATTGGAAAAAAATTAGGGAGTTTAGTACCGTAGAAGATACCCAGCACTTGCCGAAGATACTAAATTAAACGTTTTATTGGCTGTGTAAGAAAATCCACACAACAGCGTTCGGCAAGTTAGTCGAGAACATGATGTTCCTTTTACTTCTATTCATAAAGTGTATTAAAACATGAACTGTAGCATCCCTTTAAGGTGCACTTTGTACAAGAACTATCAGATGACGACCCGGATCGTAGAATGGAGTTTAGCGAAACTTTGATGGATTAGTGTAGTAATGGTCCACTTTTCGCTAAAAACTTTATTTTTTCTGATCAATACATATTTACATTAAACGCTGAAGTCAACAGAAAGAATTGTAGATATTGGGCAAAGGAAAAAATCCTAAATGGATAAGAGAACATCACACTCAATATCGACAGAAAATTAATGTTTGGGAGGGAATAGTTCGAAATAAAATCATCCGACCCTATTTTTTTGATGGAATTGTTAACGGGGCAATTTTTAATGAATTGTTTTATTCTAACTTTAATAAATTTATTCCCTGGTGCAAACATTCCCGGATGATCGATGAAAGTCTGTGGTATCAACAAGATGGGGCGCCGCCACATTATGCAGCCGCCGTTCGAACATATCTTGACGAAGTTTTCCCCAATAAGTGGATCGGTAGAAGAGGACCCATTGAGTGACCACCAAGGTCACCGGATCTCACGCCATTAGATTTCTTTTTGTGGGGTCATCTAAAAAATGTTGTGTATAAAAGTAAACTCGATGACATAAATGTTTTAAAAGATAGAATAAGGCAAGAAATAAATAACATTTGGCTAGAAACCATTAATAAACTTATGGATCGCTTAGGACACTGTCAAGCACAAGAAGGAAGACAATTCACTATAATTTATTGTGTGGCAATTTATTGTTACTGTTGTATTATTTTGTTATTTTAATTTAATTAAAGGTCTTCAAAAATACAGATTTTAAAATTATTGTATCTTCAAAACTATTAATTATCGAACACAAGTATGATACATTTTTGGAATCGTCTTGAAATTTGCAATCTAAAAAAATAAAATATACAGGGTATGTCGTTTAAATAAATGACATCGTTACTCACAAATGGTTTACCCTGTATATTTAATTGTTATGTAAAAATACATTAAAATAAAATCAGAAACCGATTTATCTTAGGATTTTTCCTCAAAATTGTTTGTTTAGCTTAAAATTAATGTATTCCATACTTTATGTACACACTGTATATTAATATTATTTGAGTGCGTTATTTAATAATAATAATAGCAAAGGAAAGTTCAAAATATCTAGATAGCCTTAACTAAACTGAATTTAGTGGAATAACACTTTGTAATATAAAACATGCAAAGAAAAAGCTGTTTGGAAAACAGTGGATTCGCAAATGTGTTTGTTAAGATAGATTGCTTCAGTTCGAAGCTCATCAATAATGTTAGTCCCTAAGGAATAGAAAATCCAGGATTTCTTCCTTAATATTCATTTAAAATTTAATTAAAAGTTCCAGATATTTTACAAATTTACTCATGGACCAAGCTACAGATTAAAGTCACATCCTGTTGCTTAAATGGTGTTCTTAAGTACATTTCACTCTCTTTTCATTTTAATAACAACAACAATAAATTTTATTGAATAATTTTTTTTCTGTTGAAAATCCATTGAATTTTGAAAAAAATAGTTATTTGTACTAGCTAGGTAATAAACCTTATATACTGACTTTAACTTACTGCCTATGACGCAATGATCACATTTTAATTTTATTAGGTCAGAAGAATTCAATCACAAATTTAATGTCAGTGAAATTATTATAATTGTTTAAATATACATTAAAGCATATTTGGTCGATATCTCAATTTATGGAATACCTAATATGCTAAAAAATGCCTATAAAAAAATTATTCATACAGAAACTCATTTTACAAATCAATTATATTTAAAGTTTTCTATACACACTATCCTTGAAATCAAGCAACAAGTGAAAGTGTTGTAATAATAAGAATTACATTACTAGGAGAATCAACTACACAGATTAAAGAAATACAGTTAACAGTAGTTATAATAGCTTCTACATGATAGGAAATCTATATGTTGTCCATTAAAACTTTAGATATGTTTTGATTTCTTTGTATCTCTTTATTAATATTGAAGAAAATTTCCAACCCAATCCGTATATTTTGATAGTAATTATCAATATTACTCTAAGAATGCTTAAAAAAGTAAACGAACCGACTCTTGTAAATAAAACGCTCCGCTAAAAAGTTTCAAATTGCAGCTACAGAATAAAATTGTTTTAATAATTCAGCTGCCTATAAATAACAAATTATAGACAGTATTTAAAAAATTGTAGAAATTATTCAAAGGACGGCTCGGAATAAAACAAAATAAGAAACCCACTAAACTACTGATAATAATAATACAGAAGAAATTAAACACGAATAAAAGATAACGCTTCAAATTATTCTCTCTAGAAAGTAACCAAGAAGATGTATTGTGCAGATAGATGATGTAGTCATTTTTTTAGTAGCCCCTAAACAATCTGTGAAGAAATTAAATCAAAACGAAAAAAATATATAATCATGCTTATATATTTATGTAACGTCGCGTTTCATCGATAATAAAAATCTCTAAATTATATGAAAAGTAGTTGCTAAAACGAATAAAATTATTTAGAAGAAAATTTTGGTTTCTGCTAATTTTTGTTCCTGCTGACCTTTAGAGGTTTAGATAGAATCATTTGTTCTATTGTTTTTAGACATACAAACTTTCGATGAAAGTAACAAATAAAATAAACTCGTATATTCTTTTGACAAAATCGGGAAAACGAGTTTTCTGAACTCAAAGAGACGCGTTTGTTCCAGAGGGAGGTATACTTGATTTTAATCTGTATCTTCTTTATACCAGAAATGTGCCTCAAAAATAGAGAACTATAATTGCTACTTCGACAATGATGCTACGACACTGGCCGTATCAACAACCTCCAGGGAGGCAGATGATATTTTTTAAACTGGAGTGGGTCTCCTGTAAACTGGCGCACGCCCAGAGTATAGCCAAATTAGGTATAACAGGAGCTATGAGGACAACCCCCTCGATAGCGCTAGATGTTCCACTGGGCGTACCGCCCTTGCCTTGTTCAATTATAATGAGAGCAACGGCGGCGTCCATAAGAATAAAAGAATGGAAAAGAACACATGGCAATAGCCAAGAAAATGGACAAGGAATTCCTTCTTCTTACCTTCAAGGCGGTGCAGCCGGATAATTCTATGAGGACAGAAAAAAGATACTAACTCACGATCCCTTTAAGAGAGGAATGAGAGAGTGGCAAGATTGGGATTCCTACTGGAAGTAAGATGTGCTACACAGATGGCTCTCGGACAGGGGGGAAGTCAGGCGCAGGAATATCGATAGAATACCTAGGAGTGCAACAAAGCTATGCTCTGTGAGCGCAAAAGGAGTTAAGAAGGGCCTGGGAGGGCAGTCGAGGATGTAGACAAGCTAAGCAGATAATCGCCGGATCCAATAAGGACTAGGCGGCTGTTGGAAAGAACCAGACTGCAACTATAGTTGATCCTTGGAATTGCAGGCTTCAGAGATATCTGTCCCTATTTGGGGCTATTTACATATTTGGTGTCGAACAGATAGAAGCCTAAGACCTACAAGCCCTCATATGGAACGAAATCTTAACCTTAATTGGATGTTCAAGGCGTTTTATGGAGGGATAAACGACAGGAAGTAAGGAGGGGGAAGATTGGGAATGGCAAAGAAGATTGTGGATGGCAAAGGACCTGAACAGGCTTACTTGCTAGGCATCAGCCTCGCCGCCCTGCTACTACTAAGTCTATTGTTGGGATGGTAAACCAACCTAAAAGTTAACAGACAGTACACGTAACCCTTATCAATAAAAGAATGTGAGATATGTTTCCATTACATTTGTTGTGACTAACATTCCTTATGAAAATTCAACTAATTTTTTTTTTAATATTGATAGGAGTGAAAGGGACACGTTATGAAATAACGGGTTAATCTTCATGTTAGATATTGACAATTGCATTTGGTTTGGTATGTAAGTCTCATTCATCAATTTCTAACAAAATTAACATATACAACAAGATACTAAAACCTATGGGTATATAGGCATCCAACTTTGCTAAAATTGCCAATTAAACATATTCCACAGATTAATGAAAATATAAATAAATGTAAATTTAACCTGGTTTGTAGAGTATACTATATATCCAAAATTATCTTTAAAACATGCAATTTTTTATTCCATACAATTATTGTTTAAAATCTTTTAGTATGACTAAAATTAAGATAACGAAGTAATACACAATAAATGAACGCAACTGTATTTAGAACTTGCTATTTAAAAGCAGAGTAGAGATTTCTTAAAAAAAACCCTGAAACTATTATTCGAATCTAAGGCTAAGGCTAAGGCTTGATGTGCTACTGTCCCAATTTCTTTCTCTTTCAGGGCTCAGCTTAACTTTATTACCATTATCTTTTAATTTATTTTAATAAAGTGTTACATCCAGTGGATTTTCCTCTATCTTCTATTATTGCGGTCTGCTTTTGTCTACGTTATTTTTAGGGAACGATAACAAAGCAATACTTGGAGTCCGGTTCTGACCGCAGCAGCAAATACAGTTGCGCAATCGCATTGATTGTTTCTGGAATCGGGAGATACCATTGCGTTCGCCTTACCCTTTGAAGAGGTCTCCGAAAGGGCTATGAGCACGAGCTGGGCTTGGGCTTTTTCAGTTTTTCAGTAGTACGAGTCACGGAGCAAGAACAGATTGCGGGATATATTTACTTTAGGTAATGAGTTGTCTCTAGTGATGCTGACGCTTGGCTCCCGCTGAACAGGAAGATAATATTTTTTCCAGGTTTTCTCGGAAATGGATATAAGCATTTCCGATTAGCTTTGCTGATATATTTAAATATATTGTTTAATAATTATGGACAATAGAGAATAAAGAGTTATTTGGCACATATCACTAGAACTTACTTTTTTATGTATAACAATCATTCTTTTATCAGCATGTAGGCTTATTATTTCATATTTTTGACAATTTGGAAATAATTGACTATTAGATAATCAGCAAACAACTTTCAATGGCTGGTTGATACACTTACTATTTATTAATTTTTGATCCAAAGACCAGTACTTGGTTCTGATAGTAAACACATTTTAAAATAAATATTGATTAATATGTAATACCGGCGTTAAACTGAAGTGGCTAATTAAACACTTTATTTAAAAAGTAAAAAATCTAAATAAATTATAAAATAATTATATTAGACCGGTCTAAAACAGATATCAAATAATTTGGCTTTGAATTGAACAATTATTGATATGTGCAAACACCTGAATTAAATAAAATTGGTTAAAACAATATAGGAATATTTTCAATGATTTTTTATTGTGTAGTATTTATAATATCTAAATTAATCAAAATTCTGTAAACTTAATTGAATGTGTTAATTAAACTTTGATCACAGTTTAGAAATATGTAAGAATTTAAAAATATTTTAAATGTAACAAAATTAAAGTAATTCATTGTAAAAAAAATAGATTTGACTATATTTAAAAAATGAACCAAATTTCAATGTAGAAATAAATTATGATGCCAAGATGAAGGTAAAAACACCATATTTTAATTATCAGTAGTTCATTCTTTAGATCAAAAATAAGTAAAAATGTATATTGTTGTAATCTGTAATCGATACTTTATTTGTAGTTTAGATTATTAAGTGTCAAAACTAAAAAAAAAAATTTAACAGAAAGTACGCTATGATTTCAAAAAACTATATATATATATATATATATATATGGAAATATTTAACATCGAATATTTTGCAAAAAAATTAATTATTTAAATTATTTTTAATGTTAAATTTAAACTCCCTGAATGTTATTTGGAACATTGATTTTTCTAAATTAATCAGGTTTGATCGAATCCGACAAGGTAAGTATTTCTAAACCGTTACGTGTTGTAAATATAATTTAATAACGTAAAATCAAAAACGCTTTGTATAATTTATTGAACGCAATTACTAATTTAAGATTATTTTATATACTAAAGAAGATACATTTAGTATGATTTTGATATAAAAGAATGTGGAAATAATTAATTCTCTTATTGTTCGACATAGTAGAGGTTGGTAAAAACAGATATTTTTACTAAATTTAGAAAACCTGATTATTTTAGAAGTGTTGTTGCAGTCAAAGACTTAAAGAAATAATGCTATTAAAATATATTATGTAAAGTGTGTTACATTTAATACTGATTGATTTAAATTGTCCTTTAGAACATTTTTCAATATAAAACCTCCTCTAATTCGAAAAATACATGAAAAAAATTTTCTATCTTTATTTTTTCATCCTACACTTTTTGTGAGCAAATAGTATTTTCAGTAAGTTTATTCGTAATGTCTTATTTAAGTTCATTCAATAATAATGTTTATTATAATTTTAATCTTTAACTTTCTCGTGGCACTTTCAAACTCAATTGTATCTTTCATATGAGTACTAAGACGTTCTATTGAATTTTAATGTAAGTAAATTTAATTAACATATTGAATTATAATACTTAACTTCTTTTTATTTATACTTAGGACCTGAAGATAGAATTTTTAAACCTAAAACTAGTATTATTTGTCGAGAAAATACTTAAACACATAGAACTAACACAACAGAGTCGTCATTGTTATCGTTTAAATAACATAATTAAAACCAAACTCATGTATCAATAGAACATTTGGTTTATTTGTTATAGAGCTACTAACCAAAAAAAAATGTTTGTATCATTTGATGAATGCATTAACCCTAGTGAATTTTTTTACTGGCCAAATAAATCGCCATCATAAAACCAATGTTTTCTAGATACATGCATGGCTTACTAAAACTTAAACCTACTGTATAATGTTCTAATTTTTCATGTGTTTCTAAGAAACAGGAAATTCCGAAACTGCGGCTGAAAAGAAACGAAGATTACATCTTTGTCACGTACTTTATTCTTAATAAAAATTTAAAAGCAACCAACGACTACAATAAGCTCCTAGGGAAAATTTTTCCTTTATATAGGCTTAACAAATATATTTAACAAAGGAAATCTACCACTCGAAGGAAAATAAATGAAATAAATTGATAGTGGCTTTGTGTCCGGTAAACAATATTGTTCGTATACAGTCTTCGTAAATATTACATTACCTTCAACAACTTAAACTTGCCAAGTTTTGTCATGGAATTAATGTCGCAAATGTTACAAACATCTTAAGAATCTAAAGTCCAAAGATTTTAACAACTATGAACACCTTGGTAAGAAGAACTTGATAAACTTCAAGTAACAGAATTAGTTCGGTATCGGTTAGTTATGTTATTTAGCTTCGGTTTTTCTTAATTTGTGTAAAATGTATGGCATTTCTAATTATAACTTTAATTTAAAGTGACACTTATTAACAATATTTTATTAAGGCAATTTGGTTCAAAAGGTAATATTGTAAAGTTAAAAAGCTACCGTATACTCCTTTTTTTGTTAAATTTGTCCACAGCTCTCATCCAAATTAATAAATATTTTTCTAAAGAGAAATACTAAGTAATATGCTAAATTCTTCTCTTATTCTAAAATATTTCATGTTGGTTTACTATTTAGAGCTGTATCAAGAGGTTTATTACCAGGGACCATTATCGGGAACCCTATGATAGTATCGAACTCAGAATATTTTTTAAGTTGATTTTATACTATTGAATTTTACAAAATTTAATGAAGAATAAATATTAAATCTTAATAAGGTATTTAAATAAATATTTAGTAAACAAAATTATAACCATTCGGAATCCTCACTTTCTTTTTGAAGAAAACGAGCAAGTATAAAGTTCGATCAATTTAATGAAATTATAACTATACCTAAGCTACACTTTTTATTGTTTATTATTATTTTTATCAAGGGTTTTATTATTTTGTTAAGAACATTTTATTGTTATCAAGCTATTTATATATTTATCAAACGTTTAATTTTTTATCATTCATTTAATAAAATATCCTGCACCATTTTTTTTATCAAAGAAAAAATCCTGCATAAATTATAATCGTAATTATTGAAAGGTGGAATACGAATTTAATATTCTAAAATTAACAAATATTTTTTGAAGACACCACTATCTGACATCGGATGTGGTTGCAAACGGATTGCTAAAATATTACACAACCTATATTTTGGCTACTATTACGTATACATTATGGGTAGATAAATAACCCAAAGTCGGTAATTATATAGTAATATATATATTTTATTTAGTACTATATGATAAATTAAAAAAATGTATTTAATTATTAAAGGAAATATTCAAACATACCTTCAAGTTCACCTGTTTTTAAACCAGTCGATTTTTGTGAATTTCAAAAATAACCAGAAATTTTACAGGGCACTTAAAAGTTAATAAATGTATTGCTCCAAATACTTTCCTGTAATTATATTTTTAAATAATATTGGGCGTCTCTTTTAACCTGAAATAAGTTATTGTAGATTTACCTTGATACATTTACTAGTAGAAATAATGCAGTTATTTAGGACCCTATAGAAAGAAATGTACAAACACTGTATAAGATCCAGTCATAACGTGGCTCTCATATTTCTTATATTTTTTTCTCAATGAAACATCCGGTATGATATTTTAAAATTTAAAGATATGCTTGAATATTCCAAACTAAAAATTATTAATATACTATGTATGCATAAAATATTACCATAGTCATATTTATTTCTCTTTTATTTAAAATCAGTAGGACTACTGTTGAAATTTAAAAAATTATCATAATATAATTAAATTATAAAGCATTATTTAAGTGCCGACCATACACCTAAAATAACGAATTCCGCAATTTGTCATCTCAGTACCTAAACACTATTGCAAACTACTGCAAATATATTAATTCCTGTTGAAAACTTTATGTGACTGACGCAATTTTTATTAAATGATAAAAAAATATTAGTAAAAAAGTAAATTTAATCTCAATGAAAAGTTGTCTAAGTATATTTCAATTAGGGTTTCTACTATTAATTTTCCTGAAATATTTGTGAAATAATAATTTGTTTATAATAACGAATTAAAGTTAGTTAAATAATTTAAAATGACTTATTAAAGACATGTAACGCTAAAAAGGGAATAATCTTATTAAAAAAAACATAAAAGCTAAGAAATTGTAATTGTTAATTGATTACTGGAAGAGAGATAGATCTTGCATTTTATTCTGATTTAATCTTTCTGAGTACAATTAACATTACATATAATTATTTCAAAAGTAAGCTTTCCCAATAGTTGTCATTTTTGTTAAATAAATATTTTGTGTATTTTATATAAATGTATTAAGATAATTTTAATTCAGATAAGTTTTTTTAATAATAAGTAGGATATATCGGCCCATATGACGGAGTTAACGTCATGTTAACGTTATTCTTTATGATTTTCTCAGATTCTTAATTTTTTGAGTTTTTTGGCTACGGATATTTAAGACCACTCACGTTTATTTTTAACAGAGTAAAACACTTTCTCTAAAAAAACTTATTTTATTAAAAATTATTTATTAATTACTGAAAAGATAATAATAATTATACATTTAAAATTCAAATTAACAGGTATGTCTGATCTCAAATGAGAGGACCAAAAAGTAAAAAATAGTGGGGTTTCAAAAAAATGAATAATTATGACGATTACGACATTAGCGTGGAATGTAGAGGGGGGAAACTAAATATCTACCCCTACCGTACGCCTCTGGTAATAGCGAGAACCATCTTCTACAATATTTTAAAGTGTTCTTAATACCAAATATGAACAAAAAATATTAGAAGGTATTTTAACAGTGAGCAAAAATCACTTTTAAATTTTAAAATAAAACCCCCTGTATCTAGCTTAAAAGGAATATTTTACCTAAGTGTTTTAGGTAAATCACCATATTTGGGTCGAAAATTCTCCAGCCGCGATGTGGACAATTAGTTATGAAACACCCTGTATATATAATTACATTCAACATTTTCGAATTCCAACTTATAAATAAAGAACTAAGTACGTACGTTTTCTAATCACTTACTCTTATGAACATTTAAGTCAGGTCTTAAGCAATTTCCTGTATTTTTAGTTTATGTATGTACATTCTTTACATGTCGATTGAAATAGTAAACACGTTACTGAACACTTTATATAAAAAATACATCACAATTTTGACGTAGAAATAGTCAGCGTAAAATAACGGAAGAAAATATTTTTTTAAATTGTAACACCCTGTATTTTAGTGAGGAGCGATCCTAGACCCGTTATTATTAAGTGAAATATGATCGTTTTTCCTCGTGAAACAGCAATTACAATTTGGCCCATTCTTTAGGACTTATCCTGAATGTCTTCTCATGTTTCATGAAGGTTCAGATAACTCTCAATGGTATTACATCAGAGAAGTTTGTGAGGGTTACATCTGTATAATTTCGTAGTATGTTCACTATATTATTAGTATTATAAAATTTTATTTATTAAAACACATCTTACATACGAATATTTGATATTAAATAAAAATTGATTTAAGTTGAAAACCACGAGACTTAAGGACAAATAACTAAAGTATTTAATTTTCCTTTCCTGCATGGCCTTCTTCGCTGGATTATTTATGGGCATTGATTTTTTAGGATTATGTCATCGAGAAGACTTACATGAAATATTTTAGATACATTTCAAAGCGAAGCTTTACCTTTTAACAAGATTAAAGTTAGTTCTTTATGCAATTTATATTAGCATTTCTTAGTATACGTTTCTATTCAAAGGTGTATGTAAATTTCTATATTGCACTTAGAGTATTGCATACAAGACTTTAAAAAATAACTACTTACAACCAGTACCGGTTTTAATTTATTTTTGGGATACAGCGACATCTTATATCATAGCCACTTAATCGAAAACTATATTCATTAAATAATCAATTAATTAATAATAATAATATTAATAATAATTTTTCTTAAATTAATTGTTTCAACCCTTACTTTGCGGAATTTATCCATAATAAATATAAAAGGTAAATTATAGGAGAAAGTCGGGTACTGCTGCTCACTTAAGCCAAAATTGTAACATTTCCGAAATTTCAAAAGATTGTACTTCTAGCTTTGTCACCCAGATTCTCCAAGGATATGGCTGTAATATTCTATAGTAAATTATGAATAAAAATGCAGATCATGATTTTACAATAAGAAAAAATAACATTGCACACAATTATCCGATATGCGCGGTCAATGGTGCGCATTGATAGGATAATCGTGCGCATTGAAAAGAGGAAAAAGAACACAATTTAATATATCCCTATTTACTTAAAAAACTGAAAATGCATTAATCTAAGATTAATCATGAATAACACTAGACAAAGTATTACCAGACATATTAAACTAAAATCAAATATAAAATGCATATAATAAAATGAAAACTGTTAAAAAGTTAATTATGTGTCATTAATCGCAAATATATCCCTCAGGAGTATTTTGTCAAGTATATAGTACATGTGCCCATTTTCCATAGATCGAGCATTTGAACCATACTTCGTCTTTTATACTGCCTTCGCCGCAAACAATACATCTTCGTCTTCACCCGACTCGATATCATCAAATCCGAATACTTTGCTTTTTGTACCGTTCTTAATTTTACTACCTTTTATAAGAATATTTTTGCTTCTTTTTTTACTTTTTTTGGTTTTTGCTTCTAAGCGCCTTTGCCCTAGTGCCCTCTTCACTTCTGTATTTTCCAATTTCTCTCTGTTTGGTGTACCTGTTAATATTTCAGATTGTTTGATTTAGCTATACGTGGTTTTAGAAGAGAACTTAACTTAACTTAATAGCAGAAGTACTCGGGACAGGATCATCATTATTTTTAGGCTTGGACATGCCATTTAAATTATTTTTATTAGTAAGAGTACCATTTCTCTAGCTGAAGAGAAGATGGTATATAGGCCGAGGAGGAAGTATGTAGAAGGTAACTCGTCATCAACCACAATTTGGAGGTGGTGAGTAGCTGGAAGAAAATCTTCTTCGGTGAATTTATATGATTGATAATGACATATCCCACATGCCCTAAATCCTGATTGGGCATTATTCATTGTAGCAGCTGGAGTGTAGACTCTGTTAAATTTGTCCGATAAATTGTATTGTGTAATTTTTTCTGCCGTTATGAAGTGATGGCTTATTAAACTCTGATTTTAATGGGCCATAAAAACTAACATCTAATGGCTGTAACTATTGAGATGTATGGTGATGGGGAGGGATATTATGAAAAGATATGTGGTCCTACTACATCATGTCTATTATCATACGCTTTTTTCTTTTCCAAAGTATTTTTAAATATCTTTCTGTAACTCGAGTTTCGCAAAAAATTGCATTGTCACAGAGTGACAGTAGATTGACCGATTTCTTAAATGCGTACTGGACTTTATATCATAAACAGTTAAACCAATCATCATCAAGCATTAGTACAGTATGATTTCTTGCTATACATTTTTTTATATAATAATATTTATTCTCATTTTCTTAAAAATTTGATTAATATTGTATACTTAGTTTAACAAGGTAATCTAAAATAATAAAATATTCTGGAGATATTACAAATAAAATATCAAAAATTATATATCGTACATCTTCTACAATATCTCAGTAAGAAACAATGTGAGTTCATTGCTATTAAATATTAAACCTAAAATTAATAAATTCAAAAAATCAGCTAGTTACAAACTAAATTGTCCGGATTTTATCGCTATCTATCTTGGCCAGACCCGTAGAAATTTTGAAATAAGGTACAGTGAATCACATAACATCTCAATGACACAAAACAAAAACCTGCACTTACCAAAGCTTTGAAGTATTGTGGAAATTCAAAATAAGTATAATTTATCTATTATATTGACAATTTTTAAAGTTTAATTTTATTTATGGGATTGGATATGAAATGACATAATTTATTAGTTTGTTAGGCGTTAGAAAAAACATCTAAATTTGACATCTTCTATTTTGGCGCTCCCTTAATCCAGCACTGGAGTAATCGCTTCTTTTGCTCAATGTTAGGGCCCTGGGCACTGCCAAGAAGGATCGAATTAATGAATTAAATATTTGGTTTTCGTAATGTATGCTTACAGTGAACTCTAAGAGTAGTTTGTGACACAAGAACGAAAGGATTGTGTCAGACGAGCAGTTAGTCTAGTAATCCCCATTTCCATAGAACATACTAGTTATTTTTGTAGTTTATTTTGTCAGATTCTAAACTCACATGTCGTTTTTTTTAACGACCTTTGAATGATACTCTTACCAGTTTTTAAAGTTTATTTAACTAATAAGCGTCTGCGAAATTTCACAAATTGTTCACCAATAATATCAGAGCTAACAACATCGAAGTACCTAACATAAAAAAATTCTTTCTCATTTTATACCATTTTTTAATACTCACTTTTAATTGCTCGCAGTGGGGTATAGCATACCCCATGGGGATGGATTGCAGCAGTTCGCTCCTACTCCTCAGTCTTAGATTTGACGCTTCTTCTCATCTTCTATTGACA
This sequence comes from Hermaeophaga mercurialis, assembly GCA_951812935.1. Taxonomy (NCBI): domain Eukaryota; kingdom Metazoa; phylum Arthropoda; class Insecta; order Coleoptera; family Chrysomelidae; genus Hermaeophaga; species Hermaeophaga mercurialis. Next base: position 41,895,527 of record OX638358.1, read on the forward strand.
AACATCAGGCTTTTTTTATTAGTTGTTATGAACGGTTTCGTGCTTTATTAAAAAAGTTTTATTCTATATCTATTGTTGTATATGCTTTATTTATTACATTACATCCAATTTATAAATAATATAAGCAATAAAATTTGAAACAAACCAAATATTTGAAAATACATTTTTTTTTATTATTTCTAACATTCCGGGCTATTTGTTGAAGGAATCAGTAACTAAGATAGATATTATTTCTTAGGATTGGGGTGTTTGCTGCATAAATAAGTTAAGTAAAATAAACGATACCACTCAAGTATAAACTAAAAACTTCCTAGTTTAAATCAATCCAATTACCCAAACTTTATTCTAAATAGATGTTGGTTATGCAACTCATAATGTAGGATCTTTGTATTATGGGTTGCTGATATTCAGGACTGCACATAATTTCTAGATATTCAGGAAGATTTAAACGCCATATTTTGTCTAGGAAATAAAAACTAATAGAAACGGATGGTGAAGAATTAGAAAAAATTACATATAAAGTCAGTATAAATTCCAGTCTAAAAAATGTTAAATTTTAACTGAACGTTTTATAATTAAACAGGTAAAAAGTGTTGTTACCCAAAAAAATCTTTTTTTAAAAAAAACTTTTTTGCTATATGAATATCAATAACTATTAAGGAATTTTTCATGTGGTAAACCGAATTATCTAAATATTTTGGATATTCAATCTATAGAGTATTCCAATAAACGTGTGAAAAGCTACTTATTTTTTCTAATTCTAATTAATTTGATTTGAAATATTTGAAATAACTTTGAAATTTTGTAACTAAATATTATTAAAGTTATATGCCACATGGATGAAATTATTTCTGTACATTTAAAAACTACAGTGGTTTTGAAAAAAAAATACTTTGAAATACATTGAATTTCGATAGAGATCCTATTTAAAACAATACGGGGAAATACTTGTCTTTAAGGGTATTTTTTAATTTCAGTTTTTGAATGTATGTATAGAGAAACTGTTGTAACAATTAATTTTATTGGCATTTTATTGTCATATTTATGTTTCTACAAAAAATATATTTTAAATTGATTCCAAATATATTCCAATCACAAAGCATCACTTATTCGCCGGTACTTAATTCGCTCTATTAATAATTTTCTCCGTTGTCCATGCTTAGGAAGCAAGAATGCTGCAATTTCAGTAGTCGGAAAATATTTATACAGTGCTCTTAGACTATGGAAACGATATCTTCTTAATCAATAGTAGTTTAGAAAAAGGTAGAAAAGGTCCTTTCTTAATATTAATTTTTGTACTTTTTAGTAAAAAGATTCACTTCCCCACCAACAAGTAAATCTATAACGTTCTCGAGTTTTTTAAATGTGAGGTCTACATTCATAAGTTTTCGAGATAAATTGGTAATTGGTTAAAGATGGTATTGGCCATGTCTCACAACTATTTTCTATTAAAGGAAAAATATTATTAAATAAAAAGTAAAAAAATAAAATATAAAATCGACCAAATGTTATTAACGAAATGTTTAGTAACGTTTGGTAACCTTAGTGGGTAGAGCTAAAAAAAAAGAAATTTTCTTAGAGGACAAAGTAATCAATTAATACAAGGGATTTATATTTCAAAAGTATCAAGGTCTCATTTTTCTACATATGAATTTCATATAATATTTTTAAATTTTTTATTTGATTAAAATATTGCAGGAATAGAAATCTTCTTATAGTATAGAGAACTAAAATTCTGGTTTCCAATCAGAATGCTGTTGACTCCAATCCAAGTATGACGAAATCCTTGTTGCTACTGTCGGTAAAGAAGTGTCACATGTAACATCTCTAAAAGAAATAATACCCTGCACAATATTTCCAACAGTTAAAGGTCCTCCTTCATCTTTAGCGCAGGCTCTTTTTTGGTCAGCTCAAGAAACGCAAATTTCGCTGTCCCTTATACAGGAATAAATATTTCTGCAATCTGAGTTTGAAATGATCGTATTGTTTACAGCCAATAAATGTTCACTTTCAGTTGTTGAGTTTGTAGAGTAACCACTTAGTCTAGTATCAAGTCCTAAAAGTGAAGAGATATAAATTTTCATTTGATTGGATCATTTACTGTATTAATTTTATAAGCAATACATATTTTTTAAACTAAATGTATTTGTGAACCAACCACATTGTTTTTAAAGGTATGAAACGAAATAATCGTAACAACAAATGAATTGAATACCCAAGTTAAATATGTGTATTAACTCCTGATATAAAGTACCACAGATTACAGGACACTAATGCCGAGTTCAGACCAAATAGACAAAACTACGAGTTTTTCAACAATTCTGCAAATTCTACAAAGTTGAAACATTTCAGCGACTTTTTTGTACCGGTTCTATTTTGTCTCCGGAATTGAGAGTCCCATCTCTTTTCTCCACATCGTGTTGCTTTGAAAGTTTTTAAAAAGTTGTGTTTTTCTTTTATTTTCTGTTTCTGCTTTGTCTATATTAGGAATATTAGAAACACTCGTAGATCAGAAATTCAAGAAGTTAGAGGTGTGTCTGTAATATTCGTCTCAAAAGTGTATGTACAGTGTGTTCTAGAATGTATAAGAATCTCTGAAATTTAGATAGAACACATAAAAACAAATTGACAAATTTTTTGCTTTGGTTGTTTGGATAAAACCCCTTTTTTGTTGTAACGATTTGTTGCTTTCTTTGTTCGGCAAAAATTTCTCTTTAATAAGAGGTCCTTGTATTAATTTGACCATTAAATTTTTATCGTTAAATTCGGGGAAGCCTTTGTCATTTCTTATAATAAAATAAGCGATTTATATTATTACAAGTTTTGAGGAATCCTCCTATTATTTTATTTTAGAAAATAACGCATTGACTATGCTATCATAAAAGTAAAATATGAACATTAATTTTTTAATATTACTATAAATTATTTAATGATAAATAGATATTTTTTTATGTTTTAATTATCCAAGTGTACATAATAGGCAAAATAACATTTATTTACGCAAGTATATCACGTTGTCTTAAATTGTTATGTTTGGAGTATCCGTTATTAAATTGTAGGAAAATCTGTATACATTATAATTAGGTAATGGGTACATTGTGACAAAATTAAAATGTATATTAAGAACATTTATGGAATAAATGGATACCATGTTAAATCTAATAATCGTAGTTGCTAATCAACAGAAATGATTAAGTTTATCAAACATAATCGTCTAAACTACTACCTATAAGCAACTACTCGTAGTATAATCAATATAATTGTAGAAAAATAGATAAGCCGTTAACACTTATTCCAGTATATTTATTATCTACCACGGAATTCCATATTATAACTAAAGTTATCTGTGTATACGTCTTTCAATGACGAAATTTAGTTTGGACTCATCATTCGACTACTATTTTAGTTCACTGTATGAAAAAGAGTGGGTCATGAGGTTTGCCATGAAATTATTTGGATTCGATAAATAATCGTTTGATCTTACTTAAAGAGTGTGGTTAAGGAAAAACTTTTTGATAAAGGCACCTCCTTGTATGAGCGGTCTTAATATGGAATCTTCTTCCTATGTGTTGAAAATCTTATTAATGTTAAAAAAAATTGCTATCAGTTTTTGATCACGCAGGAAAGCTTTGTGTTTATCTGACTACTATAATTAGATTTTATGTTGTAGAGTTGGTTTTTCCCCAACCATTTTGCAGGAGTAAAGAAGCTTGTCATAAGTGCCAAGCAATACTCTAATTTGATTTGTTTTTTTGGACTGCTTGTTTTATAGGTGACAAAATTATTTGAAATTTTAGTTTATCTCAAAAAGAGTTTTAATTGGTATTTTTAAAATAAAAAAAATCTCGCCCCTGACCAGGGGACCTTTCGGTCACCGGCTCGCAGCTCTTCCACTGAGCCACCCAACCCCTATAAGTTAAAAACATTGGTCGTAGGGTCTTGTTCTATTAGGTATATTTAACAGAAAACAATTGTTACGGTTTGATTGATGTTAAAAAATGAATTAAAATATTCAGCCATTGTCTGAAAATTAAATTTACCTGTAAGATCCATGGTGGTTTCATTCAAAAACGGCAAACGTGCTGGAGCTACTTTTTCACTTAAATTGAAACCCGGAACCTCAATTAGAGCTATATTATTTTCCAAAGTGGCAGGATCGTAATATTCATGTATAATCGCCGCAGAGCTGTTCACATTGAATAGCTGACCATCCCTCCAATTCCTTGGGCTATCTATTCCCACTATTGTACAAATAACAGTGTATCTAAAAGTAAAAAAAAAAACAAACATAAAACGACATCAATTAAAATTATTTTCGATTTTAATTTTTGAACTTTCTTGTAGATTAGGCATAATAGTAGCAAGCTGCAAAATTTTGTTGAAATGCCCTGTTTATCTTTAAGAACTTTGAGTTTGGCGTCAAGGCATTATAAAATATGGGGTTCAAAGTGAGATTGTAGAAAATCTCTATTTCAAAGTACCATACTTTCCCTCAATAGAAGTTATACTAAAAATTTTGTAAGAAATAAGCATGATCGAAACTTCTTAATTATTAGTCTTATCACCATTTCACATTACAAATAAAAATTCAACAATATAAGTCAAAATGGGTATTCATAATTTGTAATAAATAGTAAAGTCAGTGATTTTTACTTTTAAAGTTTAATATATTATTTTTTTTTAAGTCTAAAATTGATAACTTTGTCATCTTTAGGAAACTAGGGTTCTCCTTATTTTTTTTTAATTACCGACTAATTGTTAGTGACCGGCTGATTTTTATTTTAATGTCTTTTTTTCATAAATAATGGAGAATTGCCTAATTATTGCGTTGTCAAATTTATACATATTTTAATAATTCGTGACATAATCTAAAGAAAACAAATCAACGTGTTGCCAAAAGAGTTCGAACACATGAATTTATAGAATTCAACTTATTGTATTACATCATAAATAATACAATCATACATTCATAAAATTTATTTTAATGGCTAATGAAACATTTTGGTAGGTGTTTAAAAGTTTTTATGGTTTACGGCGTTGATAACTTACAGTTAAAATTTTAAAGACAGCTATTATAAATATATTAACAATATCATTAGCTCCTTCTTGCATGTTTTCTTAATATTAATTATAAATCAATTACAGTGGGATAATAATATTCATGCACTTAATAAGGAGTAATATATAGTTTGGAATAAAATATAAAACGTGTTTTTTGCTTAACGAATTTAATGTGCCCTTATTGATGCTGAATTAAATAAGTATATTGTAACTATTAAATAAAAAATATTCTTACAGTATTAATGTGCATGTGTATTTATTTAGCTGTAGAGGAACACTGATCAATTTTTTGTCTCTACATGTTCGAAAAAAAAAATTCAACATAAAAAGCTTTGAGGTAATAATAATAGGAAAATATTTTATTGATAATGAGCTTTACATTTTATATATTAGAAAATGCCAAATAATAAAAAATATTCCGAGAATTACTTTGAAAAGAAAAGAAAATCTTAGAAGAAAATTTAAGAAAATGAAAAATGTTAAAAATTGCTTATCTAAAAAACAAATACAATCCTTTCGATCAATTTACTTGTTCCTATTGAAAAGGACCAGTGTCGAGAGGTATAATAAATAAAACAATTAATTATTTGCAGAACTTTTAGGTAAATTATTCATGCCCAGCTAAGTATAAGAGGTAGGTATTTTAGCTATAACATACCAGAAGGCATAATGTAAATAAAATATTGTTAGTCAGAAAAACTGGCCCACGAGATTAAAACCCTTCCCTTAAACCCATTTTTTTAATCACAATCATATGATAATTTGAAACGAGACCCTACAAAAATTTCCATCCTCTTACCCTTTGCTACACGTGGATTATTTTAATAACATTACAAAATTTGAACTTTAATCAATTAACATAATTATAAAAACTCGTGTACAATGTATCACAAATTATTTGATGAGTGTAATAAACACATGTGTACCAAAATATCCAATAAAATCAACTTAATTAAAAAAATTGGTGTAGGGACCTTTCCAAATAGATTTTAATTTTAGTTGTTGATTTAAATAATTATACAGTAATGAGCAAATAAACATTATAAATAATCTGAACAACCTATATTCTTACTACACTCTAATGAATAATGAGAATAATATACTTATGTTTTCGTTGACTGATTTATGTATTTTATGTCCGATTTAAATATTATTTTTCCATAAAAGCTTTGTAGTCATTACTAAATATATATATATATATTTAGAACCTTCTAAAATTTTAATAATTGGCGAAATTAAAATGAAATATCCTAATCCAGTGATTTTGTACCTGTTTTGGTTTATGAATTTCATAGATAGTTTTCATAGATTTGAGAGTACCATTGTCCAGATTTCCTCAATTTTATTTATTTTCCTTTGCATTTTTTTGAAATATGTAGAAAGCTAAACAATAATTATCCTGATTATTGTTTTTACTGCATAGTTGTATCTCACTTATTTTTTTATTTTATTATGTATGAATGTTTAATAATAATTGTCATTTAGAATTTTGGACTTGGTATAATATCAGTACTAAGGAGTTGATTAGTAACAGTGCAACCATTTTTTGTAGAGTGAAATGTCAAGTTAAACAGCTTTTATAGTTAATATTAATGCTAAAATTTTCTTTTTTTTTACTGTTTCATATTTAAACTAAAATTGGACATTCGTCTAGAATTTGAAGTTAATGATGAAATTCTCACCAAGCATTCATCAGTTTTTGAGTAGTAGCTGCACTTGAGAGTGCTTATTCAGCACTATACAGTTAATGTACTGTTTGAATCAGAAGTAAATACAATACAAAAATTGGCAATAGACAATATTTTATTGTATTGTATGTATCAGAAAGACAACCATCTCCACCTTAGCGTCCGAACTGAACCGCTGTTTTTTTAATGAATTCTTAATGGACTAATTTCATTAAAATCGCATGGACACAAGACGGGAATATAAACTGGATGTTGTAAAACTTCTATATATGACCAAACAAATTTTGAATGTTCTGAAATACGCGAGGTCGAGCATTATCAAAAAAAAAAAAAAGAATGACATTAGTGTGGGAGCATCTTGGGACGTTTATTTTTGATGCTGACCCATAAGATTTTTAGGGTCACTTCATAGCGCTCTGCGTTTATATTAAACCCAACATTGAAAGGACTGAGGGTCAATTCAGAGGCTGAAGTAGAAATTGCTGTTAGAGAATAATAACGACAACTAAAAATTAATAGACTAGTCAACCAATGGGACTAATGTCTTAATGAATACTTATTTTAAATTCAATTAATAAACACTCTTCTGAACTTGTTTCTATTGAACTCTTCTCGTATTGTCTATTGATTAATACCGAGAGTTTACATATAATGCTTTTAGATAGTAATTAACTTAGAAGAGCAAGGACAAACTGTTTCATTTATCAGTAGGCTGTTAATGTTAATAATAAATAATTACCTGATATGGTCCACTTAAATTTCACACGATTCTCCCAATTGAAATTCTTCTGAGTACTTTCTATTTGGACTTTTAAGAAAATAAGTTTATGAATGTCGTCTGTATAACTTTAAAGCTAATCTCGTAATGGAATTGAAATTGTTAATATTTATATTGAAGCTGACGAGTAAATCATTGAGCACATATTGACCTACAAATACTTTGGGCAAAATTTTATTTTAGGCCTTGCAAAGAAAATTTGATATCTAATTTTTTCGAAATACTTCTAAGTGTTTATTTACCCTTGTACACATCGTGCAGTTGTCAGTACGACTTTCGAAGAGATAAGTATACCGCCACAAGTCCAACGATCCTTGTAATCTGCAGGGTTATAGGGTGGCACAAACAAAATATATACTTGATATGGAATGGAAAATGGCTCCACTTCGCCCCCATTTATAATTCCTAAGGTTCCATCACTGGACGCTGGGCTCTGAATAAAATATTTTCTTATCAATCAAAATAATTTCTAATAACTGAACGTTTTGAATTAAAAATGTATAGTTTTTTGTCTTGTAGAAAGCTAGTGCGTTTGCTATTTATTTTGTTTTATTCAGTTACATTAGAAAGCAGAAATAATGGGATGGGACTATTTTTTCTAATATTTTCAGATCAAATATGATATACCACTATAAAAAATTATACTTGCTTAAAGTTCAACTTGATAACTGACTAACACTAGGGAAAACACTATTAATAATTTCATCTTAATGAATAATACTCAATTTTCATCACATAACCTAAATTGTTATTGTTTAATAAATTCTAGATAATATACTTATTTGATATATTGGTAACATAAATTATATTTGCTTATCTGTATATCCTTTCAATTTTTGTTACCTTTCTTATAGGACTGTCAGATAATATTAGAGGATTAAATAAATATCGCAGCTTAATCTTCTAGAACAGACATTATTATAAAACGTGATATTTTATAGATTAAAAGATATTGGTCTAATTTTAACCTAATATAATTTAAAATTGGGTTTAAAATATAGTTTTATTTCATAGCGTTTCAGATTTAAACTTTTCTGAAAATATTTTTTTCTAATATTTTAAAAACTAGGTGCTCATCAGTTTACAGGCTGACGATAATAAAAATAGAGATTCCCTTGTATTTCGTTTATTTTCAAATCGATCGATTTGTATAGATTTGCTAAAAATATTTTAAACATGTATCAAAAATTTTGTAGCAAATTTTATTAAACTAATATTAGTATCAATTTATTTGCCCTTGTATATATTGTGCAGTTGTCAATACAAATTGTGAAGAGATTAGTATATCATTTCAATGTTTTTTGTTCATTGAGGGGCGCTCCTTCTTTTTCCCCTATTTCTCTAGTGGGGGTCTCTGCCGGAAACACATTGGTCAGTCTTGTGTCCAAAGCAAGCAAATGCATTAAAGGGGAAGACAGTCGGATTTGTTCCGGAAACTCGGAAACTGAAGTTTGATAGGTTCGTGATCATCAGTATTATTATTTATGGCTTATATTTCTTGATTTAGAGCATTGTTGTTTTTCATTGAGATCTCTTTTTTGGATTGGGCGTACCTGTATCTAAGTTTATACCGATTTCTTTGTCTCTCTGTGTATTGTGTTGTTTATTTGGTTTTTGTTGTAGAATTTTTATATTTTCCTCGAGGGGCTATTATTTCATTTCCATTTTCTTTTTGTAATTATTTTCTCTATTTTTCGAGATAATTTTTATAAATTTTCTCATTTTTGCTTGGAGTTGTTTTCTTTGTTTATGGAGTGACCTTTCCATGTCATAGTTTTTGGTTGAAATTATTTTCTTTGTTTACGGAGGAACGTTTCCATTTCCCTGTTTTTGGTTGAAGTTATTATCTTTGTTTATGGAGGAACATTTACAGTTCCCTGTGTTTGGTTGAAGTTATTTTCTTTGTTTATGGAGGGACTTTCGATTTCCCTGTTTTTGGTTGTAGGTATTTTTTTTGTTTCTGGAGGGACTTTTTCATTTCGCTGTGTTTCTTTGAAGTTATTTTCTTTGGCCCTGTTCTTCTATTTACCTTTTTTTCCTTGAAGTTGCGTTCTATGTTCTTGGTGAGGCTATTCTTCTATGTTTTTTGTTCATTGAGGGGCTCTCCTTCTTTTTCCCCGATTTACGTTGAAAACTAATGCACCTCTATTTTTATAATTTTTGTTTTGAGTTATTTTCTCTGCTTCAGGAGGGACTTTTCTTATATTTCCTTTTTTTGATGATGGAGTTTTTTTTCGTTTTGTGAATTATTCCTTCTTGATAGGCTTTATTATTAGGAATTTCATTTAATTTGGGGTTTTATGATGTTATATGGCTACAGCCGAACCATCCCCTTAAAAATGGTAACGCGCCTTGGTAATACCTCAGTGGTGGTGTGGAAAATGACCGATTAATATGTTATTATAATTTAGTTGAGGTTAATTACACTGCTCTGATTAGTGCCGAATATCACAAATCATTTTTATTCTTTGTAATCATTATTTATTAACATTTAAATGCTTCTTTAAATAATTGATAGACATTTTCACAAAAAGAAACATTCTTCTTAAAAAATAACACTTATTTTAAGATAGGTACTAGAATATCCATACCAGGAAACTCAAACAAAATTGGTTGAAATTGGAGATAGTATTTTATTTATTTAGTATTTATTTATTCAATTACAAGAAGAAAATGATGATGGGACTACTTTTTTAATACCTAATCAATAACTTTACTGCTGGGTTTATGTCAAGTTAAGAAAACCAATACTATTTCATCTGTCAATATTTCGGCACCTTTACCGTCCATCATCAGTGCTTCTACAAGGAATAGAAACTATGAACAAAATCGTCAACATATTACAACTTGGTTTTCCTTTCCTTTTTTGTATTTTACCTCGAAATTTTAATCTTCGAGTTTCAGTCTGCAACGAGCTAATCTGGAGGTAGGGTCTTTAATTTTATAAATCCATACGAGTGGATTATGATCAGATTCGGCAATAAATTTTTTCGATCCATACAGATAGGGGAGGAAATGTTTACAAGAGTCTATGATATCTAAGAGTTCTCTCTGCGTAGTAGAATAATTTTGTTCTGCTGAATTTAGAGTACGAGAATAATATGCGATCGGATGATTATTTTGTGTTAGAACTGAACCAATGGCTACGTTTGAAGCATCGGTAGTTGATACAAAGGGTTTTGTAAAATCTGGGTACGAAGAACTGGAGAATTAGATAATAGTTGCTTACATTTTTCGAAACATTCTAAGTATTGAGGATTAGTAGGATCAATAATTGCTCCTTTGCGAGTATATCGAGAAATGAAGATGTGATTCTTACAAAGTTCGGAATAAATATCCTACAGTAACTGATTTGAAAGTCCTAAAAATGATTTTATTTCTTTCACGGTTTTTGAGTGAGGATATTTTTTTAGGATAGCTTCTAATTTATTAGGATTGGGTTTTATACCTCGTGGGGTGACGATGTGACCAAGAAAAGCAACCTCTTTTGTTAGGTATTCAGATTATTCTAACTGGACTTTAAGTTTATTTTTTCGAAAGTGTCAAATATAGTGGCAATGTGAACAACATGTTCATGTAGGGATATTGAAAAGATAATTACGTGGTCCTTATAGACAAAACAAAATTTGTGTAGAAAAGGACGAAGAACATTGTCCATTAATCTTTCAAAAGTGGCCGGGCCATTTTTTAGTCCAAAAGGGAGTCTCAAGAATTCAAAATGACCGTGAGGAACTGTAAAGGCAGTTTTTTCAATTGAATTAGGATATTTTATTGCAGAAGTATAGGTCAAGGGTACTTTTTCGTCGTAAAATATGTCTATGTTTACTTTTTACAAAGTTTTAAAATGTTCGACGTATATTGGGTCTATTTGTACCGGACTATTAAATATGATATGGTCAATATAACCTTCTGTAGCAGTGTGAATGGACTCTGGTATTTTTATGTTATTTATTTCAATTTCTGGTAAAAGTGCATCTCCATTTGATACATTTACAGCAATTTTATTATAAAGTGTTTTAAATGGAATTGTAATATTAAAACGTTTTAATGTCAGCTTTTTACTGTTGTAGTTTATTAACGCATGTAGTTCCCCAGCAAGATATCAAAATCTTTACTCCAGTCAGCAATTCTCGCGTCTACGGGTTCAAAAATGTTAACTTCTTTAAATAAAGGTGTATAAATATTGGAAAAAAAATGTTGCGTTATTTTTATAGTAGTTAATTTAAAGGGTTTTTTATAGATATGAGATGGGTTAAAATTTTTTGCGGCATTAGGTGAAATTATCGTATCTGATCCTCCAGAATCTATCAAAACTTTTAATCCCGATTTGGGTAAAATAAAGTAAGGTAATTGAGTATGGCTACGAATATTGTTTAAATTTATAGAAGGGATGGTTGTTTTGGTAGGAGAACCTGCTGAACATTTCCTTGTTCGTTTATTTCATACGCATCGTACGAAAAATCAGGGTTTTCTTCATTAGACGTTTACACGTTAAAATGATGAGTTCGTCTAGTTGAAATGCTCATTTTTTGAAGAGATTGTCTGTACCACTCATAGGATGAGGGTTGGTAGATTGATTTTGGGGGTTTTTATATTCGCAATAAGGGTCATTGATATCAGTACAAAATGTCTTGAGAGCAATGTTTATAAAATAAGGGGTTTTAAAATTTGCTATTTCTGGATTATTATGTAGTGTTATGTGTTGTAATAGGTCGTTTAAATTGTTTAAAAATCTTTGGTGATATTGGTCATAAGTTTCGTATGGTTTTTGTATAGTTGTGGATAACTGAGACACTAATATGTCTTCAGATCGCCTGTCTCCGTATTTTGTTAAGAGTAGAGGTCTTATATCAGGCCAAAGTGTTTTGTTTGAATAATTTAAGAAATCACTAGGTTCACCTTTTATAAGAGATAAAATATTTGCATTTAAAATAAACTGTTGTGCCGGAGTAAGATTCTGATTAGTAAAGAAATCAAGTAAATTATCAACTGATTTAATGAAAGTCGAAAGATTATCTCCCGTATTAAATTCGGATAAAGCACAGAGGCGAGAAATATCGCTATTAGAAAGAGACATTTTCCTACGATTAACATTTCGAGTAATTTGAGATTCTTGAGAACTATTCATATTATTGGAAGTGTCGTCAGTCTCTAAACTAACATTGGCTAATAGTAAATATAAATTTTCTTCAGAAATATTATCAAAATTGCTCATATGGGAAAAAGGAAATTAGACTTACAGGAGAATGATCATTTGAGATGTCCTGTGCACACTATTCTTTCTTCTCTCAAGTTCCGTTGGATTTTTCGTCAAACAACTGAAGTTGACCAGGATACACAAGTTTATGTACGAAGTATCCTGTTCGCAGCGCCAGTAATGTAAACTCACTTTTGATTCTTACAAAAAAAAAACTTTTTATTTTCAAAAACAATGATTTTACAAAAAATGATTTTTGGATACAAATACAAAAGTAACTAACTCTAAGTAAGTTTGAAAGTCAAAAAGCCTCGTAAAAGTGTTGATCCTCCTATTTTATATTTCGACTGTCGTCTCCTATTCCTGAGAAATGCAGCCTTGCATTTATTGTAAATCCGTTGGTAACATTTCTATATATATTTCTTTAGTATGGTATTATTTTGGTATTTTGCAATCTTTAAATCCCTGTACATTCACTCTTACATCCTTAGAAAAATCTTCTTCCTCAGCTTATATCGTTATTATTAAAGCATAATATTTAATAGATTAGAACTTATTAGTTAAATTTTTTAAGTAAAATTAAAGCCGTAGTAAAACTAAAGTAGTATTAATGTTAAATTGCGTATTCGATATGTCTACGAATATGCCTATTTATTAAAATAATTGCAACTATTAAACTGATTGAAATAGTTTGTTCCAATTTAAGTGCAATATATTTTTCATTGAACTATAAGTCTAAGTTAATTAAACATAAATAAATATAATTCAAAAACATTAAATTTTGTAAGTATACTTTTCCCACTCCAGTGGAAAATTTTTATATACATATAATTATACTCACGACATTGTTTTTTTGTTTTAAAAAATCCAGTATACGTCAAATATAAAATTAATTGCTTGGGAAACTTTTTAAGTAATTATATTGGAGTAACATATTGACAAATATTAGCGTTTTGTAAAGTCGGTTGTTTACTTCCGAAAATCGCTCTGGTAATTCAAGGTTCTATTAATGGTTAACGATAAAAGTACTTAATTAAAACATTTTCCTAAAAAAAAAAAAAATACTAATTTAAAAAATTACCAAATTATCACAGTTACTTTTCTAAAATTTATATATATAAATCGAATTCGTAAATATTCAGTTTGATAGGACTAAAAGCAGCAAAAAATGAAGTTTGTCTATTATGTTTAATTTCTTGTGCGCTATCTTTCTCTGTAATACTACAAGAGGAGGGTACTGATTTCGATTTTGTAAGTACCGCCTTTTTTATTAAAAAATGAACCGAATTGCATTATTGAAAATGTTTTCATTCCCTATAAAAAGATTAATCAATGCATTTCAAACACCTCCATATAAATAAAAAAGGAAAAGAAAATTTGCTGAATATAATTTAATAATTTTGACAATTTAAATGTTGTAGCTTAAATCTTAAGTGAACGTCGCAACTATTAAAAAGGCTACAAGACATTTTCGAATAAAATGTTATCCAGGTCATAAAAATACATAATTATATTAAATATAAAAACGAACTTACAGAAATTCAAAAAAAATCATCTCTTTCACCTACATTGTACCTACTCTTAAATAATATGTGTTGTTTTCTATTTATATTTTTTTCATATATATTTAAATATATTTAAATTAAAATAGAAAAATCATAAAAAAACACATTACAGCCTTGCGATTAATTTTTTTTTCATTTAGTTTGAAAAATTTTTTCTTTTAAATTATCAAATTTTTGATAACTTTGGTTGGTATTTTTATATTAATACTCGTTTTTATATTTTTACATTTAAATATAATTTAATTTAAAAAAACATTTTTTTTATAGAAATAAGTATGTACCTATGTACCTTATTTTTAAAAATGCAATAAAATCGATTCAGTTTTAAATTTGAGCATTTAATATTTGGAGGCAATTTTTTTTATAATTAAAACAAATATGTTTATTTTCGTAGTTATTTGTCATGAACAGAATTTTTTTTTACACCATTTATTTGTTAACATACGGTATGCATAAAAAATTGGAGCATTTATGCCAAATTTCTGGAAACCCTTTTTAATGCATTTCGATATTCGTGATTTTTGTATAGTAGTGTCTTCAATAGCAAAATGCAACGTTTTACATCGCGCAATAGTGCAAAGTTCAAAAAACACTAGTTCGTAAAGTAAAACACTAAATTAAACTACCAACTGGAATTAATTATTAAGGTATTCCTGACTGAATTACTTTTGAAATAGATTGGAACTGTGAACAGTAACGGATATATTGTTGAAACCCACGAAGTACAAACCGAAGATGGTTATATACTAACAGTATTTAGAATGCCTCATGGAAGTAAATCCACCATAACTAACCCTAAACCTGTTTTACTTCACCACGGCATGCTCGCATCTGCAGAAACTTTTATATTAGTAGGTCCAGGCAAATCATTGGGGTATGTATTAGCTGACAATGGATATGACGTTTGGCTAATGAACGACAGAGGGACAAGTCACTCCAGAAGACACAGGAGACTCAAGCCAGAACAAAAAGAGTATTGGCAATTTTCGTAAGTAAAAAAAAAAATAAAACATTAATATACTAAATCCCCATTAAGGCGTGTATGGATCACTAACTCACTGGTGCAACTACGCTTTACCATCTCACTAAAAATATAATCCATATAATATTTAATTTTTTACAAAAAAAAAATGATTTGGCATGAAATTGGGGTGTATGATATTCCAGCAGTAATTGATTACATTTTAACTAGAACGAATAAAACTGGACTTTCGTATATCGGCCACTCGCAGGGTTGTACCACTGTTTTTGTGACAGGTTCCGAAAGACCAGAATATAATACTAAGATAAAAGTTGCGATTGGTTTAGCACCTCCAGGTTCTTTTAAACATATGAAATTTGAACTACTGCTAAGAACGGTAGCTTCATTTATAAAATCACTGGAGGTATTTATTTATAAAATCGAGTATTTACTATTGACGTAAGTGAAATAAAAATAATGTTATTGTTATTACTACATATGAAAACTTTGTAACTATGTTATTGTTACTTTATATTTGATAATATTTTTCAATTGAATCATTACTTTGTGGCAGAGGAAAATTATTTACAATTGTAATTATCCTACATTTTTACAGGGTTTAGCGGACTCTTTAAGACTACATCAGCTTCCTCCACCAATTTTATCAATCGCAGAAATAAGAAATATACTAAAATTCCTATGCGGCGAAAAGGGTATAATTAAAAATTTTTGCAAAATTATGTTCAAGCTATTTTTCCTAAGTAACCCAGAAGTAGTTGATGTGGTAAGATTTACTTACATTTTTATTTCTAAGAATTCTAAGAGTAATTTGAATATCTGTTGATAACAGAAAAAAAATAATTTTTCATTTTAGAAAACCATTCCTAAAATAATCCCTCTAGGTGTTGATACAGCTTCTACAAAGCAGATATTTCATTATGCGCAAGTTGTAGCATCAGGTAAGAAAGCATTCAAAACTACATAATATGCACTGTTAGATTAAAAAAAATGTTTTCCTGGAAATTTACAATTTGTCAAATATCAGCTGAATAGCATGAATACCATGAATAGGGTGTGCAGTAGCTTCACACCAAATTAATTATAACCTCATTATAACCAAATTTGTCAAGCTATTCGTTTCAAAATAATTAGTGCTGCATTGTCAAATATAAACACAACCGTGATCAATAAACCTTTAGGTTCACACGTTCGTGAAATAATATATAATGTTTTTAAATTTGCGCAGATCAATGCACAAAGTGGAAAAATAACAAGTGATTTACAAAAAGTACAAGACCAAGTTGCTGCTTTAACAAGTAAAAATAAAAAAAATAGTAGTAATACAGTAAAAATTCACTATGTGCCTAAATTAATAATTGTTAAAAACATATAAAGATATAATCTGTACACATTTGATGGTCTGGTCTGGTGATAAGTATACACAATAATTTTATATCTCAAATTAAACAAGACAATTGAAAGAGTAATATTTTTCGTAAACATTTATTTCGTTTACCTGTGTCAGTTTATTGCATCAAGAGAATTGCCAAAGAAGGGTGAAAAATGGACAATAGATTTATATCCTTAAAAATTATATGGGCTAATCAATATTTTTTAATTGCAATCAAAAAATTATCGTGGCTTTTTCTACATTCATACGTTACAATATCTTTATTTAAAATCTGAGTAATTCCGTAGATATGGCAACGTAAGTTTAACGATCACAACTCTCCATCCATATTTCTAACTCGTGCACCCGTTCTTTGTTAAGGGCCCCCATACATTACAATCTGAGTTGTCAATTTTAATCGTGGAATTAAAATTGGCAACTTAGAATGTGAATCAAATTTGCACATCCACTCGCAATTTTAGTTGTTCAATGTTAATCGTGCTACTATGGCTCCAAAATATTTATTAGCATTAACAGCGGCTTTAGCGGTAAAAAGAAAAAGAAAAAAAACCGTTCTAAATGGACAAAAGATTGGCTACTCAAAAGACAACAGTTTTACACGTAAACTTATTAAAGGAATTAAGATTCGAAAAAGATGAGTGGTATAATTATTAAGATACTCAATTGAGATAATCCATTTCACATTATTTTGTTGGAATAATTCTTTGACTTTATCGTACAAACAAAATAATAGGTAACTATGGTATAGTTCTATAAACTTCAGAACAAAATCTTGCTTGTAAGTTCTTGACTTCACGACAACCTTACGTTACGAAATGCACTACTTTTAATTATCAATTTACAATTGTGAAGGCCATACACTATCAACTTGAATGGGCTGGCAGAATTGTATGATTAAATATATGGTTCAGACCGCAATTAAAATCGCCGGTTAAAATTGTTAATTTTTGACCATTCACTACAATCTTGAGTACACAAGAGTATTTTCGAAATTAGTGACTAAAGTGCTAATGTTCACTATGTTGACTATGATTTGAGTAAGCGGAAGTTCTAGCCTGATATTTGAAGTTATAGGTTAAGCAATACTTTTTCATGCCATACCAACCAATGGCTGACAGGATATCTAGAAATTCTGCGCATTTTGTCCTTCATATTTTTACATATATAGGTATTTCACAATCTTCTAGTACTCTTGCATAGAAGAGTGGTCATTTTTAAATTACAAATGTAGTAATGGAATTAGTTCGTCTTTCTTAATTGTTCCTTTTATTCTGTTAAGAAGGGACTATTTAGTTATTTTGGATAATAAAAGCAGTAGGCTAATAGGTCAATAAAAGTTTGTTCCAACAATATTTTTAGCTTTATGTTTCTAGGGAACTACAAGTAGTGAATGTGTAGATGGGATTAAGCACTCGTTTATTTCTATGTCCAATTTTGGGTCAAATGACGACAGATACTTTCCCAAAATATCCTTTGCATATATTAGTTTTGACATAGAAAGCGACCTTTTAAATATTTATTAGAATCACTATCTTAACACCACTAGACTATTGCCAAGAGTATTTCAAGTTATTCAGTACTAAGTAAATCATTTTTGTGTGAACATTTTTAACTTTCGTCTTATGTGATCAAATATATTTTTGATATATTATCAATTGAATTTGTGTTCAATAAAATCATTGCCAGTTAAGTCTTTTCATAAGCAAATTTTTTTTGTAACTTTCACAACTCAGGCCCCAGGTTTATTATATTAAAAGCTTACGTTTATTACAGGTAATTTCCAACAATATCTACCTCTGTATAATTACAAAAATATAACTTTTCCAACAGCTCTTTTTTATGGTGGTTTCGATATTGCGATCAGCGATTCGGAAAGAAATATATTAATTTTTATTTATATAATTTAAAATAATAAAAAAAGTATTATGATCCTGAATTATCCGAGTGTCCCACGCGTACGGTTAACCTAATTTCACTTCACTCTAAAACACATAACATAATTTACATTCTAATATGATACATGTTTTAATGAGAATATTTTAATCTCTTGGTAAGACCAATAATATTTTTCATCGTTTTCTAATTGAGAGGTTTCACATTTCTTTTAGTATTTATGGTACAATATTGACGTTCTGTGCACTCCAACTTTTAGATTAACACATAAAAAGTCATTTTTAGTTATTTATCTGATGAATCTATTTTTCAAAATGAATATTTTTTCTTTTAGGATATTAAGGAACTAACGACCAAATTGCCTAAAGTAATAATCGTATACAAAATTACTATCCAGCGTTTCGCTCACGCTGACATTTTAATGACAAGTAAACCTAACTTAGTATTTGAACCAACACTGAATTTATTGGAAAGATACAGAACTGTGAATTTAAGCTAAAGATAATGTAGTTTCAAGTATATATTTTTCAAAAACAATGTGATATAAATAAAATATTTTTATCTTTAGACTTTGGGCATTTCTTACTACTTTTATATTAAATAAGGGATTTTATTCAACACTTAATCTATATGTCTAAACTTCCATCCTTTCAGACAAGAAAAGCAACCAAAATTGTAATTTTACTATATGACATAATGTTGTACCTTGAAGAATAATATAGGGCAATCTAAATAATGCTTTTAAAAAATTTGACTCCCTAAATGAACGCTAATTTTTTGGAAGTTATTGATATATATGATTTACAAATTGAGGATACCTCTGCTATCTAACAAGCGAAAAAAGTTAACGACTCTAAATAAAGACTAGTTTAAAGCGAATTTAAATTTGATAAATTATACTACTTTCCTATTTAAGGGAAAGTTTAAAGTACAAGGTGACATAGAATCACGGGAATTTTTGAAACCTGGTTTCAACAGGATGGAGCGACATAACACACTACAAGGAAATGGAAGCTGTGCGAGAATTGTTCGGTAATAATGTGATCTCAATATTCGGTAACATACCCTGGCCCCCTAGATCGCCAGATTTATCCGTTTGTCATTTTTTCTTGTGGGGCTACCTTAAGAGTGTAGTGTTCACGACTCGACCAAGAACCCTGGATGAGTTAAAATGTATTCTCGGCAATTATTACACGATCCGAACGATTTCTACCACTACTTTTTTAGGTAATGCACTACACTTTTCAACAATATTTGGGACACTGACACAAAACATCGCAGATTAGATTAATTAACGTGTGAATTTTTGATTTGAATAATATGACATTTTTCACTGAATTATTCGATCTACTTTAATAAATGATAAACTTATAACGACTAAAAGAACCGAAGCATCTGAATTCTAATACAGTTTTATGATTCATCGGGTAGATATTCCTTGGTTACATGACACATATTTTTTGAGTAAATGTTTAAAGTGAATTTATGTTTAAACTAATGATGCTAGAAAAAATTTTATTAGAATATTTTATTGCAAATGACACGTTTTATATACCTATAATTTAAAAATAACTGAGTATCTAATGAATAATGCTTCGAATCACCCATAATCTCATTTATTTTACACAAAATGTTGTCTAAAGAACTTCGGACTCTGAATTTATGTGATTATTATTAGTTACGATTCCACTTGCTATATTTCATAATAAATATTTTATATTATTATTTTTCGGTATGTGAATTGATACCATTTTTTGTTAATGGTGATGATTACTAAAAGTTGTAATTTTAGTAAACATACTTATTATAAAAATATTATCTTTAATTATGAGCACCGTTTTGCTTTTTTTAGTTAAAAATATTAATTATAAGTCGATTACACTTCAATAATAATGTTCCTGTACTTAATAACGAGTAATAGTAATTGCTGTTTTTTTACTGAATTTAAAATGCCCTTTCTGATGCTGGATCAAGTACAATAATAATATATTAAATGTGTATTTTCTTGAACAGTAAACCAACCCAGAGAAATTTCTTTGTGGAAAAGAATCACTTTGGATGCAAAAACATAAAACTTACGAAAATGAAAATTGTTCATCTGGAAAACGAACGCAGAAAGAAATCTATTTACTTATTTCATCTACTGGAAAGCACTAGATGCGAGAGGCACAATAAACAAAACATTGAATTATTTGCAATTATTTTAGGTACAAAATACTAAAAGACACAAAGCGTATAAAATACTAAAACTCCTCATTCAAATTAGTTTTATATATTAAAAGAAACCATTATATGATATTGTGAAATATTAATCTAAAAAAATTTCCCTGCTTCTATCCATTTGCTACACGTGGATTGTGATGTTAATGATTATACCAAAACGGAATTTTAATTATGGAAGCTCGTGACTAATGCAAAAAAAAATTATTACTGCAACAATGTTTGTTAATTGTCGTTTTTATTTGTGTAAGTGTTATATTTACTATTTTCCTATTAAAATTTTTAGGTCTCTACTTGTGATTGTCGAATTTTCTGTGGATTTCTCTCATATTTTATAATTAATGACTGGAAGAATCGTCTGCACACAAATACTTACACATTCTAATGTTTATTAAAATAGGTATTTATTAGAATAATTCGAACAATTAAAATAATTGAAAAACCTTGTTTCAATATAAGTGCAATATATTTCCTTTTACCCAGTTCACAGGAAAATTTTATAGTATATAATATACATCAAATATAAAACTAGATGCTTGGGAAATGTTTAAATAATTTTATGTTGATAAATATTAGTGACGTGTAAAGTGAATTACTTTTTAATACAAAATGTTTGTTAACTTCCAAAAATTTCTATGGGAGCCATGGTTCTATTAACGGTAGACGATAAAAGTAATTATGACAATTTCTTAACCTTCATAAATCTTTGTGATAAAAACTTTAGAAACGCTTTGGTCCATTGCTATAAATTGAGCAAATATGAAATTTAGACGGATTGTCCAACAATTGCGTCTCACTACACATCTAGGGAGGGGGTCCGCAATTCCTAATAAGGATAATTGGTTAGATCATTAGGGAAATTTTAATTAAATCAAGTTCATAAATATTCGCTTTGACAAGATTCACACTGAAAGCTACAAAAAATGAGGTTTGTCTCATTGTGTTTAATTTACTGTGCGTTACCCTTCACTGTAATACTACAAGAAGAGGGTACAGATTTGGATTTTGTAAGTACCTATTTTTTTATTAAAAAATGATCCAAAAGGTATTTGTCATCAATAGTATTTTTCTTTGACTTTAGAACACTGGTGGGTAAAGCCAAATAATAAGAAATCGCTTTTTACCGATTTAAATTCTTTTTTAAAAGTACAGACTATCGTTTTATTAACATACGGTACATTATTAATAAATTTTTTTGATTATTATTTCTAATTTATTTATTCTTTTAACTGTTCTTTCAATGTCAGTGGTTAATTAATGTTGTTTGTGACTTTCCTTAAGGTAAAGTCTAATGTACGAGAACTCTCGTTTGTCATAGCTGAACCAACAAATATATACTGTCAAGTGTCAAAGAAAAAATTCTTATTTGTTTAATATACATTCATTTTTAAAAACTTTATTTTGATAATTGGCAGTCAAATGTCTTAGTTCAATCATTACAAATGATGGTTCCCCTAAATTCGACTTAAGAATTGACATTAAATTTTAAATTAATTTCGTGGCACAGATTTTTAAACAGGAATTTAATAAAAATTGGAAGGCAGATTTAGGATTATTTGCATAACTTGGAAATATTTTTTAATATATTTAGATATATGCGATTTCTGCACTGTAGTTTCTCCAATAGAAAAATACAGTGCCTACGCTTAATTTTTTTTATTTCCATTGATACACTAATATTTAAATTGCAAACATCGAACTAAACTACTTCCTAGAGGCTTTAATTTTTGAGGTATTCCAAACTGAATTACTTTCGAATTAGATCACAACTGTGACAAGTAAGGGGTATGTTGTTGAAACCCACAAAGTAGAAACACAAGATGGTTATATATTGACAGTATTCAGAATACCGCACGGAAAAAAATCTATCCTAACTAATAATGAACCTGTTTTACTTCATCACGGCCTCTATGGATCTGCAGAAAACTTTGTATTATTGGATCCTGGTAAATCGTTGGGGTATGTATTAGCTGACAATGGATACGACGTTTGGCTAATGAACGCCAGGGGAACAAGTCACTCCAGAAGGCACAAGACACTCAAACCCGTGCAAAAAGAATTTTGGGATTTTACGTACGTAAAAAAAATTACATGCATCTATAATACATCTACTAAATCTGTATAAACACATGCGTGAATTATTGCTTCATTGAGGCAATTACTCTTCAGCATCTGCTAAAAATATTATCTACGTTTATAAAAATATTTAATTTTTCAGGTTTCATGAAATTGGAGTGTATGATATTCCAGCAGTAATTGATTACGTTTTAAATATTACGAATAAAACAGAACTTTCCTATATTGGTCACTCGCAGGGTTGTGTAACTGTGTTTGTGACTGGTTCAGAAAGACCAGAATATAATACTAAGATAAAAATCATGATTGGCTTAGCACCTCCAGGTATTTTTAAACATATAAAGTTTGAACCACTGATAAGAGTTCTAGCTCCAATTTTAAAAGTTTTGCAGGTATTTATAATATCAAGTATTTACTAAAGGCCTGAGAATGAGATAAAATAATATTACCCATTGTAATTATTTTGCATTTTTACAGGACTCTTTAAAAATTTATGAACTTCCTCCATCCTTTATTTCAATCAGAGATATAAGAAATACAATAAAATTGCTATGTAGTAAAAGTGGTTCTGTACTTAAAAATCTTTGCAAAAGTATCTTTATGCTATCTACCCAAGTTAGCCCAGAAATAATTGATATGGTAAGATACTTACATTTATATATATATAAGAATTCTTAGTTCCGGTTAGGGGTATGGTGCTCCCGGCGTCGGTGATCAGCCCTGGTCGCAGAACTAGGCCGACGTTAAATAAAACAAATACATAAATAAAAAAGAATTCTTAGAGATACTTTATTTAATATCTGTTGATTTATAAAAATTTGTTATTTTAGAAAAGAATTCCTGAAATGCTTCCGCTGTTGCTTGATTCCTCTTCTACAAAGCAGATAATTCATTATACGCAACTTATTAAATCAGGTAAGAAGATAGCAAAAACTACAAAATATTTAATGTTAAATTTAAAAAAAAACAGATTTTTTATGTAAATTTACAAGATACTCTATTAAATATGTAAATATTTTAAATAAAAGTAAAAAATAAAATATACTTATTTTTTAAAACGTTTGGTTAATATTTTTTTATATTTAGTCCAGAATTCAATCTAAAAGAGAGGTACTTTTCCAGATTTACTTATTCGTTTAGAACTTTTTACTTTATTTCTAAGTGTCTTTTGCAATAATGGACATTTTTTAAACAGGGTGGTCAACTTATACTCCGAAGTTAGATATCTCCGTTATCTTGAGAAATAGGAAACAATGTCTTAAATAAAACTTATAGACAGAGTCAAGCTTCACATTTTAAAATTATTTCGCAATATATCATAATGTCAAGCATATCAAAGTTATATATTTTTTTAAATGAAATACCCCGTATATTTTTACATTTTTATAAAGTTCTTGCTGAGCTAATTTGAACGATGTATCACACTTCATGTCTACGATGTTTAATAAAGAATCTACAGCCACCTGAAAATTACATTTTTTTGAATTTAAATATCTGTAGCAGCCAAACTTTTCAAGTTCTAGACTATGGCATAAAAAAGATTTGATACAGAGTAATTAAAAATCAAACGGGATTTCAAATTTTTGATCAGTCTGTATTAAATATTTTTTACTGCCATATCATAAATGATTAGATGCCAAGTAGAGTGTTGGTTGGATAAAAGAATTAGAGTATTGTTACATACTCTCCTGTATGAAAGCGGTTTTAAGGATTGTATAAGGAGACAAGATAAGACGATAAATTTAATGAAGATAACAATTTATTGTAACAATAAAAAAAGCTCGATAAACAAGACAAACTGCAATTAATAACGAGAGTTAAAGAAACGCTGTATGCTCATTGTGGTAGAAGTTTGAGGTGATTCCTCTAAATCAATTGCAATGTTTTGTCTAGTAGTTTCGTTCATTGCGGTCCTCGATCTTCCAGGTTTTGGCAAATTTTTGACCATCCCAGTTGTATTAAAACGTTGTAATGTTATAGTAACTGTTGAACGTGATATGGGATTTTTTTTTAGATGCAAATCATTAAAAATATGACACACTTCTTCATGAGTTCTTACACGATCACCATAACCGATCATCATTAATATTTCAATTCGATCTTTTTCACTTAAATGAACCATTCTTAATCGTACAATTTATTTCCGTAAATAAAAATTGGACAGTTTGGCACCAGTTACCTACTAGATAGTACTCGTTTATTTCTTACTATTAATACAAACAATATCAATTTGTTTATCTAAATGATATTTTACTCTAATGTATAAAAACTTAAAAGTGTTGTATTCCTTGTTTTTACAGATATTTTACGCTAAACCCAGTATGTACGAATTCGAAATAACAAGATCTTTCAAAATCTGCAAAAATATATGTATATATATGAGTGTCCTATTAAAATTAAAAAGTTGAAGGTATTTCCGGTTAAACCGGAAGTATATTATTAACAAAAAAATGTACAAGAGCTGCATTTTGCCCCATTGTACTTACTTGCAAAATTTCATAAATATCGTCCGTTGCGTTTTAAAGATATTTACTTTACCTTTTAAATTTTCATTAAAATAACAATCTTAATATTACTAGACTATTTTAAAGACTGGAGTGTTTCAAGTTATTCATATGCAACTAGATAATTTTTGTTTGAAAATTGAATTCAATAAATTCTTTTGTTCAGGTTTTTTCTCAAACAAAGTTTTGTTGTAACTTTCCGTATCCAGATCTCAAAGTTATCTTTTTGAAAAATTAAAAAGTTATCTTTATTACAGGTAATTTCCAGCAATATGATTGGGGTCCAGAAGAAAACTTACGAAAATATGGCAAGCGAAATCCACCTAGGTACAATTATCAAAATATAACTTTTCCTGCAGCTCTCCTTTATGGTCCTAATGACCTTATTATAACCGACATGGTAAGAAATTTATGGTTTTTTCTCAGTCTAAGACTGTGAGACTAAAGGACTTATTTGTTCCAATTTTCCTTTCATTAATGTACACTCACATATGGCAACAACAACCCACTTAACGTTTTAAATAATGTTTGTATCGTTTGTTTGTACACAATACAAATAATAGTAAACACAAAATGCTTCAAAAATAAATAACTCTTTCTATCTCCGAAACCGTTAATTCGCAGACTCATGTTTATTAAGACTTTTTGTCTTATTTTGATTCATACTATACCCTGTTAAAATATTCCACCTTTTTTTAAACACCCTGTATAATAGGGATTAGCCTACAAATATAAGGAATAGCCATGTTTTCCTTTGTCATCGTTTCTTTCTTTTCTTGTTTAATTTATAATAATCTTATTGTTATTATTGTTATTAGTATTTCTTCCTGATTTGTCTTATTTCCGTACTTCTTTCTTTATCAAGTTTCGTTGTACCTGCTATTCTTCTTAGTAATTTCATTTTCGCTGCTTGTAATTGAGTTCAATATGTGTTTAAAGGTTCCCATGTCTAGCCAGTAAATAAATAATAAACCATTATATTGTTTCAGACTCTTGCTTTTTTTACCATCATTCATTTGCTGTTACTTGCTTGTCTTCTCATTGCGATTTCAATGTTAATTTTTTCATCCTCTGTAATAATTGCTCCTAAAGTATGATTTTCCTGCTTGCATGTTATTTTTTTGTTTTTATTTTACGCCACCCCCTCCAAGCTGTTTATTATAATTAATTTGTTTTTAAATATATTAATAAAATTTACTTATTAAAAGGTTCGGCTTATACAAATAAAATATTTTCTTTGAAGGTAAGTATTAATAAATTTAACATTGATCTTCACACAAAAGTCCAAAAAATGTTTTCTTCTGGGCTTCTGTATTTATTTAATCGTGTCTGAACTACAAATATATATAACTATAAATGATCAAATATCACTCCAGTGTCTGGCGCATATCACAGCATTTTCATTGCACATCCATAGGTCCCGGAGGGTACATGGGGCTTGTAGGGATTGGCACGATAGGAGGTGTTCCATTGACTGGGCTTCTCCGCATTCACAGGCTGCCTCATCCACATATCCCCACTTCACGAGGTTGGTCTTGCATCTCCCCATTTGACATCGGAGTCGGTTGAGGGTCTTCCAGGTATCCCAGTCTAGGTCCGAACCTGCAAGAAGTTTTTCTTTTGGATTCCAGGTTGGAGTGTCGTGGTCTATTAGGCACTGTTCCCATCTTACCTCCTTGGTGGCAATTTTAGAGGCAGTGAGGGGCTGTGTAGATTGTATAAAGTTTCGCCTAGATTTTAGTCTGGCCGCTACTGGTATATGTTGATACAGAGGATGTCTGGTGTCGTCGCATTGTCTTTGTCGTTCGGCCATGGCTAGGGTTTCCCTCCGTATTTGTGGGGGTGCGATTCCGGCTAGCATGTAAAGTAGGTCAAGGTTGGTGGGTTTTAGGCATCCCGTTATTAATCTACACGTGTCGTTCAGGACAGGGTCCAGCCTATGGGCGTGTGCTGATCTCTGCCATACGGGAGATGCATATTCGGCCGCGGAGTAGCACAATGCAAGTGCCGAGGAGCGCAGGACGATAGGGTTCGCCCCCCAACGAGCGTTAGTCAGTTTACGGAGAATGCCGTTTCTGGTGTTGACTTTGGCCTTGGTTTTATCGATATGTTTCTTATAGGTGAGGGAGCGGTCCAATGTAACCCCTAGATAGACTGGGTTTGGGCAGTGTTGAATTCCACTCTATTTGCAGTTCCCTTCTCGCCTGTCGGTTATTGAGATGGAATAGGCATGTCTGCGTCTTTGCTGGATTCGGGCGGAGTTGGTTAGATCTATAATAGCCGCTCAGCCTTGATAAAGATTCTGTTAAGTGCTCCTCTATCTCTGCGATGTTTTTTGACTGGCAGGTGATAGCTACGTCATCGGCGTAGATAAAGCTTCTTGTTGTTGGGCCGGTTGGTTGGTCGTTGGTATACACATTGAAGAGCATGGGTGCGAGCACACTACCTTGGGGAAGGCCATTCTTCTGGTTCCTCCAGCGGCTTCTTGATCCTTGGAACTCTACATAAAACCTTCTATTCGATAGCATTGTTTTTAGCACTTTCGTCAACTGTAAATCACCTGTCATTTCAAAGATTTTTCCCAGTAATATTTTATGGTTTATAGTGTCATATGCCGCCGTTAAATCTATAAAGACGGCCCCCGTTTTTGCCTTTCTTTCAAAGCCATCCTCAATGTGTTGTGTGAGGCTTAAAACCTGACCAGTACAGGATTTCCCAGGTCTAAACCCTGCTTGCTGGGAGATTAGGTGGTTTTCTATTTGGAATCCATACTTGTTAAGAATGAGGCGTTCGTAGAGTTTGAACGGAGAGCATAACAGTGACACCGGGCGGTAGCTTTTGGCATCTTCCCGTGGTTTCCCTGGTTTGTGGATTGCTACGACCTTAGCTTTTAGCCACAATTTTGGGATTTTATTGTTGTTCCAGCATGAGTTATACATTTGAAGAAGCCAGTTCAGGGCTGATGGGCCTAGGTTTATCAGGAACTCATTCAAGATGTCATCAGGGCCTGGGGCCTTCCTGGCCTTCAGAGACTCGATTGCAGTTTCCAGTTCTGTAATGGTAAAGTAATCCTTATTAACTTGTCTAGGCTGTTGTGCCATCCTGAAAGTGCGGGTCACTTTCACTTTTTGATCAGGCTTACCATTTAGAAGAAGCTGATGTGCGATTTCGTTGGCGGTAACGTTTACTTGGTCTTTAGGGGATGTTGGGTCGCCTGATAGCTTTTTAATGAGGCTCCAGGCCTTTCTACTGCTGTGTTTCATATCTAGGCTTTCTATTGTGTCTTTCCATGCCCCTTGTCTCTCCTTACTTATGGAATCGATCAGCTGGTCACCTAGCTGTATGGTTTCCGGAGAGAAGGGATTCCGACTGTAGTGTTCTAAATATTCCTCGTATTTATCTTTACTTTCATTGGTAAGACCAGGTGTATAATAAGTTCTGCAGCCGCGAGGAATGCAGCGCCTCGCTGTCTTCTTGATTGCAGAGATGAAATTATCGTAGTTTATTGGGGTCGGTGGTAAGTTTCTAATTTCTTCGTCGATCTCTTCTGTGAATTTATTCCAGTCTGCCTTTCTTAGATTAAATCGCCTTTTAAATGGGACCTTCTGCGACATTATCACTGGTCTAAAATTCAGCATAATTGGCCGATGTTGGGAGTGTGGGATTGGGTCCATGACTGTCTTATTGCACGTTGTAACTAGAGAGTTGTTGGTGAAGATAAGATCCGGGTTATAGCCTCTCATCCATTTGCCACTATTAAAGGAAGCGGGCTGTTTCTGATCATGAATGAGGGTCATGTCATTGTCCTCGGCCCATCTCTCCAAGAGTTCTCCATCCTCGTTCATGTCACGATATCCCCAAGTTGTGCTGTGGCTATTGAAGTCTCCTATTACCACATGTGGTTGGTTAAGATGTTGGGGGAATAAGAATCTCTCGTTCGGTGGTTTGTATATGGAGGATATCCTTATATTTCCAAGGTTAATCGTGATCAGCTCTATGTTATTAAGTGTTGTGGCTTGTAAATTATTTACTTTGATTCCTGGTTTTACAAATATTGCACTTCCATATTGGTCATGGGGGCATTCCTTCACTAGTACCATTCCTGGTATGTTTGGACGTCTTTGTGATGACCCCCTGTGTGTTTCCTGGAGGCATAGGACGTCACATGAATTCTTTTTGCATAAGTTGGAGATTAAGTCTTGCTTAGTATTTGAAATGCCTTCAACATTGAGTGATATGATTGTCAAGCTTGGCTCTAAAAAGGGCCCTTTTTCCATGTTTTCGATACGATCTCTAATCAGTGTAGCTTCTGTAAGTACTCTTTATCTGCTAAAATTCTTTTATAACTAACATCACCAACCATATTATCTATGTTACTGCACAGTCTACAATCAATACAATTTAGATAATCTAATGTCTTTGCAATATTTCTAAATTTGAATTTTTTATAGTGAATTTGTGTCATCCGTAAAGATACCGGTTGAATTTTTTTTTAATTAAACCTTACATATCGTGTGAACTGCATTTTGTGTTATTTGTAAAATAAAATGGTAAGAGTATACATATACATCCCTATACTGAGATATCCAAAATTTCTTATGGAGCATGATGTTTTAGTGAGTTGAAACTGGCTTTTACTTAGGCCTATTGACTGAAATATTTTTAGACTAAACTGCTTGCTAATTTTTTATATCGAGAAAATAAATAAAAATTTAAGGGTGTCGGTAAAATAAGACATGTGCCCAAAAATGGTGCGAGTCTCGCCCCAATGTTTAACGTAATTCACTTCATTCTAAAACACCCTGTTTATGAAACGGTAATTTTAATTCTAAAAATATTTTATTGAGAATATTTTAATCTCTTGATAAGATCGATAAATTTTTCATTTTTATTTTTTTTTTAAAAGGGGCTTTACAATGTTTTCCGATTTCAAACATATGGCACACATATACAAAGTTATGTTAATATTTTTTAGTTATTTATCTGATGAATCTATATTTCCAATCGAATATTTTTTTCTTTTAGGATGTCAAAGAACTAGCGACGGAATTGCCTAACGTAATAGTCGTTCACAAAGTTCCTAATAAATATTTCGGTCACTCTGATTTTATGTGGGCAAGTAATCCTGAATTAGTACTTAAACCAGTACTTAGTTTATTGGAAAAATATAAATCTGTGAATTAAAGTAAACATAATGGAATTTTACACATTCATTTTTTAAATTTAGTATAAAATAAATTAAAATACTTATATGAATTTTATTATGTTTCTGATAAGATAATATTAGAAAATTGAATAAATTGATTAAATTAAATTGGGTTTCATGGATATTTTCACTAGTATTTTTTTTATTTAAACAATTTAATAACATGGCTTTAAAATATATCCAACGTAATAAATGTTAAACCATAGTAATTATAAAGTAGAATGGTTAGTTAAATTACGTTTAAGCATATTTAGAATAATTCGAACTACTAAAATGATCGAAATGTTTTATTTCAATCTAAAGTAATATTTTTTTTGCTGAATTCAACGTCTAAGTTAATCAAATAAATATCGGTATAGTTTAAAACATTGCAAACATGTTTAAATTACAGAATTTACTTTTATATATTTTAATATATAATTATATTTATCACATGATTTTTCGTTTAAAAAACATTCAATTACGTCAAATAAAAAAATAATTGCCTGGAAACTTTTAAGTAATTAATTTGATGATTTTGATGATTTTCATCATTTCATTTTATTGACATATAAACAATGATTAAATTGGAATGTCTACTATTTTATGAACAATTTATTTTTTCGAATTATACTTGAACTGGACGATGGTTCTGTAAGGGAAAAGAATATACAGTGTGCCCACGGATGAGGTTCACAAGAACAGAAATATTTTTATTTTTAGTTTTGTAGAAAAATGTCATTTTTGTTAAAAAGTTTTGCTTATTCTAAAACCCCATTAAATAAAAAAAAACATGTTATATCCTACCTTCATTTTATAGTCAATTTTCTATGAAACTCTATGAGCTCTTGAACTAAGTTCGAAATTTTAACAAAAATCTAGTGGGTGACGTTTATGTTATTACGAGAAAAATTCTTTCTTGAAGAGTTAGTATTATAAAAGAATAATAATTTGAAATATTATTGCTTAGATAATGACGTTTCTCACTAGAATATTGTTAATGTTTCGAACTTAGTGCAAAAGTTCATAGAAAAATAACAATAAAATGGAGCACGTAGGGTGCAACATGATTTTTTTTCATTTCATGTGGTTTTAGAATAAGCAAAACTTTTAATCAAGAAAGACATTTTTCGATAATATTCAAACTATTATTTTTTTATTCTTGTTAACCCTATCAGTGTACAAACTGTATATATCTTTATAACTGTTTGTTAAATAGGTAAAACATCAAACTAAAAATTCATCATTTGTCTAAAATACTGAAATACGTGTATTAGGACGGCCAGAAAATTGGCACTAGATGCAAACAGTTCTTGGTAAGATCCTTGCAAATTTTAAACACGTACTAAATTTACTTCAAGCTTCAAATAGCATTACATTGCAGGCTCGATTCAGCTTAATGCACACGGAAATTTACAGACTCGGTGCCCTGAATTTATACTAAACTTATTATACAGTGTAATCCTCTGTTCAAGCACTAAACTTATTATACAGTGTAATCCTTTGTTCAAGCCACAAATAAAAAAGGGTTACAAAAATGGTAGTACTTTGTATAATTGCAACTGATTCCTCCGAATTTAACATATACGAAAATGAATCGAAAAGTTTCTAAAACGAGATCGGAAAAAACAACTTTTTAGGGACAATTGTATCAGTATTCCATGAGAATTTCTTTTCAGACAACCATTTCTTGCTTTTTTGGAAACGAAAAGAAATTGGACGGAGCCATGTTCAATTAAGTAGAATCGTAATCCCTGCAGTTTCTTCTTGACAATTGTCGACTTGCGGACAAGTTTTATCTTGGTGGTACAAAACTTTTTCTTTTTCCAAATGAGGACTTTTAGCTTTTATGTATTCGTTTAATCTGTCTAATAACGAAGCATAATATTCACCTGTTATTGTCCTTCCGTGCT
Source organism: Hermaeophaga mercurialis (assembly GCA_951812935.1). Taxonomy (NCBI): domain Eukaryota; kingdom Metazoa; phylum Arthropoda; class Insecta; order Coleoptera; family Chrysomelidae; genus Hermaeophaga; species Hermaeophaga mercurialis. The sequence continues at coordinate 41,927,979 of OX638358.1, forward strand.
TCAAGTAATCCATAAAAAATATTCTTCAGGAATCTTAAAAGACCTTTGTTATTACATTAAAAGCAGACGAAATCGTTTTGACCTTCTTTGGAGTTAGTTCACAATGTTTGATTTACTTCTTTGATTGCTCTTAGGTCTCCACAATACAAAATTTAAAAAACATTGCAAAACATCTTCTTTATTATCTCTAGATATAGCTGAAAAATGGTCATTCGAAATTGCTTTTGGTAGATTGTCATGGAGATGGAGCACCCATGCAACACAAAGTATCTCATGTCCAATGTTAATATAAGATAAAATGTTCAAGGTCGTAGATACATACTTGCTTTCTTCGGTATTTTTCACAACTTTACTTGGAGAAGAATTATCACGATTTCATAGACTCTTTTAATGGTTTCTTCATCGGTAGCGGTTTTTGGTCTGCCAGGACATGGTGCATCATCTAATCTTCTTTTTAATGCGTTTAAATTTAGCAACCTAGTATTGCTTATAAATAAGAAGAAAAGTTAGCATGAACTTCACCTAACTGAGTTGTTGTTTGGGATTTAAACCTTTCATAAAGAAGTCTTTTATCACCACTCGAAATTGGTTTTTACACATAAAAATATCCTCGTATATTGCATGAGACAAAGGAATTCGTTTTTCACGTTGTACTTTGAATCTAAAATTACACCTGAAAAAGTAAACTTAATCAAAATCAGTATTAAATTTCAATCTTTTACATTCGTGTTTTCAATTTTTAAAAACTAAAATTAAAATCGACAGTACATATAAATTCAATTTCTTTAACATACAAACAATGAATCGTTACTTTTATGAGTTTTAATCAAACTTATTCAAATTCTGGTCTCTTTCGGCTGACATTCAAAGATTAATTTATTTAATTTCAAGGTGACTCAATAATTTTAAAAATTGATAATGTTGTTTTGTTTTGTTTAATTCACATTACATTATTTTTCATGTAATAGCAATTTATTGTTCCAGCCTAAAGTACAACACTTTTCAATACAATCCTGGTATTAATAAGAGTACAATTAAATTAATTGTTTCCATTCTTACTTTGTGGAAATTAAACATAATAAATTAGAAAAAGATCAATTATATTTATTTGAATTTCTACAGTCTGCCAAAGCGTATTAAAAATGTATTTTAATCTGACCTAAAGTTTTGGTATTTGACATATCATTTTCCAAGATTGACAAGAAGTTTAAGAGATCCTTTTTTTTGTTTATCTTGGAAAATGGTATGTCAAATACCGAAACCTTAGACCATATTAGAATACATTTTTAAAACGCTTTGGAAAATTGTGGAAATTCAGATAAATTGTGGAAATTCAGATAAGTATTATTTATCTTTTTCAGATTTAATAAATTAAGTTAAACAAAAAATATAATTTATATTATAGGGAGATACTAAATTAATTCATACAGCAATATAGGTATCTTTGTCATTTTTGTGACTTTGCACATTTAACAATTATTTTATTTTATACTTTGCTTGAAATATTTTTCGTAAGACTTTACAAGATGAAGTTAATATGCCTAAATACATATTTATTAAAAATAAAATCTATATATTTTCAACAACCACGAAACTATTAGTAACTAAAACCAAAATGAAAATAAATATCTTCTCTCAATTCCTGGTTAATAAGAATTGCTTTCTTGATGTACAAAATGTGATACTGCATTTAACACCTATTTTGATGCCCAAACGAAAACAATTTTGAAAAATGTTTTATTATACGTATATGTAAGTCGATAATTAATATATTTTGTAATTAAAAAAAATATTACATAGATTTCATAATATAAAAAAATATGTTGTGCCCCTTATAAAAAAAAACAGAAAACACAACTTTTGTGTGTGTTACTTTTTTGGAACACACTATGTACTAAAATTATTTTTAAAATAGTATCCTTTCTAACTTACAAGTACGTAGAGAACATGAAAATATTATATTTCAAGCAACATATTCCATGTTGATCTTGATGTACAGCTGAAATAAACTGCCATAATGTAAAAAGTAATATCATTTTAAAAAATAAAATATTTATCAATTAATAGTTTTTGTGTTATGTACTTTCTTCATTAAGGTAGAGTTATACGACAGCTAATTTACTATAATAATTTATTTAAATGAAATTATATTAAAATTCCTAATAACATAACAATAATGATGGGATTATAATATAGTACAGTAATTTTCAAATTGTTGGTGTTTTAAAATCATAATAATTATCCATCCCTTCGGGCCAATAATGTATTTTTCAAAAATGAACTAACGGCCTAAACATGTTGAGAAAAGTATCTACTATCTACATTATGAAAAGCAAATTAACGATGTGAAAGAGGAGGCGAATGCCAAATTTTGTTTCCGTAAGTTTCTTTTGTATATTATCAAATTTAAAGTAAAAGTATATTTTTAAAGTAAATTTCTCTACAGTGTCCGAAAGTTGCACAAAGCTGCAGAACTGGGGAGCGCGACCATGACACTTAACAATGATAATTGATGCGTTTTCTATAATTCATTCATTAGGTAAATTTATATTTAAGTCAAGTTCGTGAATACTCAATTTGAAAGGATTCGCGCTGAGGGTAACAGAAATACCTCTCAAAAAATGAAGTTTTTTTTAGTATGTTTATTTTCCTTTGTGTTGCCCATCGGTGTAATACTACAAGAAAATTTTGATTTGGTAAGTGTCTACTTTTTTTATAATTTCAATATCAAAAAATTAAGTGAAATTAATTTTTTTAAATATTTTTAATTCTATTAAAAAACTCAAAAAATATTTCAGACACCTAAATGTTTAATAATTACATTTTTGATTAATTTTTTTTTAAATTATTAAACATATCAAACCATTTCAGTACCATTTACGATTTCTAAAAGTATTAAGAAAAATTTAAAAATAAAATATTTAAATTTTATGACACAATTATTTAAATAACAATTTTATCCAGGTAATATCGGATACAAAATTAATATTGCATTTGTTTTTTTGTTGAACTTTTATAATTTTCAATAAAAATAAATATAATTAATATATTACATTGTATCCTTAATTAATATATATATATATATATATATTGTCGTCTTTTTATATGGTTTTTTAACAGAAATATTACAATTTAATTCAAAAATTAGTCAAAAATCAATAACACTCCTAGGTTTAAAATTTTTAAATTTTACCTTTTTTTTCTCTATTATAATTTTCATTTATGTTGAAAACAAGAGGTACATTTTTTATCGTATTTTTTTATATTCTCTTTCTCTATTTTTATTTCACTATTCGGTTTTTATTCTTTTATTTTTTTTGAAATGCTATTTAATTTACCCCAACAAAAATATTTTTTACCTAATTTATTTTTCCTGTACAGTATTTACGTATTCCCAAAAATATTTTAAAACGGATTCAATTTCAAATTTTTTGGAAAAATATTTTTTTGCTTTTTAATAACAAATATATTTGTTATTATTAATCCTTTTTAAGCCATCATAGTTTTTTTAAGATATATTATTTTGCGAAATCACGGCTATATAAATGAACATGTAGGTGTTTATCTATTAAATTATTTTTAATTTATTCAATCCATAAAAAACATAAATTTGTAATTATTACAACATTCAAGTTAGTCACAATGCATTTATATGGAAAATAATTTACTAGGAATTTAAATATAAACAAACAATAAATGCTAATAGTTAAACAGTGACTGAAAAATATTATTTTGAAATAAATAACTTTGTAATTTTTTGAATATAACATTTTATGAAAAGAGAGTCATTTTATTGAAGCTTTCTTAAATAAATTTAATGAAAACAGAACATAGAAAATAAGTGGGTTATTATTAAAGAGAAAATTCTTCAAGAAACGATTTATATCTTCTTGAATAAAATTTTAATAAGTATATATTTTATTTATGTCTTTTTAATCATGATTAAATCTATAAATTAAAAAAATATTACAACGAATTCGATTTCGAATGAAAATTTTATTCTATTAACTAACAAAGAGAAATATTAATGTTTTGAATTAAAAAACATAATTTCTGACTAATTAAGAAAATTATTTTATTAAATTTTTCGTTAATCCAAACTTAATCATGTTTGTAATAGATCAAAGCTGTGACTAGTAATAGCTATTTTGTTGAAACTCACGAAATAGAAACCGAAGATGGTTACATATTGACAGTATTTAGACTCCCACAAGGAAGAAAATCCAACGTAACTAATCCTGAACCTGTTTTAATCAACCACGGAATGTTTGGATCTGCAGAAAACTTTGTATTGATGGGTCCCGGAAAATCATTGGCGTACGTTTTAGCCGACAACGGATACGATGTTTGGCTAATGAACGACAGAGGGTCATGGCACTCCAAAAGGCACAAGACACTCAAACCCGAACAAAAAGAATTTTGGCGTTTTTCGTAAGTAAAAAAAAATTTTTGGTGTACATGTTGGTATATAAGAAATTCAAATTTAGTGAAGCCGCCTTAAGACATGAACGAATTATGGATAAACTGGGGTAATTACGCTTTGACGCCATTCTAAAAACAAAATCCATGCTTCAAAAATATACTTTTTCAGATGGCATGAAATTGGAGTGTATGATATTCCAGCAGTAATTGATTACATTTTAAATATTACGAATAAAACAGGACTGTCGTATATCGGCCACTCGCAGGGTTGTACCACTGTTTTTGTGACAGGTTCCGAAAGACCAGAATATAATTCTAAGATAAAAGTTATGATTGGCTTAGGACCTGGAGCTATTTATAAACATATGAAGAATGAATATCTAAGAATGGCAGCCTCATATACAAAATTTCTAAAGGTACTTATTTATAATATTGAGTATATCTTTATGTATTTAAGTATTAATGTCACTGTAGACATTTTTTTAAATATTAGATTCACGTAAAAATTAAATAAAGTAGATAGCTTAGAATTACTTTAAATTTGATTACTATTTTCAACTTTATGGTGGAGGAAAATTCATTGCCAATTTTAATCATCCTACATTTATACAGGATTTAGCGAACTCCTTAAAAATATATCAACTTCCTCCACCATTTCTGTCAGCCGATGAAATAAGAAGTATATTACAATTGCTATGTGGTAAGACTGGTGCATTGAGAAATACTTGCAAAAGTATCTTCATGCTAGTTACCGATGCCAGCCCAGAAGCATTAGACGTGGTAAGATTTATTTCAATTAGTAAAAGTTCTAAGACTAACTTCAATATCTGTTCATTTATATAATTTTGTTATTTTAGAAAGATATTTCAGAAATGCTTCCTCTGTTGATAGCTTCATGTTCTGTAAAGCAGGTGCTTCATTATGCGCAACTTATTAAATCAGGTAAGATAGAATCAAAAGCTATGAAAAACAAATGTCCACAAATATCAAATAGTTTTATATTTTCTTGTCGATTTACAAGATATTTAATTAAATGAATTAATTGAATGAATATTGATCGAAATGGATTCCATTCATTGTGGGGAGGAGCAGGTTTTCTCGACACTAAATGGCTATTTTACTTAGGTACAGGTATTAGTTAGTAGTTCATTGGTGTAATTTGTATTACAGTCCCTTCTTTAGGTTGCTCATTGTCTTTTTATTTCATTATCAAACCGGATATTGATATCGTGCTGAATGGGTATTTGGTTGATCATTATCTGCAACGCTTATCTTGGTATTTATTTAACTAAGCGGATAATATGGTAGTTTTGGTTTGCTGATATAATAAGCTTTGATGCCATACTATTCAAAGATTGGCTGAACATCAAGGAATACTTCATTCCAATATTTTTCAAATTATGGTCTAGCCTAAAGACTTATAAGGATCTTAAGAGTAATAATAATTGTAAAAGTGAGTTTATATACTCATTCATTTCTAGGTGGAAGTTTGGGTCATTTAAAGACAGTAATGTACATTTTTACCAAAGATATCCTGCAAATGTATTAGGTGTGACTTCTTATATTTTGTGTTGGCCAAGTGAAATATTCTGTATTTACAAAAGCACTTTTTATTTTAATAAAGTTCATTAATCCACAACGCCAGGCAATCTATTTTGCTCTTATTATTAAATATCTAGATTTATTTCAACGGGGATCAATTTTTATACACAGGTCATACTTACAAATCCATCCCTATGCATATCCAAATCCTCAAAATAATTTTTTATGATGGGAAGAACGGATAGATAACATTTTCTTACAAGCTGTTTTTCTCTTTGACGCAGTCATGTCAATTTTTCTTTTGTTGTAGAGTAATTGAAAAAAATTCAATAATAAAAAAATTTAAAAATTGACGAATGTTTTGCTCAATGTACCTTCCATTAACCTCCATTCAAAAAGTGCCTTTCTGACATTTAGGAATACATTAAGTAAGTAGACATTCTCATACGTATCTTTGGTAACTCTTTAATACTTGGAGATGGAGTGGCGCAGACTTCAGATGTTTTAACAAAAATAAACATAGAGGTGAGAGATCTGATCATCAAACTGGCCTCTCAATTAGACCTCTTCTTTCAACCTAACAGCCTAGAATATTTTCAAAATTGAAAGTGTTGTACGTGAACATCGAAATGGGTGTGTGCACCATCTCGTTGGAAACGTAAATTCTCCTCGAAAAAATTGATATTTTTTTCCTATTTGTATATAATCATTAGATCAATATATTCCCGTGATAAAATGTAAAGAAATTGTCAGAATAAGATTTTCATCTATGCAGAATGATCCATGTTACCCCAACATTTCAAACAAAATTTGTTGAGAAGTTTGTGTGTCTATAAAAATAAAAATAAAATTAGGATTATTACTGCCTCAATAAAGGCATCAAATTTATTTTTTAAGAACGGAATTTCACAATCCCTTGAAACTGTCAATTTGCTTGCTTTATTTCGAGTTGAACACGTGTGTACAGAACCTAAACTTTCAAACTTATTAATTACTCAACGTATTGTTATATTTTTCCATATATGAGTTATATTAAAAAATTTTGTTATAGCATTACTTTATTCGTTTTTCCTGTAATACACTTCTAAACCTTTCCGTAATTCATTGACAAGTATCAAATTAAAAATAACTTGATAGTGGTAAATATTTCAGAAGTACAGAAGTATATAGTGTATTTTATAATCAACTCCAAATATGTTGATAGAGGCTTACTACTAAATCCTAATATCCCCCAAAAACGGGCCCTTTCAAAATATTACACATCAATTTAGGACTGATTCTGTTTTTCTTTTTATTCCTAAATAAACAATTTGATAATAAACATTTTTGTTAGTGATTTTTGCAATTTAAAACATTTAAAGGAAATTTCTTGAAAACTAACCAACAATTACTGGAAATTTTATGATGTTGTATAGAGGACAAAGAGATCTTTCAAATGATATGTCATTTATCCGTACCCCTTCCCCTTTATTATGCCAAAAAAACTAAAAAACTATTTTACCAATTAAAAATAGATCTTTAAGGACAGTTTTGTTCACACTTCAAATTTCAGATTTCTCTTATAAAATAATTATAAACAATCGTTTATTACAGGCAATTTTGAACAATATGACTGGGGCCCAGAAAAGAACCTGCAAAAACATGGAACGAGATATCCTCCTCTATACAATTTCAAAAATATCACATTTCCTGTAGCTCTCTTTTATGGAACTGGTGATAACCTGGTCAGTGATGTGGTAAGAAATGTATCCTTTTTTTTTACAAATAGAATGGCGGATTTAAAAATATTTTATATCAATCTACGTTTATTTTTTTATGAGTAACACTTCTGTGTTGCTGTATTAATATGGGTCTACATCGACTACCCATCAATTTTTTTTAAACGTAAAACAAAAAACTAATAAACTAAAATTCATTCTTGGATATAATAATGTTTAACTCTAATTAATAGTTAATTTCACTGTAGCATTCTGCTCTGCTATTTACATGATAGTAGTATACACATTATGCTATCTACTACATAATTTCAGTAAAGAGGAATAAAAGTTCTATAATTATATTATGTTATCTATGCCAAATGGAATATTTATATTAACTGAGATATGTCAAGAGAAGCGCATGAATCTTTGAAATTTTTGCGAACATTAATTAATTTAATATTGAACTTTAACTTGGTTAAAAATCACTTTTACTTTGGTTAATAAAAATAATTTTTAACAAAACATAAGAAGTTTTCTAAATCAAAACTTTCAAATTTCCAATATTAGTTTTTTGAGATGGATACAAATAGTCAAATTTTGACATTAATGAATTTTTAGTAGACCTGTTATAGAGTTTGCTTTTTTATACGGTAAGAAGAAAGTACTAGCCTAATTTTAACTTTTTGGTACTGAGTGGTTCTTAACTTTCAGTCAAATAAAAATTCAATTAAAATCCAACAATAATTGATTTCTATACTGAATTATTATAGTATCTCACACCTACAGTTAACGTTAGTACACATGAATCTAAAAGACCCTGTATAATATTTTAATGTTAGGAAGAGGCAATGTACAATAAATAATATAAGGGTTTATATTTGATGAAAACAATTAAGACACAAAAGGGAAACTGGGCCAGAAATGATGCTGAGAAAGCGTACACCTTTGCCAAACATCTCGAAGAAGTATTCCAGCCATATCCGAGTGAAACCCCAACTCAAGTAGACGAAACCATAAGGAACTTTCTTGAAGGTCCTAATCAACTAGATCTACCAATAAAAAAAATTAAAGTCAGGGAAGTATCTAATATGGTTACTACTGGGATAAACCACAAAAAATCTCCGGGATATGATCTAATAACAGGTAAAGTACTAAGTGAACTTCCAATAGATGCAATCAGATTAATCACTATGATCTTCAATGCTGTACTAACCCTTGGGTACATACCACCACAGTGGAAGGTGTCCTGCGTAATCCTCATACAGAAACCAGGTAAAGATCCAACTGATGTAAAATCGTACCGGCCAATTAGCTTACTGCCAGTTATATCCAAGCTGTTCGAAAAACTACTCCTAAAAAGATTGAAGCCAATAATACACGAAAGGAAACTCATTCCCAACTACCAATTCGGATTTAGAAACGAACATTCCACTATCGAGCAAGTACACAGAATTGCCTGGAAAATAAGGTACGATCTAGAAAACAAAAATTACTGCTCCGCAGCCTTTATAGATATTGCCCAAGCCTTTGACAAGGTATGGCACGAAGGACTGTTGTTCAAAATAAAAAAACATCTCCCTTATACATACTTTGAGTTAATTAAATCGTACCTTACAGATAGAAAATTCCTAGTTAAATATAGAGAAGAGCAAACATCACTAAGGCAGATAAAGTCAGGCATTCCACAAGGTAGCGTACTTGGCCCTGTTCTATACCTGTTGTATACCGCTGATCTTCCCACAACAAACAATACTACGTTAGCCACATTTGCCGATGATACAGCCGTATTAGCATCCCACAAAAACCCAATTACTGCAGTTAATAACCTTCAACAACATATTGACAAAATAGCAGAATGGATGCAGAAGTGGCGGGTCAAAGCTAATTCAAGTAAGTCAGTCCATATCACATTCACCCTTAATAAACTCAATTGCCCACCTGTAAGACTCAACAAAATTGAACTACCTCAAAAGGATGAAGTTAAATACCTAGGGATCTATCTTGATAAGCGTTTAACATGGGCCAAACACATCTGCAAAAAAAGACTCCAACTTGGCCAGTTATATAGACAATATTATTGGCTGATTGGTCGTCGCTCAAAACTGTCACTAGCTAACAAAGTAATAATTTACAAAACTATCATTCGATCAGTATGGACTTATGGCATACAACTGTGGGGTTCTGCTAGTAATTCTAATATCCAAAAAATCCAACGGTTCCAATCGAAAGTCCTAAGAGCAGCAGCAAACGCACCATGGTATATTACGAACGCAGCATTACATAAAGACCTACAAGTACAGACGGTCGCCGAAGAATGTTCCAAAATCTCCGACAAATACCATACCAGATTGAGCGTCCACCCAAACGAACTGGCAACAGATCTCTTGATTGCCCAACCCAAAAAAAGGCTGAAGAGGTGTGACCCTCTGGACCTCCCCCAAAGACAATAATGTGTGTTAGTGCTAATTATGAGTTAAAGTGTATATAGTTTCAACATTGTAGTTTGTAACGTACAAAACATTTATGTAAAAATAGTAATAGAACGTTTCAGAAGTGTTATCAATGGATAGTGACTTCTCTATGTTATTTATCTTTATTCACTTATTTTACTTATTATCCTATATAGGATAGATTGTAAAAACTCTTGGGAAATAATAAAAAAAAAAAAAAAAAAAAAAAAAAAAAAAAAAAAAATTTCTATTTGATAGATATTTCAATCTTGTCATGAATATTGTCATCTACTTCGTTACTAATATAGATTAATGCATAAAAAGTTATCTAATTATTTTTTTAGATAGTTAGTTTAGCAATTACATAATAATAAGCACAACAATTTTAAGTTACAACAATTTTTAGTTATTTATCATATGTAAATGTACTTTTTTTAAGGAATATTTTTTCTTTTAGGATGTCAAAGAACTAGCAATGAAATTGCCTAATGTAGCACTCCTGTACAACGTTCCTATGAAATCTTTCTCTCATGTTGACTTTTTGTGGGCAACTAATCCCAAGTTAATACTTAAACCAATACTTACTGTATTGAAAAAATACAGAACTGGAAAGACAAGCCAAACATAATGTAATATTAAATATTTATTTTAAAAAAACATTGAAATATTGTGATATAAATATTAATATAATAATATAATTAATATATAGCTTTAGATTTAATACATTTTTTCCATGTTTTTCCAAGTTTTTCCCATTGCTAAGGGGATTACATTCAACATTTAGTTATTATATTTACACTGTGATCTAAAGTCCCATCCCTCTAGAAAGTTTCTAAACAAAAATTAATACACTGCTTTCTGACGTAAAGTAGTCTTATTTTATTTTAAGTTTTTATTTTTTAAATGAAAACGAGAGTCAGAAGACACCTGCTTGAATTTATCCTTAAGTAAACTCTACTTTGATTTTAAATTAATTGGTACAAAGTTAATTTCTAGATACCTCTGTTATCTTCTAAGCGAAAAATAACTTTAGATAAAGGTTAGTTTAACTTATCATATTTAAAAGGTATTTTCATTCAACTCTAGTTGGCATTTAAATTTTTGTAAGAAAGTTCTCAAGTATCATAAGTACTTAGTCTGCTTTCAAGATGCCAGTTGACTCACAACTCTATTAGAAAAAATTAAGTAGCACTATTTATTAACTTAAAACTATTACTTTACCTCAAATTGTAGTATTTATCATGAGTCATTATTTTTGCTCAAACGTTATCAAGAAGGGGATCCTTCAGAAGCACACTATATATTAATTCTAGAAAAACTTTTTACATTTCTTTAGTAACACGTTATATTTTTAGTGTATTTATTTTATTTGTTATATTCATTCATTAAAATACTTGTTTTTTAAACCTCTTGCCTATTTTGTATTTTATCAGTTTGTTGTTTGTTTTTACCTACAAAAATTGGGGAGGTAAGTAAGATTTTTAAAAGAAGATTAGAATTATTAAATCTACTATTGAATTACTCGTATTTAATGTGTTTGCTAAAGAAGTGTTTTTGAGTAAATATATACAAGTAGTGGAATCTAGTGTGGATTGCTTAAAGATTGTATAATATAAAAGTAGAACGTGTATTTAAAATATAATGCAATTTGTTCTAGTTTGATTATAATTAATTAGAGAGAATATTTTATTTTTGATTAGGGTAAATTATATCAAACTACAGAGCATAATTGCGATTGACAGTTAATATCATTCAGAATTATAAAAGGTTTGTTAATATATTGTCGAAAAATGCCTTTCTTTCTAAAATGTATATTTATTGTAACTAAAAATAAGATCGCAGCGCCACCTAATAATTGTAATGTAAGCTCAAAGATAGATATTATGTTTATACTACAAATGCTAACTACTATATTTTCAGTCTTTCTATAAATTTATTTCAACTATTTATTAGGTAATTTCCAATCCAAAAAACACAAGTTGTTTTTAAAATTTATTTAGATTTAACCAGTTGTTGATGTTTCGACTAAATGGAAATACTAATTAATGCTAATAAATAATATTCTTATAAAAAATCTGTCAATCTTCTATCAAATCTAGAAAATGCTGTGTTAAAACAGCGAAACCTAGGTCGATTGAATATAACTTAAAAAGTTTTTTAATATTGTGGACACTCAGATAAGTATAGTTTATCTTCTCATATTTAAAAATAATCATACAAACAAGAAGCTACATACAAAAAAATGTTCCAAATCATCAAAGAGCTTATATTATCAGACGTAAGACCATCACAAATCCATTGTGATCTTGAAGAGGCTGCATTTAATACAGTAAAGGATTCCTCTCCAAATATAATCATTAACGAATGTTTTTTTTTCATTCACCATAATAGGACAATTGACATAAATGGTAACAACTATACCGTTTATTCCCATACAAAATTTGAATGAAGTCATTATGGTACTCTGTGCTAATTTGCAAGAAAAGCTGCAACCAATTTTTGACTGATTTACAGGGAATTATGAAGGTCATCAAAAAAGGTAATAAAACTAATTTAAGAATTGCGTTTTTATTTGTTACGAAGTAGTTACGAAATAGTAGATGACGTACACTGTTTCTCTGTCAGATGTGAAATCCTTAAGAGAAGACATTGAATGGCCAAGACAGGACCAACAACAACTCAGAGCTACTCATAGAATGTTGCAATTAGAATTAGAAAGAAAGCCCCCTACAGTTTTAAAAATATAGAGGCTGAGAAAAGTTCAGAAAAGACAAGAGATCTTTTACAAACAACTTGTGTCTGCTCATCTACCGCATTTACAATTAAAAAAAGTGTAAATTAGGAGATCCGAGAAATTTAGAATTAGAAACAAATTATAATAGTAATAATATTTTATATCTTCAAGGTTTAGCTCACAATTATGTGAACATGCTATTTCACGTAAAAATTTAAATAAAAAATGGATTCCTTATTTTATTGAAATATTAAATAAATATCGATTATGGTGAAATTCAAATTTCATTTTAAAAGCTTGATTTCCATAATAACAAATAAATAAATAAATATTATTTTTTGATTGCATAAACTTCAAAATACAAAAAAACTAATAGATTTTAAAATGTGTTGCCTAACTTCCAATTTATATCACGTTCTCACGAATTTTCTCTTTTCCATATAAAACTTGTTACTTCATCACCCCAAAAAATACCTTACAATTTTTAATAATCGGACATTTATCTTCTTAATTGAACAAAGTTTAGTATTGAAATTGTTTCTTTTCCCCTAACAATTAAAGTGTCCCTTATATAACAACTATTATAAATTTTAAAAGGAAGTTGACGTCATTATAAACATGCAAATGTAATTATTAAAATGGATACGTTATTTTGTTATTAATAAGAGTTTGTACTTGAATAAAATAAATTAGTACTGAATTGTTTATTCCGTTAACGTATCAATCTTAGAAAAGGAAATCACTAATTCATAATTAAAAATGATTAACTTTATTGTCCCGTTAATATATTATTATTTATTTAAACTTATGGCAGCAATATTTTCAAATAAGAATGATATTTTGTAAAAAGTGAGCAGGTTTTCACCATGATTTCTACAGGGTAATTTGAAAAACGGATCGGAATAATTATTTTCCGTGTTCAATAAAATACCAAAAAGAATATAAAGGACTAGACAGGTAGGAGAATATGTTATTTTGTAAGAAGTAATTTTTAATCATTTGGCAAAAAATTAGTTTTAGTGTATGATATTCATCAATAAAAATAAAATGAGCTTCTTTTTGGTACAAATCAAGTAATCATCGATCTTCCCTAATTTACTTTTTTTTATTGCACCTATCAATTTTTTTAAAGCCCCATTGTAATGTGAATAATGGCTGTAGAAAATATTTTATGGTTATAAGTGTGTCAAATCAAAGTTAATGTAATATATTTTGGCATATTTTATTATTGTCTTTTAAAGTACTGAAGATTTTTATGAATTAAAATTTTGAAGCACCCTATATAGTGCTAAAACAAATTATTTTAAAATTGAAGACAGAAACTAGTTTCTGCCTTTATATGTCATCATGATGTCTGAAAAATATTGAAAAAAATAGTAAATATTAAAACTATATAAAAATTACAAATGTTTTGAGTAAATTAATGTAGAAATTGTATCTACACAACACATTTTTTGATCATTTTGTCATTTTTTAAGAAATAATTTAGTAACTATGAACCTCATATTAAATAACAATACTTACTACAAAGCCGTGATTAGATATCTGCTATCTAAGTTATAATTTAATGAATACGGAAAAATAATTATTTTTCAATTAAAACATAATTTTTTTATGTTTAAGGCATACTCAAGGTGAAGTTCATTCATAAAAATTCAATATTGTAAAAGGTACTCAGTCATGAAGAATAGTTTTATTATAGCTGTTATATTTTTTGTCCTACCGCTACCTGAAACTCAAGGAGGGAGCGGTGATATGAAAATTGTAAGTATTTTAAAAATAATCTATTGTATGAAGTACGCTATTATTTATTGATGGTAGTACTTTGTTATATTAATCGATAAAAGTTTGGCCCGTGAGGAAAAACCTCTTATATTGGAACATCATTGTCATCTATAAAAAAATCTCATTTCTATCGTATCCTAGTTACACAGTTTATGTGCATTACAAACAAAAATTGCCAAGTGGCTGCCTATAAAGAAAACTCCTTTTTAGTTCCACAAAATATTACTGAAAAGGCACAAAGCCGACCTCGGTGATCGAGTGCAGTGAGAGCCGACATTCGATCCAAGTTTGAATCCTGGCGTGGGTATGGATATAGTATAGCATTCATTAAAAAAAATAAAAACATAGTGTTTGGCCGTACGGATCAACTGCCAATGCCATAAAACGAAAGGCACAAAATGGAAAAAGCAGTATTTACCTGTAAAATGACAAGTGGATGCTGAGTTTATATAATATTAAACAAGTAATTCAAATATTACTTCTGACTAACTATTTAAAGAAAAAATTGCTCATTCTTCTTTTTGGACAAATTATTTTTTACTGAAGACAGCACACGACAGCAGTATATAAGGTTGGAAATATCGAAGTACAGGAGGCTCATTACACTTTTAAAAACTAGACTAGAGAAAATCAGACAATAAAAGTTGAAAACACTTAATAGAAATGATGCTGAATTTTTTTTTATAAAATATGCAGCAGAACGTCCTAATATTACAAAAAGCATAGGTACTGCCGGAACATGGAGGTGCGATGAACTAACAAATCTGTCCCAGAATCTACCTACTAAGAAACTAAGATTTCTATTATAAGAGAATTTCCGATAACCGGATTTGGGACTAAAAAATATTCCACATCAGAAACTTTTTGTAATTTTCAAGTGTTCTGTCACAAGAGATTTAAAAAGAAATAAAAATATTTAAACATTACTTCGGTGGGTATATGTAAATATGTTGCAGCTACAATTTAATGTTTATTATTAGGACAATATACAGTTATATTTTCCATTTTGAAACCTTTGTCTAGGTCTAGTTAAGAAAGATTAATATTATTTCGTCTGCCCACGTTTTGGCACATTTATTCGGTCATTATCAGGAATACAATTATATACAAATTAAACATTACAAGGTCCAACAAAAAAAACTATTATTTAAATATCAAAACATATTACAAATTTCAAAATAAAAAACACATTAAAATTTAAAAATATAAAATTAACATTAAACTTCTATAATTATTGAGAAAAATATTTCAAATTTATTTTTTTCTTCTTATATCTTCATTATCTTTCTAAGTTTCATATTGGCATAAAAAAAATATTATTTATCTCATAACTCAAATATCAAATAGCAGTAATAATAACGTAATATTTTTTAGTGTTGGTTATAATTACTAATAAGGATTTATTATTTTAGTGTTGGTTATAATTACTAATAAGGAATTTTACCTTATTGATAAGGTTTTCTTGCATATTTATAATATTAAATTATTCTTTTGTAGTACTTATAACTTTTACTAAAAATTTTTGTAACCTAAATAACTTAACATATACAATTCTAAATTTTAAGTAAGACTGATCACTTTAATAGACAATATTCATAGATCGAAAAATAACTAAAACTGTTGTTTTTCCTTAACTTAGACCGATTTTGTTACCGAACATGGCTATCCCATCAAGACTCATGAAGTAATAACTGAAGATGGATATATACTGACCTTATTTCGAATACCTAGTGGTAGAAATTCCTCAGGTGTTAGTCCCAACAAGCATCCTGTGCTCTTAAACCATGCGCTCTTAGTATCTTCTGAGATTTATGTTGTATTAGGACCAAAGAAGTCTTTAGCTTTCGTTTTAGCAGACAATGGTTACGATGTCTGGTTGATGAATTCCAGAGGAGTATGGCACTCTAAAAGACACAAAACGTTAAAGACAAATAGTAAAAAATACTGGGAATTTTCGTAAGCAATATTTTAGTTTACTAAGATCATGTTTCATCAGTTTGTCTTGTTCATTTAATAATATTTTTGAAAATAAACTAAATACCATTAGTTTTAGTTGGCGTTCCTTTTAAAGAAATGCCAAAAACCATTAAAGAAAATCCACAATTCTCTATTTTTATTCAAAAAATACTATATTAATTTTTGAAATAACTAAACAAATAATGATGTAAATTCTTTGACATCTACTAGTATATTTTAAGATGAAAAAAAATGGGAATAGGTCAGTGAAATGAGAAAATGAATTTTTACTTCAAATGCCAACGTTTCGGCCTCTTTTTATTTGGCCAAAAGTTCTAACTTCTCCAAGTCAATTTGTGTTATATCCTGCATCACTAGTCTACTAGGATTTTTCGAAAAATGTATTCAAAATACATAACAGCAAAAATTTATATTTTCTAAATAATTTTTATAATCGAATTGTTGTTAAAATGTTTGAACTTTGAGACCTGAGGATGGCCAAATAGCGTCCGAAACGTTGGCGTTTGAAGTAAAAATTAATCTTCTCACTTCACTGACCTATCCCCAAAATTAAGTATTTTTTTTTCATCTTAAAGTAATAATAATTTTCATTAATTTTATTAATAAATTCAATCTAGTGTTTTCTGTCTCGGTTAAATTAGTTTAACGAAGGCAAACCCTGTTAAATTGAAAAGTTTAAATTATTATATTTCCAGATCGGCGTGCTTAAATCAACTTAAATTAGGAAACTAAATTAAAATGTTGCATGTAGAACTTCACGTTCACGTCAATCTTGTTAAAATTTGTTATTTAAAATCATAGTTTCATAAATGTCGGCTTGTTGATTCTAAGTAAATGAAGGTACCTCATTAGCCAATTTTAGTGCAACATATTTTTAATTAAATTCATGTACATGGGATCAGTAATAGTAATACTAATTTTATCCGAGGTTTCTTGGAACAACTTGAAGTAGTGTTAAAATAATTTATTTTTTTTAGCAAGTACCCTTCACTTTTTCTCTTTAAAACAGTAGAAGCTTCAGTGCTTGCTTACGTCTATTTTTCCCCTTAGATTAAACAGTGTTTTTATCATAAAATAATGAAACCAAAGACTAGATGACTACTATACCTGGGACTTTTCTTAGAAATTTAATAAGAAAATGTATTTCTCTTCTTCTTGCTCCAGGCACCGAACTAAAAATATTTGTTTAGTTAATGAATTTATTTATTGAAATGGAGCGGAAAATGATTTTCATTATTATAATAACTTTTCATAAAACTATAAAACAATTCATCCTAGTTTTTCACATTAAAGAAATTTAATTACTGAAATTAAAAAGGTTTCAATTTTTACATTAATATTACCAGTTATTATTGTAAAATCACTCATTTTTAATACTATAACACGTATTTATTATAATAAACAACGGAAGTAATATACGTAACAATTCGTGTTCATTGTAGTATAATAGCTTTAATCTCAATATTAATAATCTTATTCCTAAATTAGAAAACAAAAATTATTGCACCAACAAAAAAACTTCTATAATTATAATGAATATTTTTTTATATTAATAAACCACGTTCTTTTTACTTATAAATGAACATTATTACATCGATGTTTCTTAATAATAAAAATAATAATAATAATAATAATAATAATAATCCCCTTTTTATATTTTAAAATATAAGTCTTAACAACTAGTGTAATAAAAACAAAGCAACAATATGAAAATATGTTTACATACTAATAAAATATTAAACAAAATATAACAATAATTAGAAATAAAATTTAAATGTCATTATTTAAAAAATCTAATAAAATAACAACTTTTGATAAAGTTTATTGGGAAATTTAAGAAATGAGTAAAAATATATTAAAAATATACATAATTTCAAAACATAAGTTTAGATCTTTTAAGGTTTTATTAGGAGACACCAGTTATGATAAGAGTATATAAATTTGATAGATGACATATCTAACAACTCTTTTTAATAAAATTAATTAGTCTTTTTAACAGTAACATTCAACAATATTATCTAAACTCTTTATTATAGTATAACTTTGCAAATCTATTTCTGAATTTCTAAAAATGTGTGAGACGCTCGAAGTTAGAATGAGAAAGTTTTCGGATGATAAAGAGGGTAGTATATGCTTGGATAAATTGTACATTCAGTCAGATGCAATAGAATTGACCAGTGAAATTAAGTATACTTGCTAACGCGCATCGAAAGGCGTAGCGACTTCATATTCAGAGCAAGATTTGCTAAGTAATATTAGTTTTGATTAATGGTGGTACTCTTAAAACTGCGAGCGGAAATGTCCCAACAAAAAGACGAGACCTTCTATAAAATTCACGAAAAGGGAGAAGGAGAAGAGTAGGACATGGTAGCGAAAAGATTAATGTCATTAAAATTATGCTCGAAAATAAATAAAAAATTTTATGGTAACAATTAATAAAACACAAACTAATTTAACAATATGTACATTATATGTTCTTTATATGATGTACTATTATTGAACATTAGTTGTGAATGTTTTCTTGTTTTAGATAATTTTTTTTTGATAAATAATTCGTTTCATACTAATTTTGTTTGTTTCATTGACACTGGTCTCCGTGACCAGCTAGACAGTGAATCTGGTAATTATATTAAATAAGGAACATTTATAAACATCCAGGATTAAAACTTGAGACATTGAGACCGAATGTCGCCTCTCATTTCATCCGACTAAAGAGGTCGCCGGTTTTATATTAAAACACTTTGAATTATTCAGTAGATATTTTTCTTTTTCTTTAGTCATTCGCTGCCTAACGTCTTGAGCAATTGTTAACTTATTGTTTAATTAATTTGGTATAAGTAATGTGAAAATAGATGTTTTATATAATATCGGTATTTATTCCATAATTAAAAAAAAGATTTCTCCAATGGTTTTATACACACATACTCTTTACTTTCCATACAACCTAATTTCTTAAATCACATTCTACGAACAATAATTTAAATTTTAGTTGGCATGAAATTGGTGTATACGACATTCCCGCTAATATTGATTACATATTAAAGGTTACATCCAAGCCCAAACTTCATTTTGTTGGACATTCCCAAGGCACAAGTAGCTTCTTTGTAATGGGTTCAGAACGCCCAGAATACAATAAAAAGATCAAAGTTATGATTGCATTAGCACCAGGAGCAAGGTACAAATATATAAAGAATCGCATATTGGCTATAATTGCTCCACACTATAAATTACTAGGGGTACGTAAAACTAATTATTTATTAAATTAATCCAAAATCGTAAATTTTATAATATATAATATCAGAGTGGACCAAAAGCCTGGAAACGGCCAATTATCTCGTAAATTGCTATTCCGAATTCTACAAAATTTGGGATAAGCATATTTTGGGATACGGAGATTCCAGATTTGTTATTTGCTATGTTGCTAGATTTGCCGTTTATCTGATATTATTAGTCACTTTGGTTTTTTAAATACATTATCCTGTATATTCAGTCATTTTTGGAATCTTCTCTTCAATACCAGTTCAACCATATGTAACACTTATGATTTTATGTAGTCTAGTTCTTAAATAAATAAAACAGTGCAAAATATTTACATTTCAAGAAATTTAAATGTTTAAATCTTAAATGCTACGATTTTGACATATGTTCACCATTTACATTATTAAATAAAACTGACAGTAGTTTGATGTGTTTGAAAAGTTTTACAAGGTAAATTGCTTTTCTAAAACGGTTGGTGTAAATGGTCGGCGTTATTTAGATGAGATATTTCCAGGACGACGGATTGGTAGACGAGGTAGTATTGAATGGCCTTCACGTTCAACTGATTTTAAGCCTAAAGATTACTTCTGCTGGGGATACTTAAAAAATTCAGTTTACAAAACTAAACCAGCAAGTCAGAGAAATTTGGTAGACGCATTCTATTATCGATTAGGGTACTGTCAACTCACAAATGGAGCACATTCTGAACGCTTGATTAAGTAATCATTATTTCAAAAATGTTGTAATCTTTCAATTGTTATGTTTTAATGTAGTTGAAAATAGTTTGTATTAAAAAATTTATTGAAACAATTAGGCGTTGCCAGACTCCTGTTTTATTTATTTAAGATCTTCTAGACTACATAAAATCATAAGTGTTATATATGGTAAAACTCGTATTGAAGAGAAGATTCCAAAAATGACTGAATATAAAGGGTGATGTATTTAAAAAACCAAAGTGACTAATAATATCAGAGAAACGGCAATCTAATAACCTTGCAAATGTCAAATCTGGAATCTCCGTATCCCAAAATAGGCTTATCCCAAATTTTGTTTAATTCGGACTAGCAATTTACGAGATAATTGGCCGTTTTTGACTTTTGAACCACTCTGTATAGTAGATATATTGACGAAATTTCGGTTTGTGATAATAATAAAAATGTTATGGAACGTACAGAATAATGAAAAGATATTTTAAATATATATTTGTGCTAGGCATTAGCAGACTTTCTGAAATTATATGTGTTACCTCCGCCATTATTGCCAGATGATCGTCTAAGAGCCTTATTACAAAAGATGTGCCTGCAGCCTACCCGCTTAAGCTTAATTTGCAAATTGGTGGCGGAAATAGCCAGTACATTAATAAACGTGGTAAGTTAACAAAAATTATCTACTATTACTACAAGTGATCGCACAATTTTCTGGTAGTCCCCAGTGAAAGTACAAGTTTTTGACTGCTAGAAGATGGTTTTTAGGTTCAAATTCATTGCCAATCAAAGTAGTTTCATAAATACTTTAGTGCACTGTTAAAAACACTGAGATTTTTTAAACAAAAGTTTTGACGAAACAATCCCCCTTATTCACTAAAAATGTCCAAAAAGGGTTTACTTTATATTGACTTAGGGGTTGATTTGTTTTTTGGCCTACGAAATTTGGAGAAAAATCGCAGATAGAAAACATTCGCTTTTTTCATATAGAAAAGTTATATGTCATAATCCCTTCAGTCGTCTCAATATTTTTGAGTTCACAATAATTAGCAAACTTTTATGAAACGATTACTTAATATCTTACTGCGTGCAGAAGCACTGAAACTATCTCGAAAGTTAGTTATAGGTTTCCTTTGAAAAACGACATTGTCAATAAATTGGAGAATTTTATGAAGGATTGCAGGGTAAATTTTTACCGATATTAATTGATTATTATTAGGCATAACTCTTTCTGTCGCGGGGATGTTGATTATTAGGAGAATGATAAAAAAGAGAGTGAGTCACAGAGTGCATATTATCTTACGAGTTGAATGTTACCGAATGAATCAGTTGACCCAAACTTTTCAGTACTGTCAATGTTTAAAAGTATTTTTCTCATGTATTGTTAGTTGCATATAAGTAGTAGTATTTGGTGAAATTTAGTTCGATGTATGAATTTTAACATATGGAGTGCCATTTACTAGTGGAACGGATTCTTCAAATGTCTTAGTAACTAGTTAGTAAATATTTCCAAAGGTTATTTTTGACGTGATGAAAAAAGTTTCATTTTTAAGAGATTATTAGACTTTTTACGAATCGTTTATTTACGATACCCGCAGTTAACGGGTTTTAAAGAATAATGAAAAAAAAATACAAACTATTAAATGAACTGTTCACATTTTATGCCACTAACCTTCAGATAATATGCAAGTCGATTATGAAACTCTTCCTAAACATTGGTTAGGGTATCAGATTTAATTTATTAGTTTTGGTGCTAATTCTGTCTGTTAATTCATCAGTGGTATTAGCTCTATTAACACAAACTTTGGACTTAAGTTATTCCCATAAAAAAAATCCAGTGGAATTAGATGACGAGGCTAATGTCATGTAATTTTTATATTTAATTTAATAGTTTGCAATTTTTTATTAGATTACATTTCTATGAATGTTAACGTTTATTTCTTGAAAATATTCTCATGTAGCATAACTTACAATTTGACGTCCATACTCAAAAAATGTGTTCTATTTAACAGTACTAATGTAATAAGGCTATTGTTATTTAAAAAAATGATGAGGTCATAGATAATATGCGTATACCAAAAAGACCGCATCTTAAAAAAAATCGACATGTCCGAGTCCTTTTCTTCATTGGCCAAATAAAGCTTTAAACGAATTTGTTCCAACCTTTACGCGCTTACTCTATGTTTGCTCTGGATACCTCGAATAATTCATGAAGAAATTTATATAGACTGATAGTATAAAAATAAATAAAATGATTCTATTTTTAGGATAATTTGCCAACTATTCTCTCTGCTGTGCCAACTACATTTTCTATAAAGCAACCTCTTCACTATGCTCAACTTATTGCCAAAGGTATTAAAATATTTCCCACAAGGTGACGCAACGAAAACAATGCACATTGAATAATTAAAAAACACGCACAAATACCTCGATTTTTAATTAAAAGGAACGCATTTGGAACTAATCCTTAACTGTTATCTGTAAGTCATACCCGCCACTCTCCAATAACATTTAAATCCAGAAAGTAATAAATATAAAACATAAATAAAATGGTAATTTTATTGAGATTTTAGTAATGTCATTATTAATTAGGTTTCTTCAGATTGTACCGTTTTCTAGCGGAGTACAAAATTATTATGTATTCCTCAATTATGAGTTGACCATAGTAACCAGTTGAGGTTAACTAAGAGGAGTTTCTGCGTTTTTATATCTTCTCTTCTATATTCAATCTGCTTCGTATTCGGTGATTCACCTTGTATATCGATAACGTTCATGATAGAAATAAAAAATATGTATACAAAATTAAAAATATCTTTTTCAATTGCTGTTCACATAAAATTAAATTACTGTCATTGAAACTGGAAAAACATCTAAAACTATAATTTTAAATATTTTCAGGAACTTTTCAAAAATATGACTGGGGAACTGTAAATAATCTTAAAAAATATGGTACTAAAGATCCACCATCTTATAATCTTAAAAACATAACCTGCCCAGTTGCTTTATTCTGGGGACCATCGGACGATCTTGTAGCAGAAAAAGTAATACAATCGAAAATAAATTCTATCTATGGAAGGTTTTTTACGTTTATATTTTAGGATCTTGATTATCTCCGAGAAGAATTACCTTACATTGTAGAAGACTACAAAGTTCCATTCGAATCTTTTAACCATATAGATTTTGTTATTGGTAGTAACCTAGAAGAACTCTTGTATAAGCAAGTTTTGAAAGTTATGGCCAAATATACATAAACATTTAGTTCTGCATAAAAAAAATTACGTGAATATAAATTTTAAAATATAATTTAATTAATAATAAAGCATCGATAAAATAGTAAATGAATTAAGATTTCGTCTGTTATTTCTTTTTTCTTTAATCTTCAAGTTTCACTTCAATAATTTTTTATAGAAGTCGTTCAGAATTCAATAGTGAAAATTGTAACTTGGGACCACAGATAATTTCTTGATATTTTGAATTACGAACAAATGCTACAAGGACTGGAGTTTGAGATTTTAAAATTTAATTTCGCAATAAAACATCATTTTACACTTTGCATAGACATATTTCATGATAAACGTAAACAGAAAAAATATATTTGAACTAGACACGGTCTTACTTAATAACGTTATTAATGTTTTTGAATAAGTTTCAGTACTTATATTTTACTATAAGTAAATTAAAATAGAGTCAGGGCTAATTGCTTATCAAGTTTTAATAATCTCATTTAAACACACTTAACTGCCCATTTTACAAGTGTATTCCTCGTTATAATTATTTGATAATCATAAAGCTTCATATTAAAAAAGACCTTACACGTCCACGCGACAAGTAGTTTTTAAACTTATGTAAACAACAAATGCAAGTATGATTGTATCCTAGTATTGTTTATTATAATATTGACGTACAATTAGGTGAAGTAATTTTACATTAATAATAGACGACCACTATTACAGTTTAATTGAAATTTGAAGTAAAAAATTCGTAATACGGAAAAGGTTAATATATTAAATACTATGATCATTAAATGATAAAAGCCTCTGGTTTTGATCTATACAGTTAAAATATTGACAGAAGTTATTTTAAAAATAATTGTATAATAAAATGGGTAAGTCCTCTTTTAAAATATAAAAAAACTTACAAAAATTAAAGGAAAATTTATACTGCATTGAAATTTTTGTTAACATAATTTTACTTTTCTCTATTTTGTAGGTATAAAAATATCGATGAGAAATATTGTTTCTATTTTAAGTTGTCTAATAGTAGTAGTATCTTCATGGAAGTTTAAGAAATATCCTTATGCCGATCTGAATATTGTAAGTATTAGATACATTAACGTATGTTACTTCTTCATTGATAACTCCTCATATCCTAATAGAGTGTCGGAGTGTCAATAATGCAAGCTGTAGATCAATTTCCTTGAGACTTTCTTGCTTCTATCAATTATTTTCATTTCCTCCAAGATTTGCATTTATCTTTTTCAATTTCTAAATTCTGAATACATGTTTGTTCGGTTTTAATTATCTATATTATTATTAGGTATAATATATCTACCAATCTTTTGCCCATACATCAACCATTTTTGGAATTTTTAGGTAAGTTTAGGTTAGATTAGCAATTGTTGTTTGGATTTGATTTATAATCCTTATTTATATATTTTCGAGTTTTATCTATAACTATTAAAACTGTTGTGACTTTACTTTGTTCTGTTAAACCATATCTGTTATTCTTAAAGTTTTCTCTTTAAGCAATTCCATGTGTCTGTTTTCTAAACCATGGGGAAAGCTGTTCACGAATCAATAAACTAAATATTAATATTAACATTAACGTGAAATATCTATTTTATAATCATAGTAAATAACTTACTGATAATTGATTATTTTAGGAACAAAAAGTAAAATTTGATGGGTACCCTTTTGAAATCTACCAAATAACAACAAAAGATAAATACATTCTGACTTTATATAGGATCCCTTATGGAAGAAATTCAACAAGCACGAAAAATCGGAGTCCAATATTTCTGATACATGGCATGTTTTCCAATGCAGAATTGTATTTTGTGCCTGGAAGGTACAAGGCGATGCCCTATTATTTTGCGGATTCAGGTTTTGATGTTTGGATCATGAATGGCAGAGGATGTTACGGATCCCAAAAACATTTGAAGTACAATATTGATCGAGATGAAGCTTACTGGAATTTTGGGTAGGCACCAATATCAGCTAGATAATTAACTGATAATTTTAGCACTACAAAGGTTGTTACGCTTAGTGTAAATATTACTAGAGCTTTAAAGTAATTTCCTAACTAGAAGTTTTTAAGATGCCAAAGATTTATAAAAAGTGAATATATTGAAAGTTTTATTTATAGACATAGCTATAATTTTTCTAGTCTTTCAAATTCAAGGCTCATGAATGCTTGAAAACGGATTCTTAAGTAAGATTCTTAGGAATTTCTACAAAGTTGAAATGAAAAATAAGAGTTATTGATGTCCTATTGTTAACCTCCGTTAAAGTTAAAATTTATTTTAACTCGTTGTCGGCGAAAATTTTAACGTCACTCGATTATTATGTTTTTTAGTTTACTAAGGAAGCTAAAAAAATAACATAATTTTTGGCCTAGGAATAAGAAGAAAATTAACAAGGAAAAACTACTTACTTCTATACCAATATTGGCTTTATAAATATTCAGACATTATTTTACAACTAGCATGATTATTGTGAAGCTTCATTAGGAAACTTGTAGAAGTAATAAAAGGAAAGGTGCTATTAACCTTGATTTTGATAGTCTCACACATCCAAACGAATACAGCTTATATATCCAATTTACTTTGAACATATGATTGGTAAAATGAAAAATGAGACAAAAATGTTTTTTTTTCAGTTTTCAAGAACTCGCTGTCTACGACCTGACTTCAAATATTGATTTTATAGTCGAAAAAACAAAGAAAAAGGTGTTTATAATTGGTCACTCTCAAGGCACTACTCTCTATTACATTATGTCTATCGAAAGTCCAGCACATCGCGAAAAAATAAAGATGGCCGTTATGTATGCTCCATCAGTCCTCTTTAAATACTTGAACTACCCGACATATAAAATAGTAGTGTACCTAAGTAATATTTTAGAGGTAAGTCATTAATACCTAGAATGACATGGTTTGAAATCAACTACAAAAATTAAAATTACAATAATTATAAATAAATAAATTTTGAATAAATATAAAAGATAAATTATTCTAAACTTGAATTTCTACAGCATTTCGAAGCTATTTTTAAATATTTTTCTCTAATCAGGTTTCGCTAAATCGCATTTTAAAGAGTGACAAAAGATTTGCAGATTCGTCCAATCATTATCAAGTAATATGTACAGTATCATTTCTTTCTATAAACTTTTTAAAATATAATATTCTTTTTTTCCTAAAAATTGTTGTTAATATTATATAGCTATTTAGTTCAAAAGGTAATCTACAATAATTGAATATTGAATAATTGAACATCTCAAGTTAAATTGTCCATTCAATATTATATCCTTTTTAGAAATTTCTTGATTTCAAATTCCTCCAAAAAGTCAAGTTTTTCTTTTTTGTCACTTATAAAAAGTACCTCCATTGTTGTTCACTGCACCTTATTTCAAAATTTCTAAGAGTCTGACCCAGATAGATGACGTTGCAATCTGGACAATTTATTTTGTAAATACCTGTCTTTTTTTAATTTATTAATTTTATGTTTTACATTTAACAAAAATGAACCTACATTATTTCTTACTTTAAAAGATATTGTAGAAAATGTTGAACGATATATAATTTTTGATATTTTATTTGAAATATATCCAAAATATGTAATAGTTCTGTCATCTTTAGGTTGTTTCGGAAATATAAGGTTAATGGCAACCTTTTTTTTTTCCTTTATATTAATCAACCTATTTATTAGATGTAATGGATACTTTTATTGTAAGGGATAGTCATATTCGTATGAGTTGGTTTACGATAAATTGAATATTGAAGATTACAGTTTGCTTTATATCTAAGAAATCTATACTGAACTGTTCTCTTGAAATTAATTTTGTATTTTCATTTATTTTATGTGTATTTAGTTTATTTAATAAATCTAAAGAGTTTTTTACTGAATATTTTGATATGTATCCGTAATTAGTTAAAGTTTTATTAAGATTCTCTGATAATTTTATACTTGTGTTATTGACATAAAAAACTACAGAACTAATTGGTATTGCATCTTTATATAATTTAATACTTTTTTATTTATATGATTTTTTCATTGTAAAATAAATGGAATTTTTAGGGACTTTATCAAGCGCTTGGTATTGAAGAAGGAGTTCCTTTTATTCATATTATCGCCAAAATATTTGTTAAACCTCTATGTAAAGAACAAACTTATTTTATTGAATTGTGTGAGCTTTTTGTAGCGTCAATTGGAACCCATGAATCTTTTATTATAGACCGGGTAAGAACAAGTTATTTACATAATTTCTAGTTAAGGGATAGTATCAGTAACTCCCCAAAAAAAATATTTTAAACAAAATTAGTCTACTCTAAGTGATATTTTAGGAACTAGTACCTACAATAGCTGGTGTACCTGTGGCAAGAGTATCTAGAAAGCAACTTTTGCATTATTTACAACTGGCCAGGTCAGGTAAGCTTTTATTTTTCTATTCTTTTCTTTAGTTAGTAGTCTTTGTTTTTTAATTCATATTTTTATAATGAATTCAGTAGATTAATTTTACAGATTACACATATTTCTAGGACATTAAGGTTTTATATAAATTACATTGTTGTTAGTGCTGTGCAAAATTAGTTTTTTTTAGGTATATTTCAAAAATATGACTATGGTCCTGTTGAAAACAGGAAATTGTATAATGAAACGAACCCACCCATTTATAACATGAAATATTCCACTCCGCCTTGTGTCATATTTTTTGCTCCAAAGGATGAATACTGCTCTGATAAGGTTAGCATTAAGTTTTATAAGGGGTACTTAAACCTTTAACAATATTTAATTAAATTAAATTACTCAAAGTTAAGATCTAGGTCTCTAGAATTTATCATTTAAAAACTGAAAATACTTAGAACAAACAACCTTATCTTTGTTGAAAAATGGATTGTTAAAAACCATTCCTTCGTAAATTACTTTAGAATTTGCTATCTATTTATACAGACTTTAAGCATATTTTTTTGTTGTCCTAAATTTTGAAACAGGTTTACAGTCAAACAAAGACTCCATAAGAAGCAATACTGTAAAAATACCTTCAAAAAATACCCTATATTATAAACAATGCACCTAATTAGGTTAGCGATATATGTAAAAGTTTTTAGAATTGGTTTTACGAAGAAAAGTTATTGTTTATAAAAAGCTCTGCTTTAATAAAAAACGATATCGTAGTATTCAAGTTTAGCAATTAAAATTTAAAAAATAAAAAAGATTTTTATTGCACCTTATCGCTGTCCATCTAATTTGTCGTAACCTTTAGACTCACAGAGTCTCTCAAGTCTTAAGAATTTTCTTGTTTTGTTACCTTTATTATTATGTGCTGAATTTTACGTTTCCCATTTCAGTTTTTTTATCTTATGCTTTGTTGAGAACATAGACCATCTCGGCATTGTGTGAATTTACACGTCAATATTTCTGAGTATATTATTTTAAAATTTTTAGAGTATTTATATAAATTTAAGCCCTAGACCATAACTTCAAATTGACTTTGAGAATTGCTCTATCGATAAGTAAATTTATTGTCTTTAGCCTGTTGTGATTTTTGTGTCAATTAAACACTACATTCATTTATGTTTTGTGAACAACATCTTATATTCTTTTTTATGTGTATTTTTATTTGGCATACATATTCCTTAAATTATGATAAGTTTGTTGTTTAGAGAATCTATATTTATAAGGTTTAAATTTACCGATTTAATTGTATCCTACACTGTCTGTGGCTTATCTGTTTTTCTAAAAAATGTTAATGAAGAAACTCAACATGACCAAAGGGAGGAAAAAGATAATAAGAGATTACCAATTCGAATTCTTTAAACCAAGCCCACAAACGATCGCATTTAATAAAAAAGTATTTTAAGGAAAAAGTTTTTGAGGCGCATTTCCTTTACATAATCAAGCATTCGATGCAGCATGGTTTAAAGAACCACTTTAGAGTCGCACCTAACAGAAATGCTTCATGTTAACTAAGAAGAGTATTACTTAGATTTGAAACAAACTAGGTGTAGGCTTAAGATTGCCTTTTTTTAGTTGTCTCAGAGTTCCATAATGAGGCCAAAACGAAAAGTTTTTTGGGTTTAAGCTTGTTCTTGTTAACAATTTCTTTTAAAGTGACTAGTGCAATCTCTCCTTCTTATGGTAGATTTGCTTCGTAGGCATTTTGATATTTGCTACATATTTTTTTCATTTTCTTAAGATATTCTACACTTTGTGTGGAATTTGGGCAATTTGTCTTTTTAACTCTTTTGATGTTTTACAGAGTAAATATAATGAATATGTTTGTTATGTTAAATTGCATATATGTATATTTAAATCTTTTTTACATCCTGTAATGTTTAGTTGTTGAGAAAGTATTTTATATGTATGTAATTATGTCTTCGGAGTTTTGAATTTGTTCTAAATTACAAATTTCTTTCGGATTGTTTTGTCAATCCTATTTCTTTAAATTATTTTCTAATCATAAAGTAAAAATACTAAATAACCTTTAATACATACAAATGTTTGTGACCAATTTATATAAACTTTAAAGCCTTTAACAAGGATTATAAACAAGTTTTATTAATATCTTTAAAGAAGCTGCAAAATAATCGAATTTAAATTTTTCTATGATAAAAGTTTTATAAAATCATAAAAGAAATTTAGCAGTCTTCACTGCTTTTATTCTGATAATAATAATATTTATTATTATTATTATTATAAATGGAAAAAATAATAAATTTAATTTTTTCTTCAGGCAACTTAATACATATTTTAAAACGGTTTTTAATTTTGAATTACTTTTCATTATTACAATTTTCGGTTAAAAAAATAGGTACTTTATTGTTTAATGTTTACATTTTAATTAAATCATATAAATGTTGATATCTTATGCATGCATTTTTAATTTAAGATGATGCAAAACTTTATATAGACAATAACATTTTTTCAAAAACTAATAATAGAAAAGTTTTCTTTGTATACTTGCGATCTTAGTCCTAAGAATATCTAATTATGTAAGAAATAAAATTAATATTTACTGGAGTTTGGTGGTTTGAAGATACAAAAATTAAATATTTGTTGTTATAAAAAAAGTATATGTATATTTTTTTACTTGCTGTTAATAATTAAATATTGTTTATTTTCAGTGTTCTAAGGAAATTGCCGAAATGTTGCCAAACGTAGTTCATTTGGAAAAAGTCAAATTTGAATACTTCACTCATATTGACTTTCTCTTCGGGAACAATGCTTCTACTTTAGTATACGATCCAACCATTCAACTTTTCAATGATTATAACAAGCAAAATAATGAAAATTAAGTCTTAAAGTACAATTAAAACCTAAAAATAATATATTTTAAACAGTGCAAGTAGTTTGAAAAAATATAATAGAAATAAACATTTCTACTTGACCTAATGTAAAAAATAATTCTATGGAGCACCTAACAATTTTTCATAAATAAAAAACCATTCTAATAATGTGCTGAGCTGGTTCACCTAAATATTATATAAAGTACTTAAGTATATTATTATATTAAGTATATAAATTACTATTAAAAATACATATACCTATTCTATTAACTAAGACTATACGTTACTGTTCTTAAATTATTTATACAAAAAAACTACCAACATAAGTCTAGAATAAAATATTTACAAACTTATGTAGTTTTAATTATAAAATCTTTTCAAAAAATACTAAAGAAATTTTACAATCACCTAATGAAGTTTCAAAATTATAAATATGTTAAACAATCACAGATGAGAAGAAATAGGCAAACAGACTAAAAGTCAAACGTTACCCTAATGTAAATAGAAAAGTATATTGTTTATACTCAAATGATTCAAATTACTAATTATTAGTATAAGAGTAAAATGTTACACAAAAATTTCAAAATTTTTAAAATTTTTTCTATCTGAATAATTATAATGTAACGAGAAACAATTAAGCTGATAAACACCTAAAATCCGAAGAACGATAATGAACTTCTCTACAAAAGTCTAATATATAAAAGTAACCTTTATAGCAAGTTAATATTTACCTCCCATTAGAATAAAAAACATCAACAAACCTCTAAACGCTTATCAAAAAACTGGTACTAAGTACCCTCAAAACGAGTATCATCCAAGGACTAATCAATTTCAACAAAATAAATTATGTACCTAAAAACAAGATTTACACATACAAACTTAACAAGGGTACTTTAAATATGTTCCAGTGTTTAAAAAAGAAAATAGGTAAAAATCAGACAATCAAATAATTAAAAGAATTTCAGAACTAACAGTAATAAATGAGCAGATCATAAAAAAGAAGATGAGTATATTGTGTTAGCCGCCTTACACCCATCATTATTAAACTAAATGACGATTCTTCTTCAGAAGATTTATAAACTGTATTTTTATTTAATTAGCCAAAGAACTAGTTTTTTAGTATGAAACCTTTACATAACGAATATTATTTACAGATTTTTTTATTTTATTTTAATATTGCAATGGAAATAATTTTCTTTAATTTGGTTTTAAGAGTGTTTTTTTTATTTTTCGATTAAAGTTCATTTTTAGTTTAACCTGCTTTCAATAATTTTTAACATCACCTGAGGTCAGAGAAAGAAGAAGGATTTAATAAGTCTACCAAAAAATCAAAAATTATTGCGACTAACTAATATGCACTTTACGCATAGTTTAATTTCTAAGAATTGTTCTTGAGCAATGATTAACTTTTAGTATTTTTTATATGTATTTTATCATGAAAAAGTATGTTTCAAATTATTTAATTTTCTTATACAAACAAGACTGAGGCAATTTCGTTGAGTAATAATGTATCTAGTAAAATAATTATGAAAAATATTGTACTTAGAAAAAAATCTCAAAAAATAAAACATTTAATTCATTAATAAAAAGTGGATTATAATTATACAGTGTGTATAGAGTTTTTCTTTTATTATTTACATGAATATAACATTTATATAGATTTATAAGTCCTAACGCCCAAGGGTCTTCCATGTTTCTTGGTTTTTTTTGAGGTATTTTTGAGGTATTTAGGTATTTAGAATAGAAATACTATATCTCTAAATCAGTCTCGCTTTCCTTAAATAACATAAAGTAAATTATGGTGATGTCTGTAATATGCTTTCGTATTCTTGGCATAATCATCAACGATGCTTTATGAACATTTTTGTTGTCTATTGAACAAACAAAACTCAACAAAGACATTCTTATTTGAAACATTTTCTCACTCTATTCTTCCTTTCCTTAAATTGAAAAAATCAGCACTTTCAGCTATTGTGCTCTTTTTCTCTTAAGAGTTTATTCGTCTTCTCATCATTTTACATTTGTAAATAGCATTCTTACTTAAATGACAATCATCTGATCCATTTCCATCCTCAATTTTCAATAATTTGGTATGTTATTTAAGTGTTTTATTCGTCATCATGTAAAGTACGAAATTGTCAAATCATAATCATAATAATAATCAAAATGTAACACATTTATATGGCTCGATCTGCACCCTTAATTTACAAAAATATATTCTTAATAAAATTACGAATAAATGGTACCACTAGTAATTTAAAAAAAAATTTTGGTTCTTTATTCATTCTTTTTAGCTATGGTAGAATTTTATTATAAACTGACCCTGTACTTACTTTATTTAAAAGATACCTACTTGTTTCTAGCTACTACTTCTAATATTTTTTTAATAAGTATTTTAGTGTCTATCAGTTGTTAAAATTAGCCAATTTACATTAACTAATTTGCCAAGGTTTATAACCTTAAGATACACCAATATTACATCGATATATACTCTACCTAATTAGCTGTTGTGTGTATAATCAATTTAATTTCATAATATTCATCGCTAACGAACGTCAATTTTTAATTTTATATTATAATACATTTATACTTTTTTTTCACTAACAATGTTATCGCTTTTCCTAATATTTCTGTATTTAAATTTAAAAGCTGTTTTGGTCAATAGCTTATATTTTAAAATACATCCAGATGCTGGTCTTAATATTGTAAGTATATAAAAATTTCCTTAAAATATTATTATATATACTATCTGATTTAATATAACTTTATAAAAACTGAAATTATTATTCAATTAAAAAAATAAGTGCAAGCTAATAATAAAAAGGCCAAAATGTATCGTGTTAAATTTAATTAAAATGTATATTTTAGCCACTACTTTTAACTAAATATGGATATCCAGTAGAAGTCCACAAAGTTATGACTGAAGATGAATATATTTTAACCATCTTTAGGATACCGCATGGTAAGAAAACTACCAAAGTATACAAATACCCAATAGTCCTTGTTCCTGGGACATGTGGAACAGCAGAGAATTTTTTAGCAACAGGGCCAGATAATGCAATTGCATATTACTTTGCTGATAGAGGATTTGATGTATGGCTGACAAATATAAGAGGAAACATGCATGGAAGAGAACATAAACAATTGAATGCTGATAGAGACAGAAGTTTCTGGAATTTTGGGTAAATAATAAATGTTTCAGCTAATTTATTTAAAGACAAAAATTTAGCCAGTAAGAAGATACAGAATACTGAACTGAAGCTACTTTAGAGATGAAGATGTGATGTTATACCTTGACCATCTCAGCATAGTACTTCAATTTTAGTCTAGTATCGGTTCATGAATATTCTACGCATATTCAGATCATCGTTTTCATTGATACATGTCCCAAGTACCACGTTAGGTTGGTTAATCTACTCGTAAAGTACCTACCTCCTTGTAACTGAACATGATTCTGATATTTGGCATTAGAAAATTAAATAAACATGAATCGAATACTTGTGCAAAAATAGCATCAATCGTTAAACTTATATTTGTTTAATTTCAAAAAATTTTCAAATAGAAATATTATTTTAGGTGGCATGAGGTAGGAATATACGATACACCTGCACTTGTAGATTATATTCTTGGAGTAACAAACTCATCACAGGTTTTTTACATAGGCCATTCACAGGGAACAACATCTTTTTTTACATTTGCAATAGAACGGCCAGAGTATAATGACAAAATTAAATTATCTGTTCACATGGCACCGTCAATATTATTTAAAGAGAGCAGATCTCTATCGCAAGTTTTGGGGAAGCATTTGCGTTTGTTAGAGGTAAGGTATCAAAATCACCTAAAATAAAAATATTAACGTTTAATGCAATAAAGTTGGCAATTTAGCATGTTTTAAAATATATATTCACATATCATTTGTAAAGTAAAACATAATATGAGTCTTTTTAAATAACTCACAAAATTACTGAGTTTAAAAAAGTTTTGCCATTTGAATATGAATCACTGGGTATAAACTAAACTATTTTTTAATTGAAGAAAATTTCTTACACATAAAACGCTTTTTATTTCGATTCGATCTCAAGTGATTTCGAAGCCGCACTCTATACTATATGAAGTAGGTACATTTTCTTGAGAAGAGCTTTTTTAATATTTTTTTTAAGTTTCTTTTATAATAATGACGGTAGATATAAACTTTGTCATATTAATGAAACACTGAAACTCTTTTTGTTATACAGTGTGACAGGTTATGGGCAATGATCGATCATATCTTTAAATATTTGCTTGTGAGCTTGGGGGAAATCTTTTTTATATGTTTTTATTTATAAAATAGTTGACTATTGAAAATATTTTTTAGTTTTCTAAATTTAGATTCTCTCTGTAAATCAAATGCTACTTAGTTAATGTATTGTGTATACAAAATATTTACTTTCTTTGTCCTATTGACAGTATTCAGGTAATATTTCACAACAATTATCTTCCTCAAATATTATTGTTTGAAAAGTGAGTAAATATAATGCAGCAATAAACTAATGTTGCAATGATTGCCGATATATACCTGGCATAGCTATTTTCAATTAAAAATTATTAAATTAATTTTTTTCTTATTATTCCGGTAATTTATATACTAAAATCTAATAGT
Organism: Hermaeophaga mercurialis; assembly: GCA_951812935.1. Lineage (NCBI taxonomy): Eukaryota > Metazoa > Arthropoda > Insecta > Coleoptera > Chrysomelidae > Hermaeophaga > Hermaeophaga mercurialis. The sequence continues at coordinate 41,963,691 of OX638358.1, forward strand.
ACCAATTAATAGTTCGTAATGTACATTAAACGTAAAAGTTTGGTTGCCTACATGTTTCCTGGCCTTATTAGTAGGTTGACAGGTATAAACAGATAAGCCAGTATAAATAAATCACTCTCACTGATATTTTTTAATTAAAATATATAAAATTGTAGATAATTTGATTGGTATTGGGTTGTCTTCGAAAATTTTTGTAGATCTCAGGGTTGCCACGTTTTCTAATTTGAAGAAAAAAGTAATAGAGCTTGACAGGTTAGAGAGTACTACTCTATGCGTTAGAAAACATATTTTTAACTGTCGAAAGTAAATGTAATTCTTATTAAAATAAGGAGGAAAAATGAAGAACCTGATTATATCTGTGAGCATGAAGAAGCGAATATTCGAATTATGTTTCATATTAGCAAATTACCACCAAATTCAAAAGTTTTAGTGAAAGTCTCTGACAGGAATGTTTTATTAATCTTGTTGATCATCAATATGCATAAAGTTTTTGAATGTGTAATGTGGTTAATAAGTTCGTCTACAAAGAGAAAAAGAATTGAAGACTTAAACTGCATCATTTGGAAGGAATTAGCATCGAAGCTGCGATTATACCGCTGCGTTTTGCAATAAAGGAAAGTTCGTCCTTTCAAAATGTTTTCAAGAAAGGAGAATTTCAAGAGAACTTTTGCTTCATTAACAAATGATAATGATATTTTCATGGATGAAAAAATTGAGGTGATCCAAGAATTCACAACTCTTATGTACGATATCAAGCACTGCACAAGCGTAAATGAAGAGAGATATCGTATTTTCAAATAAAAAAATATTGCAATAGAATGATTTTTATGCATTCCTTGAAGTAACCCGTTACGAGTAATCAAAGAATAAGTGAACCTTTAACAAATTTTAGTTTTCGTGTCCCCATTGTAAAGAAAAAAGCAAATAAACTTATATTATTAAAGAACTTCTACTTCACCTGGCGCTCCTCTTTTTAGACTAAAGAGAATTTAACCAGAGCTGAGCCTCGAGTTCAGACTAAAGAAAAATGTATCAATTTTGTGTTGACCAAAAACATATGGTATAAATATCATGGTATATATTATGTACTCTAACATATGGAGAGGAAATGGAGCCTCAATTTCTTTGTGAACACGATTTTCCGATATAAGCTCTTAGGTCACTGGTACACGAAATTACTGATGCTAATTTTCAAATTGGGTTTATCAATCTCTTTCATATCTGTACAATGTTTGTATTGACCATGAAGGTAATCCATTTCAAATAAGTTGATAAAATAGTTATGTACGCTATGTTATTCAAAATGTTTTGAAACCTAAAATTACTTCTATTTGTAATACCGTCAACTAAAGCTTTTGGAAGAAGGCAAAAAACACTGACGGATCTTTTTGTATTCGCCTTACAACCTCCTAAAAGATGGCGCTAAATGTGCGCCAAAACATTTAGGAGAGTGGCGAACCACAAGATGGAATATAATAAAACTAAATAAAACTTCTAAATGTTTGTCCGTATTTACGTAAGGAGCGCCACTTATCAATGAAAAGCATGATATAAAATTTTAATGCACAACGGAATTAGATATTATTATAATTATTAGAAAATTACTATTAACAAATTTTTTAGTGCATTCAATCGGTAAAAGAATGTATCTGCATACGACAGGAATTTGGCGAATTTACCATAATGCTTGTAATGTCTGTCACTAATTTATGCTAATAGTTCAAAATGAATGATAGCAATGAGTGATAAAACTAATAAAACCAGCTGATATATCTGACGAGAATTAAAGGAAAATATGTAAAAGCGCCATATTTCTATCAATTAAACTGAATGAATAATTAGGTATTTATAGATAAGAATACTGGATTTAAAAAATAATCAAAACTAGTATATGTCTAAATTCTCAAATAAATTAGATTGCGTGAGAAAACAGATTGCTGCCCCCAACCAATTACCTTGAACAACGGAAGTGACAATAATTCATTTACTTATTTTAGAGTTTTAAATAAATGCCAAAAATATTAAATTATATACATATTTATTTTCAGGGTGTTTTTAAGATATTAGATGTTTACGTACTCTTTCCAAAACCAATTAATACATTCTTGAATAGTTTAGGACAAACTTTGTGTGCCGAAATGACAATTTTGTCTGATATTTGTTACCTTGTCCTTTATTTTTTTACTTATTCACGGAACAATCTAATAGACCCAGTAAGTAAGAATAAAATAAACTTGTAAGTTATTTTATCAATATAAATTTAGGTTTCAAAAAGTATTGATAATCAACCAATTTACTACTTCCCATCAATGATCTTTTGTAGCCTATTTTTGTTTTAGAATCATCTTCAATTGATATTTCAAACATCGCCAGGAGGTTGCTCTACAAAAGAATTATTCCATTATTTCCAAATTACTCGTTCAGGTAATTATTGTTTTAACAGAAAACTAAAAATAGATTATGTAACGAGTATTGTAACAAAATAAAAGCAAACAAATTCAATTTTTCATTATGTTACAAACAGTAAGCGTGTAAAAGGAGTCATCTATACGGTAGCGCTAATGTGAAATACTAAAATTTGTATATCTAAAAAAATTATTTCAAGGTACCTTAAAGAACTCAGTTGACGTACACTGAGAAATGGGCGAACTCTGAAAGAGAGGAAGCCCAATAGAAATTTTTGGAATTCTTGATACTTCAAAAATATATATATATACAAATTTTTGTAAGCTTTTTTGTTACTCTTTTTATATTTCAATAAAGCAATTCACTTGTAAGAATTGCTTATTTGCTTATTTTTTCTATTCTTCCTGTTCTCACAATTGTGTTTCCACTCGTTTTTTTTATGTCGTCCTTTATTTCCTTGGTTTTCTTCTGCTTCTTGGATGTAATGGAATCCAAGTTGTTATTCTTCTCACCGTTTTTGTTTCATCTATCACTATTTTGAACCAAAAAGTTACAGAATAGACCCCTTAATGTATTTAAAATACATTACGATTTAAAAAATGATAAATTGTACGAGAGAATTATTATATATATTATAACGACATAACAGAAATTATTATTTTTAATATTTTTGACAAAGAAAATATATAACTAAAAACAGATATGACCTTTAATAGTTAAATTTTTAGTAATAAAATTAAGCTACTTCCAGTTTAGCGTTTACCTGTCTGGATACATTCATCTTTTTATATAAAATTATTTGTAATAAAATAATTAAGTATATTATTTTATAAATAATTTTCTATACACCGACCAAACCTTCAGGACAGGTAGAGATCTTAATAAAATTAGATATGAAGATACTTCGTTTTCAAGCTACAGTGTTTTTTTAGAAATATCGGTTCTTTAATAATATCAATTTTTTTATTAAGAAATTTTTTCTTACGATTTTAGTAAAACTTTACAACTTATTTATAATTTTATTAGATGTCTTCTGAATCTGTTATGATGATCCGTCGGTTAAATCTTAAAAGCAAAATACAAAGAATACAGGAACAAACAAGCAGTTTTACTAGCTCTGTCCAAAAAAAAATCAAAACTTTAAAGAAATATAAATGTTGTAATTTTTACACTAGACTCTAAACACATCTCATGAAATAAATAATTTTGGAAAATTTTCATTAAAAACATCAAAAACCTTTTTTAGATAGTAGATAATAAAAACTATGTATTTTTGAAATGAAGCGTTTTCAGACATCTTTATAAAACAAAAACGTTATTTTGATTTCTTCTACTTGTATTATAAAATTGTCGGTATGTTTATGGCGCCCTGTATATGGTATATTCGTTTTTTTTTTGGAACTAAATACATACAGATATTTTCTGGAAAATATTGTTGTTTAACCCCTTTTATGTGTAGGCAAATTTAGGAAATACGACTATGGAATCAAAGAAAATTTAAAACTTTATGGAACAAGATCTCCTCCGTTGTATAATTTGTCACAGTTAACTTCTCCTGTAAGTTTATTTTTTACAGAAAATGACAACTTAGTTCCTTCAAAGGTAAGACATTTCTTAAAATTTACTTTGAAGTTATAACTATGGGTTATTTACTGGGTGTTCCTTGGAAATGGGCCGAATATTAAGTATTTTTGAAGGTTACACAGGTGCTTTCAAATAATTTTTATATAATGGGTCTCCTGCCCTTTATAAACAAGATAGACGGTGTTTTTTTTTTAATTTTGCTTATGTTTTCTCCTTCGAACAAATCTAAATATTTTGACTACTAAAACCTGTGTACTTTTAAAAAAATGTTAATTGACTTGGTCGCTACCGATGAATAACTTTTTTTAAAGATCTAATTATTATTGATGATACTTAATTTCAAACATTAAATGACAGAAATAAAGGTTGTTCTAATACAAATATATATATATATATATATATAAAAATTGAGGTTTTTAGTTTCCATAAATTTTGTTGTTCAAGTTATCATTATTATCAACCATGAATAAAATAAGCAGAATTGATAAAACACCTTGCAGGTCCATTATATAGGAGTTATCTGAAACTTCCTCAGTGACTACTATCCGCAGTTACGGACTTTTCCAATAGATTCCTGAATTAGTAAAACTTTTATTTATTATTTTTATTATTAAATACAAAAAAAACTGCTAATTTATGTACTCTTATATTTTCGGGACAATACTACAAGGCCTAATCCCAGGAACACCCTTTATAGACAAAATGTTATCTTTATATAAAATAAAACTCAAAAACGTTACCACAAAAATAATGTAATTCCCAAACTGGTTTCGACTATGCAGTCATCATCAAGTCTATAAAAGGATCTTAATTAAAGATTTACACTTTATAATACTTTATTGTCTTGTATTGTATTTCGAGTTTTATTTTGTATATTCACCAATGAAACATTTGAGATTATGGATGATGATAATCTTTTTAAAATGTTAAATCTCTTTTAATATCTTTGCTTACAACCAAATTTAACCAAAATTGATATACAAGACACTAAGTCTATTGTAAAATCTTTACCACGGACGTCGTTTTAACTAATCTGGATACTCTTCTCAAATCCTACACATTTTAAATCGTTATAATAATGTATTATATGTTTTAGGGAGTGCGACAATTAGCTACGTTGTTGCCAAACTTGGACTCAATATATTCAGTGCCAAATGAATATTTCAATCACGTGGACTTTATCTTTTCTAATGTTACCAAAGAACTTGTCAACGATCCCATTTATGATTTATTTATGAAACATATTAATACCGATAAACTTTAATAAGTTAATCTTTATTAGTTGTTCGGGTATATCAAATTTATAGTCATCCACAGAGAATATTCAAACTATTTTTAGTAGGTTCAAGCTAAGCAAATACTACTGTTAAGCTAAGAAGAATATTGCTGTTAGATTACAAAAATATCTTGTAATAAAAACATACATTCAATAAAATCATACGTTTTTCATGTGCTTCATATAAATGTATTTACTTTTTCCTAATCCTAAATGTACAAATTGCTACAATTCCTTGGGATAAAATATTTATTTATTGTATTAATAAGATGCAAATATTATATTTACTTTACTTGGTTATATTAAAGGACATAAAAAGTATATTCAAAATTCGTGTAGTAGAAACCGTGTTCTATATAATTTCAGGGTCCCAATATTTTGGCAGTTAAAATAGGTCACGAATTTTTGGGATACCATGTATTTTGTGCAAAATTATCCTAATTTACAAAGATTGTTCTCATTAATTTAGAACATTTTTACACCACCAAGTCACTATTAAAACAATATCGTGCATGGAAATGGCCTAATTAAGATATAAAAAGCATCCAGTAAACAGAGTACTAAAATATGTTTTAAAATTGATAAACATCCAATACCAATATTAAATGATTACTTTATGTACAGTTATTACTAAAAAAAGATATTCAAGCAATCATATCTTTTTAATATTTATATCCTGGTCAATATAATTATTTTTTCCTGATGTCAAGTGGTTTTATATACTTTTTTATCTTCTCTTTATAAATTTTGGATAGTTTTTTCTAAATAAGACCCAGGATAACATTTTTAATGAAAAATTTTTAGAGAGAAAAATAATTGCAAAACTTTAAATATTATAGTAGGGCCTTCTATATTTTCTGATGTATCTCTTTTTTTGTTATGCCCATAACACTGCCTTACTTAGGTTACATGTTTATACTTATTTTACTGTAACCCTAAACGATTCTCATCAATGTTAAAGTGTTAAAAATTATTTAAAAATTGAAGTTAGTTAGTCAAATTAGACACAGATTTACTTCAGGGAGAGGCCTTGATATACAACTAAATTATCATGAAAATAAGCATATCATTACTAACTGAAACCATTGTACCTAATTCAAAACTTCATAAGAATTAATAATAACTCCAACCTAAATGAGGTACCTACTTCTGTCTAGTCATTCTCAAACGGATTTTATCCTATAGAGTGTAATTGTGGAGCTTGGTTATCAACCTTTACTATAATAATCTACTATTTTGTAATTTATTCCATATTTACATTAAGTCAATTTTGTAAAAGCTAAAATTAGAAATATTTATAAATTCTGTATATAAACGCATTCGAATGTTCACCTTTTATCAATAATTTTTAAAAGCATAAATCTATAATTAATGTAATTATATAACATATATTTATTTTGATATCATCATTAGATAATATTTCAGAACTTGCACTAATTACAAGTTTATATATTTATTTCATACACATTATTGTTGGTGAATTTCTGTAATATTTTTAGGTCTTTTTTTTTAAAGAAGAAATGCTCAATAATATTAATAGTAACAGCATCAGATTATTCATTCTCTTACGTTTATTTTTTTATTGAAGTAAACACATCTCAACAACAATTACGATTAAGACAGTTACAATCCTAAATATTCATCTAATATTTTATATGTATATAAAACCGAAAACTGCATTGATACCTCATAGTTAGTGATATCCTTCAAAAATTTCAATAACCACGTTAATTCAAACAATCCTTTTAAAATGCTTTTTAAGTTAAATACCTGATACTTAGCTGAGAAGTTAAGGCGAAAAGAATATGTTTAACTATAAGAGGAGTTCTAAAATCTTAGCAGAGCAGTTTTCTTTCTCATACCATTAAGTAACTTGTATGAAAAATTCGTAGCTTTCGGATAATTAATTTTTCTTAGTGTTGTCATTGGTTAATAAGGATATGTGAACTTGATAATATTTAAGGACTAAGTGAATTTTGCCCTTTCTTTCTCTCACACAGGGTTATGAGGATTAGTACCCGCAGTGAGCTACTAAGAAAGAAGATGTGGTCGTTCTAACCACAGTGAAGATTGGTTTGTTCCCAGTACAAACTTTCCACTGGATTTGATCTAAAAGCTTTAACGTATTGCCCTGGATTGTGAACTGAATTAAGGGCATTTAATAAATACAGCCTCATTAGTAGACATGAAGACAAAACTTATTATACATATGTATACTCAATCGCATTAGAACTATAACAACCCCTGGAAACTGATTTCCCCAGCCCCCCTTGCTGGAGGCATAACACCTTTTTAATAGTTTCTTTAAACAACTGGTTCTAATTACTGACTTAAGAATTAAAAATATTTTAAATAAAAGGGTTCTTTCGGGTAAAACATACAAAGAGTTTTGAAAATTAACTCATGGATGTTGAATTTTGTTTTAAGAGCCATTTTACTGAAATATAAGTTGACGCTTCCAATAATATCACAGATGATGAGTATAGTTGGAGAAACCGGACAACATCTGGAAGGTTTTTCGGGATTTTTCTCTTCCCTAAAAAAATTGTCGCCATTAAAACATATTAGATTAATTCAAGGCGAAGATAAAATCCACTGCAATTCCACTCTATGGTTACATACCTACTTGGTTATTTTTTTGAATAAATGAATGAAAAATTCTAATTATTTTCGGGGTGTTTAACCCACCACGCAACTTGGTTATTAGAAGAGGCTGAAAAAAAACAATTTATTTATCTAAAAGAAAACAACTAATATACAATACCAAGGCAGCTTACACCTTTAAATTACTCACACATTTAATCGCAGGGGTAGGCACTATCATGTTTCGATCTATCGAGCTCCCAAACTTGCTTTCTTAATCTGTTTCTATTTTCAAACCAAGAAAATCCCAACGCTTAATAATTTTGATGACTATTAAAAATATTTATTTATTATTCGATCGTGGCCTTGTCTCATAACTTTCGCCCAGATAATATTAAATACATAATAAATGTTATAATATGGAAAATGGTAAACACAAAATAAGTACAGGGCTTTATTTAATGATATCCCTGTATTCCTTGAAACGCAAGAGAGTAGAAGAAGAGTTTATATTATTTATGTCAGTACCTTCTTTACCCCCATTACTTTTTTAAGTTGTTCGCAATCTAATAAACTTATTTTTATTTTTAAAAAGAACAAGTTTGTGAAATATTTAATCAAAGACAATAAATTCGTACTGTCTTGTATAATAAGAATTTTTAGATTTCGCTGAATTATGTCATGGAAACTATAGTGAATAAATTAATATTGATGTTATGGAATTTTATTTTCGCATGTTGCTATTTTTGTACTTTTATAGATCAACTTGATTGACTTTTATCACGCATCGTAATATAATCAAGTACCCATTAGCTTGTTTATCATAGTTGACTTGTTTTCAACTAAAAATAGATGAGGAATTAAGTTACAAACCTACATGACAATTACATCTACGCAGTATATTTACTAATGACATATTATCTACAAGCTTTCCAATAAGGTATTCTATATTGATACTTAAAAGAATAGATAGGGTTAACGTTAAATTTAATTTTAGACACGAATAACATCACTCTGTGATTTTATAATTATGAATAAGTAAATAAAGTTCTATTTGGTGCATGGTCATATTAATCTTAAAAACTTTATTACCCATTTTTGCACAAATACATCTTTGTAACGATAATTGAAATTTCTAAAAAATTACACATATACCATCTGAAAAGTTTTCCGGCATGATAGTATCACATCGAAAACTCTTCTATGATCTGAAGAAAAGTATTCCTATTTTAAACAGTTGTATTTTACTTAAAATATATCCAGAAATGATTTCTATTAAAACTAGTTTCGCAATTTGCAAATAGACTTACATTTTTCAACTACTCTATATGTAAAGCTTTAAATTGAAATAAGAGGAAATGTAGATGCAGTCGAATATGAAATAATAAAGAAGGATTTACATCAAAAATTCTAAATTTGTTTCTTATCTCAGTTCAGTTCAATAGTTTGTTTTTCCTCTTTTGTTAATTATGAGCTAAAAAAAAATCTTATCTACGAGTAAATAAGACAAACATAAAATGTAAAACGCAATTGTTTTATTATAAATATTATATTTATTGTTATATAAAAAAATTTATAATTTAGATTTGATTTTGTTTAAAAATAGAACAGGTATTTTTGTTCATTTGGTTATTAATTTATCACAATGGTAGACGATGATAATTTATATCATTTTAAATATAATTTTAATTTTACAATATCTTTCAATAAATATGCCACATCTAACTTATTAAAACGTATATTGATAATAAAAGATGTACCTAATTATCCTAAATTCATTTAAATAAAAAAACTGAATCGCAAACTCATTCCTCTTCATGATTAGATTTGTTGTTGTTTTTGAAGTATTTTGGAAGGTAAATTCTGTTTGTAATCTTTGGTTTTAAATTCAGAATTCTAAAAATGAAACTGTCAGCGTATAGAAGAGTAAGATTTTCTTAATTCAAAATAACTTTGTTTCATCATGTCTGATATACTTTTGTTAATGCTGTTGCGTTTTCAATATTAAGGGAAACTGTGAGTATAACGTCAACATAAAAGTCAATTTTAATTATCTCTGAAATCTCTTTTTCATTATCGTCCAATAATTAAATAAAGTTTTCGTGTGTTGGGAATGTAGCGGATCTGACTGATTTTCCCTCTGGAATATTTGTCGAAGAGATACATTTTAAGGTAAAGCTTTAACTTGTCAATACAGTTTGCTTAAGAAGTAAAAGTAAACTCTGCTGAATTATTGGACTCACCAATTGCAGGTTATTTATTGTGTATCCACTTGATGTTGGGGTTAAATAATAAATTGTCAACATTTTTTATTCGATTCTTTTATAAAATGAGATTAAAGATGTTTCGTTTTTTCATTTTTATCTATTTCCTATCCTCTCAAAGAAATTATCCGTTTTACTACTTCGAATTCTCCGAGTATATTAACTGATGTTTTGAAAGGCAATTATACAATAAAAGACCCGACTCCTTAGGTTATCAGCAAACTGAATTTAACAAGAAATTTTTTTTAGATAATAACTTTCCGATGAGCATTCCTCGAATGTCAAACCGAATCAGAAAACACATTAATGTTGTTAGTTTATATACCTTCGTTAATTTCAATGTTTGTTTTCTCAAGATGGAACAAACCATGATGCTTTTCATTAAATTCGGAACAAATTTTCTAACGACAAACACGAAACAAAATTATCGCATTATATTATCTTTTAGTTTTCTGGAAATTAGGTACAGAATCAGTGTATAGTTGACCAGCTTTTTAAGTTGTTTGAGAACCTTAAGATTTTTTGTGACCATGTCCATTAGTTAGATTTTCTGCGGAGTTTTTTATTAAGGAAGACATATTAATAATTTGTAGTAACGATTCAGTAATGATAATTAGACTATTTATTCTAAAGACTGAATAATTTCCTTCAATGCACGCCCTTAAGTAATGAAGTTTCTCTATTCGCATTAAAAGTAATGAGCTACTTACAGTTATCTGTAAATTCTAACGAAAGCAGACAAATTTATTGTAGGTTAATGTAACCTAATCTTGTCAGAAGATATTGAGGGTGTATTTTGTTCTATAGAAACAATAATGGTGATTGAATTAATCTTAAAGTGCTTTTTCTGTAACTCATCTAGTCCTATTTTATCATCTGTTTTATTATGAACCCCAGCAAATTCAATTTTTACTGTTGCTAAGCTAATCTTTCTTCAATTTGTATTAAATCTATATAACCAAATTGAATTTTAATTACTATATATTTAACAAATCTTACTGATTTTGATTCACAACTTTCTCTTTGTTCTCATAAATATTTAATTCATTTATTTATGCAAAATATCTTACTTAAATCAAATTCAAAGCTACTGAGGTTTTATAATGTATGAAATGAATGATGTGATCTAGCGTAAGAAGTAAGTATAGGATTTTTAGTACAAATACCGTTGCACGTCAGGAGTGACGTACCTCTTTCGTCATAGTACTGCCAACTAATTAAAATTTCCCTAACTAAGATAAATCATACGAAACATCACGAAAATTCACGAGGACTCATGAACGTAGTCACAGTACTAAAAAACCGAAAAAGTAATCGTAATTATTTTGATAATTTTAGAATTATTTCAATTAAATTGGCTTATATACGTCTTATTCTTTATAATTTAAAGTTTATAAATCATTATTATATTTTTAGTACTCAAAAAACAATAATTTACATTAAATAATTTTGAAATTTTCTACGGCCATGAGACTCGTATTTATGATGAAGAAATGACATTGTAGCGATTGGCATGCCTTGATGCGACGTTGTCGAGTATTTAGATTGAAATATTTCAACGATTTCTGACGTCCGGCCGTCAACCAGTTGAATTAGGAGAAAGGATTTACCTTTTGTAGGAATTCGAATATTGTAGTTGAATTGTTTCTTATAAGAAAAATATATATTTTTTTAAACAAAACATTGTCTTATTTTAATAACAATAAATAGTCTCTATTTTATTTATTTAATAAAAATATAGTACAAATAAACAACATAATATAACGATTTTTATAACAGATTATTGAATATTAAAAGTAGATAATACAGCAAGAAGAAGAAGAATATCACAGTTGTAGATTGCTAATGAATTAACTGAGAAAAACATTTTTCAAATATACTTTAAAACTGGCAGGATGAAGTGTCTTGAGTATATTGTTCATATACGCTTCAATAAATTAATTTTTCATAATAATAAAGCTAAACAACATAACCTAACCTTACATTTTTGAAACTTCCTACATTCCTCGACAATTTAGACAAGCCGACAACACTGCAGGGTCGTGATCTCATAATTGATATATGACGTGCAACGGGATTTGTATTAAAAATCCTATACACATATTATTTCTGGCGCCATTCCATCTGTAGAAGTTTGTGAAATCGATATTTTATTTTCCTTCTTCCGCTTTTAATTGCCCTTGATCAGAATCGTCGACTTGTAACTGAAGGATTTTTCAAAAAATTACCAGAATTTTTTTAAGAACCGGCTTGAAAGGCCATGAAAGAATTTTTAATTTCAATAAAAGAAGATTTTAAAGAGTAATCGATTTACTAAATTGTAGATTACACTAATAGCAAATTATACCCACCAGCTATTTAACCTATTTTAACTAATTTATTTGTCAATTAAGATAATTTGTATGGAATTATATGCGTATTAGATATACTAGGTAATATTTTTTTCATCTCGATCACAATTAGGAATGCTGAAAAAAACTGAGAAATACATATTTTTATTTTAATTAACACTAATAACACTACTGTACTTCATCTGAACGTCAAAAGCCAGATGACTATAATATATGTATGGTTGATACATTCATAATACGGTGTGATACTAAAGTTTGGAACCAAGGTTTTAACTCACTTAGAAAGAAAATTCCTCTAATAGGTCACTTTATTTTTTCAATATACAGACGGATTTATGTATATCGAAAAGACAACCGGCTTCAAGTAATAGGTAAAATTTAGAATTTGTTTAGGAGTTAAGTAAAATTGCAAAGTACTACTGGTTTTTCCAAAATTATTGTATTAAGTGAAACAATTAGTGCAAAAGTAAGTGGCAAAACCAGGGTGGTTTACGTTAATAATCCATCCTTCAAAAATAAATCTATTCTAACAATCTATAGTCTATAAGCCTTTGATCTCTGAGTAGACCCAGCCACAACATGTATAAAACTGCTATTTTCTCAATATAAATATTGTATTTAAATTATTTGACAAGTCCAACATAAATGTTGGACTAAAAAAATTGTTATAGACTCATTTGAGTTGTTCCTCTCCACGGAAATCTTTAGTAAAAGGCGAAAGATTTATTCGCACTGAAGAGAAACCAGAGTGATTCATAAATTGATCTTAATCCTATACTATAACAAATATTAAGTACATATAGAGCGGTCGGATGTGGCACCATCTGACGGCAAATTATGAAATGACAATTTACTTCAAAGTAAAGGTCAGGTAAAATAATATTAGAACCAAATAATGCGCCCATGTATTTACTATACGGTGTGATAAACAAAAGCTTTTAACTCAATTATGCAACGTGTTTAAGTAAATTCCTGGGACAGGTCAATTTTATTTTTTTAAATAACGCTATTGACAAGCAGAATTTAAGTTGTAACGTCTTTAGTTTTTGCGGGGTCATAGTTCATTTTTTTCAATCGCTGGTTTTTGATAAGAGGGACTTACCACTTAAACGACGATATAAAAAAAATAATATCTTGCATAAAAATTTTGATGAGAACAAGTAATTTTATTTTTGACGAGTCCATCGTATAAAAATCAGCCAGATGGGGTTGCTCTCCATTTTGGCATTCAGGTACGTACATATTTGGATGCTACTTTTCCTGAGCGATAGATAGGAAGAGGATCAATGGAATGGCCATCAAGTTTTCCAGATCTAACACCCCTAGATTTTTTGTGGGGCTATTTGAAATCAAGGGTTTATTTCGATAGACCTGCCAATTTGGAAGATTTCCACCAAAGAAAACGCGACGAAATGGCACAAATCAGCTATAAGATGATTACTCGCCATCGTCCAAACTGTTCGCACTCGTGCATGCTAATATCTGGTAGCCGAATGATTACAACATTTAAAGTGAACGTTATTCTAAAACTTAGATATCTATTTTTTTAAAGATATTTTTGTGGTAGTTTCTTCAAACATAAAATTTCAGTTTTCTTAAAAAAACGAATGAAAATCAAAATTTTCTGTATCACATAATTTACATTCTAGATCCAATTCACGACGGAGGAAGAAAAACAATATGTACTGCTTCTATAATGGTAGAATAACTAAAAAGTTTTCCAGCTATTTCACACTAAAACAACATTAAAAAGCTGACAAAAACCAAACCAAAAAATAAATAACTCTCAGTCGAAAAAGTGAATCTATAAAGTACCTACCTTCTGTTATGTAAATAGCTATAATATCACGCTGTCAAACAATCGGAATAAATAAATAATAAAGAAAAAACTGGTCCAAAAAAAGTCTACTTATCAAACAATCATATCTTCAGTCAAAGAAGAACTTCCCAACACCGCCATCTTATGAGTATAAACACACAGTATAAAAGTTTGCCATTCTTTTGTCATCAGAAAACGATAATAATTGACCTTCAAACAATCTGCGGAATTTTTTTTAGCGGCTTTAACAATACAATTATCATTTCACTATTATTATTTATTACAATCTTATTTAACTTTTTCATAGACTAGTACAAGTGAATTTCATAACGAATTATTATTATCTATCTAGATATGCAAATATATCAGATATGGAATAATTGCAAAATAATAAAGCGCATCAAATAAAACTTTTAAAACAATGGTCTTCAAATGATTTATTGGCTCGACTGCGATAGTTTATAACAATTGTAAATAATTCAATGTGACATTTCAATATATTACAATTTCTCTTCACAAATTATAGTGTTTTATTAGTCTGGAGTATCATAATTTAAAAAATAACTTGTTTTTGTAAGAAACGAATTCTAGGCAAATCAGTAAAGGTTTAACTAGAGCTTTTCTTTTTTAATTTAGAATTAGTGTACACTAAAAAATGTTGATAAGATAATTCTAAAAATTCAATTTTTAAGCCCCTAAAAACTTGTATGCACAATAATAAAAATTAGGCCCAGTCATAATTTATTTGTTTGTTTAAATATGCTAACAAACTTTTGAAAACCCTATATAATATCTAATTTAAAACCAAAAAATACCAAACATTTTATACAATAGACTTTTCTGATTGGCTGGATTAAAAAATAATTTAGATTTTTTTAATGTTAATATTAATATTTAATAAATTATTCATTAGTAATGATAAAAATTAATTTCATGTATGAAATATAACTATCTAACTTTTATAAATTATTGGCTGAAATTTCGCAATAGTTCAGATATTATTTATAATATATTTATATAAATCATGACATACGACAAAATATGTTTAATATGCACATAGAGCTAATTAAATCATTTGTTTTTTAAATTAAAAATGTTTATTTTAATGTTATCAATTAAATAATTTTTAGGAAAATTTACACAAAGTATCATTCTAAAATATTCCTATGTGTTAATGGCGGCGATAATGATTTTTTAATGATTGCATCACACTATGACTTATGTTAAACAAAATAGCATGGACAAAACATAATAAAACAAAAAAATAAAGTGATTACTTAAACGGAAATACATATATATGAGTATTTGGATACACCTAAGAACATATAATATATAAAACATACAACATACACATAACAAGAGCATATAAAATTAGTCAGTAACACAATTCTAAAGTACCAAGATATAAAATTTAGTGTGAATATAACCAAACTTGGTGGATGTTAAATATTAACTGGAGAAATACTCTTCAACTGAGTAAAAGCAACCGTTAATGAGGACTCTTTTAACAATTTTATAAAAGAAAAAAGTCACCGAAATTTTTTTATTGAACTTGAATTTATTAAATATTTTAATACGCATTAAGTTAGGTGAATTATGCGCCATTTTGTATTATGTACTTGATGTGCAAAATTTTTCTTATATCTAGTATTGTATGAATGGTAGTCTTCATTACGAGTAAACATGTGTGTATTCTAATAAATATAAAAGCGATGCTCAAAAATCAAAATGGATGATAAAGTTAATATCCTAAATTTTATAAATGTTTTTTTGCAGCTAGAATACTTTGATAATACAGCAATGCATGCAGTAAACGTTGTTCCAACGAAAAAATTGTTATACATAAATTCATGGTAAAAATAACTTTCATTTATATTCCCTAAGTAACATATATGTTTAATAAACATTTTATTTACGCAAATACAATGCAAAAATTTGTTAATTCTAGAATAATCTAGATATAATAAAGCTGATAAAATTATTCATTCATACTAGATTGTTTATAAAAGATACTGATAAGATGATTGGAATTATTTTATTATAATAAAAATATTCCTAGTTTACTCATAGTAAATTAAAATACCTACATTATATTTGGGAAAATTGGGAATATTATTCATTAAATATTTTATAGAATTGTTACTAAGAGAATCAGATATATGTTATATGTGGATCACTTAGGTAATAAATAACTTTCCCCATTTACTTCCCTTTCTGTATATTCTTATCCTCTATGTGGGTTTAACAGGTTCTATTTTTTCTATTACTTCATTAATGTTTAGCTATTGCGGTCTTCTTCTATTTCTTCGTTTAATATCTCCACTTTTTTATCTTTAACTGTAATATACATCCTATATGCGTTTATATTAAACTCTTGTGGTCGGTGACTGTTATTTTGACACGTTGTCATTTTTCCTTTAGAATCACTATCATCTTAAAACAAAGTAGGGTAAATTCTTACCAAAAATAAGCTTGCTTAAACATATCAACAAGAAAAAATATGATGGAAATAGTCATAATTTCGAGTGTTTTTGTCAAATAGTACCTATCTAAATCTAATATACTTTTGATTTTCTGGAAAAATTGTGTTTATAAATTCATTATAATAATTATATTTCTAGAATAAATAAATATTTATAAACAATAAATTGAAAATAAACTACCATAATAGCGGAAAAAATTAGTCGCAGTATTTATTTTATTATGACTGAACTTAGTTAGATATAATAGTACTATTACAACCATTACGTCATTAAAGGCATGATCGCTTTAGTTTACAACAAAAAGGTAATTTACTTAAAAAAATACGGCTCATTTATGCAAACTGTCATTTTAAAAATAGAATGCAATAATAAAAAATTGCCATATATGTACAACGTAATGCAAAGGTAAATAAAAACAACTCAGCCAAGCAATTATATTTATTTATAACATCGTGAATTGAACCACTGGAAAAATGGGAAAATATAATATGTTGTTACCAACATCAACACTTATTGCAAAAATGTGATACAACAAAATAATATTATATTTACATCATTATTTGACTTTTTGATTTTTTGATTAATAGGAATTTTTTTTCATCGAATGTTTTATCTAAAAGAATTTATATATTGCTTTGGGATAAGCCAATAGGGATACAGTTTGTAAATTGTTTTGGGAAGGCAGGAGGAAAAAATCTACCTGCTTGAAAACCATACAATGAATCCTTCAGATCTAGCTTTTGACGACTAAGAATTATAGTAAAAAAATTATTTTAAAACAGCATGGCGATTCGCGTCATTGAAAAATTTTTAAAAGATCGATTCTTGATTAAAATCTGACATAAACAGATGTTCCAAAATAAGAGTATTAAATACATCTTCATATCGATATAAAATAATTCAGTCCAATGAAGGTCTTATAGAATAATGTACAATGTAATGTTGGCACGTTAGTTGCTTTTATGCAAGGAAATTTTGGCTCCCGTATATGTTAACTTAATCAATCCCTTTGAAATAATCATTTTTAATGAAAAATTGAGAATCAAAAACATATTCTAACCAATATAAAGATATATGGAAACAATGAGCACATGTCATTCTTTAAAATGTAATTTAAAATATCTGTTGGGGGTGTTATATCATTGCTTAAATTAAAGATATTATTTCCTTATACGGTTCATCTATATCACTTGATAATTTATTTGGATCAGTTTGTTGATGGCTTAATTTTATTATTAAGTGTATTATTATCGTCACAATCAATAATACAAGGTACGATCTTAAAAATGTGGCAATACTTTTTAAGAAGATAATATTTTTCCTTTATTTAGAAAACTGGTCTAGTAATTTATAGAAAAAAAATTACTTTAAATTGCAATATACCTACTGTAGATTTTAAAGGCTCATCTGGACTAATCAAATTGCTATTTTCTGGCATATACCAATAAAAATAAAATTTGTTTTTGTAAACCAATATGCTTACCACACATATTGTTACCATTATCGTAACTTGCAAAATCCAAAACGCAACTAACTACATTTTATAACTTTGAATGGTAGAATGAGGAAGAATATTAAACAACTACTAATATTTATTTAAAAAAAAATGTATTGTTCTGTAATAAAATAATTGTACTGAAACGTGCAACACAACAATTAAACATGAAAAAAGTATCAAGATATATTTAAAAAAACATGTAGAATAATGAAAATATTAAAACTGGCGTCATGGAATGTCGCAGTAAACCAGCTCTTTGGCATAATGATCTGTAAAGATAATAAGAAACAACTTGCTAAATTATTTAATTATAATTACATGCGTTACTTTTGCCTATCCCTTAAAATATTTATTAAGGCTACAAATAGCCAAATAGTTATTTATGATTTATAATCACTAGGTTAAAATAAAAATTCTAAAACACGTTGCATAATTGAGTTAAAAGCTTGGTTCCTAACTTTATCATCACACGGTATAATAATACATAGGCGCACACTTTTGGTTCTAATATTATTTTACCTGCTTTTGGATATTAGCAGATAAAACCTCCCTGATCTTTACTTTGATGTCAATTGTTATTTCGTAATTTGCCGTCAGATGGTGCCACATCCGACATATCTTTATGTACTCAATATTTGTTATAGTATAGGATTAGGATCAGTTTATCAATCACTCTGGTTTCTCTTCAGTGCGAATAAATCTTTCGCCTTTTACTAAAGATTTCCGTGGAGAGGAACAACTCAAATGAGTCTATGACAATTTTTTTAGTCCAACATTTGTGTTAGACTTGTTAAATAAATCAAACAAAAGTTTTTACCTACCAAATAGGAAGTATACATATTGATACACAGAATCTTATTTATGAATGTGTAATATGTTCAGGGCGAGTTGAATAGGTGCATCCATCAGTATGGGTAATTTTATTTTTGAAGGGCCGATTATGTAATAGACTGTTACCCTGTTGGTGTAGGTCACAGAGTGTTTCCTCGAAATACTAATTAGCTCAGCATCGGATAAACTGGTCTGGATTTAGGTTAAAATATTCTAAATACTAGTTTATATTGTAAATCAAACTGTCACTAAATAGTATGCACCCAGAATCTACTGCTAATACAAAGTTTACAGTACCAAATTTTTATTTTTAATTAATTTTGGCCAAAATAAAGAGATTGCATTAAGGTAAACTCAAGGAAGAAAATTAGTAATATGATAATAATAATCTGCGTATACAAACGAACAAGAAATTCGTAGGAGCAAATAAGGCAGAATCAAACAAATTTACAACGAAAAAAGAACTAAGAGAAGGGAGAGTTAAGCCCAACCTTATTCAACTCTATATTGGACAACGTGATTAAAGAAGTTAAAGGGAAAAATAAAAAACTATTAATTGGCTATAGAAACATGGAACTAGTACATATAACTCAATGTGCATTCACAGACGATTTAATAATAAACGCCAAAAACGAAAGGAGTTCCAACAAAATCTGAGAATGGAATGTAGGATACACAAACAACAATAAAATTAAACTATAGAATAACTAACAGACAGCTTCCAATACCTCCGAGTAATGATACAGAATGACGGGAAAAATAAAACCGAAATAAATAATAGAATCGAAAAATTTGCTATGCGCTCAATATCTTCACTTAGAAAAAAGAAATTTCAATAAAAACAAAGCTTAAGCTATGAATGTGAAAATTAAACGCTCTTCTCAAAACAAAATAAAAAACGAGAAAATAAGAGAAGCACTAGGAGTAAATGCCATGAGGAACAATGTTGAAAGAAGTCATTTAAGATCAACCTAACAACGACAGAGAGGAAAGCCAAAGAAAAAATGGAACAAAATAGTGACTGAAAACCTGAAGAAGAGAAACTAGAAGTGGGCAAACGGAAAAAATATGACGCAGAACAAGAAACGATGGGCAGAATTTATATACGGTTAAAGATTATACTTTACACATTAGGGTACACTGAGGTTAGCAGATTGTTGCAGAATGGATAACAGCATCGTCCTATGTAAGCAATGATGTGTGGGTTTATGTTTATAGATTATAAAGATGGATGGGAGATGAGGGTTTTTTTGAAGTAGGCGGTTAGAAAGTATAATAAAGATTTTTAAAACTTTTATCTGTTACAGAGACAAATGATATTTAACAATATTACTAAACTTAAATTCGGTATTACTAAAATTTATTTCAAGTATAGGAGTTAATTTCACTTTAGAAAATTACCTAGTCTAAAAACTTTTTAGTGAGTGTTGCTTATTATATAATAAATATTTTTTATATGCCAAAACCAAGATAACAAAACATTCATCACAATATTCGATTAACCATTACTATCATAAAATTACTTAAAAATTGTATTACGCTTAACAGGAAACGCAGAATATTTACTAACATGATCACTCGGTAGAATCGTGATCGACTGTAAATGGCCAATAAGAATAGAGAATTCTAGGGACTCTGCCTTGTTGACTTCACGTTCAAGACCGTGCATAAAACGTCTGGGCTTACATATCCGTCTAGATTATTTGTGTACTGCTAGCTGAGCTCAACGGACGCGCCAAGTAGACACTCCAAACATTTAATTTAGCTGTGATTTAATTTCGAATTTCAAATATCTTCGCAACTATCCCTAATTGGTAAGTGAACCGAACTAAATATTTTAAGGCTATATATCTACAAACCGGGTAAAAAGTTAATAATTGCAGACTCTCTATCTAGTTTCGGCATGTTTACCTTCAGAATATTTTTAAGCAGCATGTCTAGAATATGCATGCGGGTATTGGCCTTCGGTTCCAAAAGTATTCCTACATATTCTAAAAATAGCTTTATTAATGTAGTATGTGGTCCTTATCGCCAAAATGTATTCTTTAAATCAGGTTGACATAACGGTACTTTTTCCTTTTGCCACATGTGGACTGGTAACCTCCCAAAAACATTTATGTTGGCAACAGGAAATACTGATCGATAAGTTAAGGCGACCCTCTTGTTAGTTATATCTACATTGAAGTATAAAGAGAAATTTGAAAAGGAACAATTTTATTCACTACTTTCATAATTATGTGAAAGTTTCCTTAAAATTTTGCTATTTCTTTCGTGTATCTTACCTACTTTAAGGCATGTCGATTTCTAATATAGGAAATTATAAATATTGGCGTTTCGAATTATTAACAATTTTCCTCAATCTTTTTTATTTCTATTTTCTTGTATTTGTACTAAACTTAAATATCAAATTTAGTTTGAAAGTATCATTCCCTATTTTAAAGATCTAAGTTTTGATCTAACCACATTCTAAATTTCCGTTGTGTAAGAATATTTTATCAAGTATTTAATTAAAAAACGAAAACCGCCCGTAAATAAAAATTTTCCGTAATGCGTATTTACGTTTCTTACATAAGAACACAAAAATTACTCCTCTTATTAAAAACACTAATTTGATAATAAATAATATTTTTATGGTGATTGTGTTAAAATATTTTTTAATATTGGTAAATCAAAAAAATTATATTAACTTTCACAATAAATTTCCGGCAGAAAAAATTTAATTTATTTTCCTTTCAGAAATATTTATATTTACAAAGTTTACACTGGAAAACCAATCTTCAGTTTGACTTAAATATAGTGATTTGAATATATTCTTGCTCTTTAAAGCAAAATGAAGTTTTCAAATTCTTTTAATTTTTTGTTATAAAATGCAGTAAAGTTGCACTCTACTAACGACAAAGGTTGGGCGCCTTTTTTTACGTAAAATTGTGTTTCAAGTTTTAAATATTTATTGTTCTGTTCTTGATACCCTTTTTGCTTCCGTAGCCTTCATTCTCAATGAAAGCCAATTTGTTGCTTGAACAAGCATTTAAAACCTTTGAATTTCTTATTCCTTTGAATTGTAGCTTGTATTCAAAAATATTATCTACAAAATGTTTCCAATATTTAAAAAAATTAAAAACCGTAGGAAGCTTCAAAGTAGGTCAATAAAATGTACAGTTTTGTTTTTATTTTTGGCCCGTTAGTGTCTGATTTAACTAAGTACGAAATTGTTTAATTCCTGTGTCATATTCTTGGCCTTTAAAGCCGAATGAACTTTTCAACTTCTTCTCTTGATTTTTATAAAAGTAAAGTAGCTTTCTACTAACTACAAAGATTGGACGCCTGTTTTTATGTAATATTGTGTTTCTAAGATTTAAATATTCATTGTTCTGCTTTTAACATCCTTTTTTGCTACCATAGCCTTCGTTTTCAATAGAAGCCAACTTGCTGCTTGAACAAACATAAAATTTTTAAATTTCTTATTTGTCGAAGTTACAAGTTTAGTAAAACGTTACCAATTTAAAAAATTGGATAGAACGTCAAAGCAGGTCAATAAAATGTACAGTTTTATTTAAATTTTGGGCCCGTTAGTGTCTCAGTCTAACTGTTTCTGACCTATTAAAATTCCGTTGCTATACTCTTGTTTCATGAAAAATAAGCTTTTCAGCTCTTTTTCTGTTTAATTTAAAGTACACAATTTTCTATTTCTAATTTTCTTAATGTTTCAAAAGCGTATTAATCTTTACTGCTACTATTCTTCTTTTCGTTTTGTCATTATTATGGGGTTTTATAGTACATTTAATAAAAAACGCATCTTTGAAATGCAAATGAACGATAAACAAAATATGCATATTTACGATTATTCTGGTACATTTCAAAAGACAAGTAAACAATAATCCAGTTAGCCGCATTTACAATTTGTAAATCAAGTTC
Organism: Hermaeophaga mercurialis; assembly: GCA_951812935.1. Lineage (NCBI taxonomy): Eukaryota > Metazoa > Arthropoda > Insecta > Coleoptera > Chrysomelidae > Hermaeophaga > Hermaeophaga mercurialis. The sequence continues at coordinate 41,986,701 of OX638358.1, forward strand.
TAAAGGTCTGGAAACAAAGTTCGTTAAATAAATATCAAATCGCACGTAATTTGTAATGAATCAAATTCCGTTACACAAAATGGAAAACAATCTGTCTCACAATAATATCATATCTTTTTACTTGAATATAGTTTAATCATATTAGAAGTAAATCTAGAGAAATCTTGCGAATAAACGTATTTCGGGAATTACGATCTGTTAACCTGAAACAAGGAAAATTACAAAAAAATATTTTGTTATTTTATATCAAATTTAGTAGACTCACCTAATTGTTAAAAATTTGAATTTTTACTTAACATATTTTAAGTTCTTATTTTCACTTCACTGAGATTTTTTTAACCCCCTGCACCAAATAACTTAATTGGAGAACTGATCAAGCGTAACATCCTGATAAATCCTTAGATATTATTAGTATAAACATTCAATACTATCAACTATCGACATGTTATAACTAATCAGTTATCATTATCAGTAGTAATCTAAACACGTAATATGAATTGATTTAACAAAATAAAGATAATATAATGAAAGTTCATGTGAAGTTCAGATATACAAGGTTTTGCAAGTATAATTTTTATTGAATTGACCGTGAAATATAGATTTGAGTTGAAATTTTAAGGCAAGTATAACGAACTAAGATCAAGTTACATGTAATTGTACTAAAAACAAATTTTTATAATTTAAACCTCTACATTTCCATTGCCAAAATTTTGTATATTTTAGTATTCATTTTAATTTGCTCATAAAACGGAAGTAACTATATACAACTTCCATTGCTGAAAAATTCAAACACCAAAAATGCTAAATGAATACCCAAGTAATTCAAGAGGTAATCAAAATATTTTAAAGGTAGTAACACTACTGATGTCACAAACATTTATATTGTTTTGTCTTATAAACATAATCAAGTAATAATATTTTAATAGTCATTCGGAACATGATAGAGATTTGGATATCAAAAATTATTGCTTGTATAATAACTGCACAGATAAAAAAGTAGGCTTAAATATATCAAAGAAAGGCTGAATAAGTTGTATTTTAAAGTGTGTAAGATTCTTTATTTAAAGATATGTGTAAAAGAAATATATATATTTCTCAAAGTCAAAAGAGTGTCAAGCGCTTTCGGCAAAACAATGCCATCATCAGGACAAACTGAAAAAATAATTGATGATAGAAGATCATACATAAAGCAAACATGATACTTACAAAAGTGCAAAAAAGTAGAGAAGGTTGGTTATAAAACAAAAGTAGAGAACATCAACGCAGTAACAATACATCTTAAATTAACTTTTTAAAAAACGACATTAATATAGTAGAAAACAGTAACATTTTTAAAAAATTTGGTTTTTAAAGGCCCAGGCCTGAAAGTTGTCCCAATAAAAGACAACAAGTGTTTTTTAAAAACATGTAAAATAAATAAAAAATTAAGATGTTTTACGTGAGAAAATTATGAACATGCGGTTTTTGACAAAGTTAGAAAAAGAGTAAGGTTATTTTTAAGTAAAGGGAAAGGTAAAAGGCCAGGACAATAAAAAGGAAGAATAGATCTGAGAGACGTTCAAATATGAAGGTGGATGTAGGAGAGAAGAATATGTTGACTAGTGGTTAATTTAAATAGGTTTTAAAAATAAAAGAAGTGATTACTTACCACACACTTACAAACTTTTGAATAATGGGTTAAATTTGTTAATATTTAGGTGAATTTGGGTGTTTAAACAGGAGGAGGAAGGTTTATTTAGTTCACGAAGGATTTCAAGATCTTCGAGAAGATCAAGTTTAAAGTTACAATTGAAGATGTTGTGTAAAATTTTAACGTTTTCAGGGGGGTTGAAATTGTGTTTGTTAAATTTTAAATGGTGTCCAAAGGTGGACTTATCAGGGTATCTGATGTGTTCTTTGATTCGAATGTCCAGTTTTCGAACAGTTTTTCCAATGTAAGTTGAATTACAATCTAAACAAGAAAGTTTGTAAATAAAAAATCTCCTTCTAACCATTTTCCTAAATTTTCTAATCATAAATTTCATGACAGAGTTAAAAACCTTACTGATGTTTTCTTTGACAAAAATGAACTGCACTTTTTATCCTTAGGTCTTAAATTTTCAATTAATCCTAACATAAATAAAAAATTGTTAGAAGAATTTTCCATCGATATAGACTTCATCATTAATCATTTTTCTAATGACCCTGACTTAGTTAATTCTTTCAAATCCCAATGCTTAAATATTCTTAATAAACATCTCTCTTCAAGACACACAATTAACAACAATTCCCTCGCTTTGAAACACTTAACCTTAATCAAGAGTATCAAACAAAAAATAACTATTTCCAACTTAATTTTAACCAAAGCTGATAAAGGTAATTGTTTAGTTATCATGTATAAGGATGAATATATTTTAAAAACTGAAAATTTCTTAGAAAATAATGACTTCAAATTACTTGCCTCTAACCCCTTCAATAAATACAATAAAGATCTGAAATCTTCCATTCTTAAATTCAAAAATTTCTTCACCAACCTCAATCTTAATCCTAACTCTTTTCTTTTAAAAAACCCTTTCATCCCTCGCCTTTATGGCTTACCAAAAATTCATAAACCCAACTCCCCTATGAGACCAGTCGTCAGTTTCTTCAATTCCCCTGCTTCATCCCTCGCAAAATTCTTAAACAATTTTTTAAACCAACTACTTAATTACAAACCAAAATTCACGGTCGTTAACTCTTTAGACCTCATTAACAAGACTAAAAATTTAGTTCTTCCCCATGATATAAAATTAATTTCCTTTGACGTTTGTAACCTTTACACTAACGTTCCAAAAAATGAAACTCTCCCTATAGTTAAAAATCTTTTATTAAAAAACAATATCAATCCAGATACAATAACATTCACCCTTGAACTCTTAAAAATCTGTCTGGACCAAGATTTCTTCCTTTTTAATAATAAATTTTACCAGCAACCTCATGGCTTAAGTATGGGTAATCCTCTGAGTTGCCTGATGGCTGATCTCTTCCTAGATCATCTTGAAAATGAAAAAATTCTTATTCCTACTAATAACCAATTTATTCTTAATTGGCATAGATATGTTGACGACATTTTTGTTATCTTCAAAGGTAACTCTTCAGATATTAATAACTTTCTTCTTTTTTTGAACAATCTCCACCCTAACATTTCCTTCACAGTTGAAATTGAAGTGAATTCCTCGATTAATTTTCTTGATCTGTCCATTACCCTTTCGAATAACCAACTTTCTTTTGACATATATAGGAAACCTACTCAAACTGATCATCTTATCAATTTCCATTCCAATCACTCTTTCCAACATAAAATGTCCGCTATTTACTGCTATGTTCACCGCTTACTCAATGTTCCTTTATCCCCAGACAATTTTTCCAAAGAAGTTAATATCTTAAAACAATTAGCTGTTAACAACAGTTTCCAGCCAAATATTATCGATAAAGTCCTCCATAAATTAAAACTAAAACGTAACATACAACAAGCATATAATGTAAGTCCTGTCCCTTCGACTAATTTAAAATATTTCTCATTACCTTACCTAGGAAAAATTTCCCATGACATTTCCAAAATCTTCCGAAATTTAGACAATATCAAGATATCCTTCAAAAACAACCTTTCCATTAAATCGTTACTTAGTCACACAAAAGATTCTCTTCCCATCCTTGACAAAAGCGGTATTTACAAACTTTCTTGTTTAGATTGTAATTCAACTTACATTGGAAAAACTGTTCGAAAACTGGACATTCGAATCAAAGAACACATCAGATACCCTGATAAGTCCACCTTTGGACACCATTTAAAATTTAACAAACACAATTTCAACCCCCTGAAAACGTTAAAATTTTACACAACATCTTCAATTGTAACTTTAAACTTGATCTTCTCGAAGATCTTGAAATCCTTCGTGAACTAAATAAACCTTCCTCCTCCTGTTTAAACACCCAAATTCACCTAAATATTAACAAATTTAACCCATTATTCAAAAGTTTGTAAGTGTGTGGTAAGTAATCACTTCTTTTATTTTTAAAACCTATTTAAATTAACCACTAGTCAACATATTCTTCTCTCCTACATCCACCTTCATATTTGAACGTCTCTCAGATCTATTCTTCCTTTTTATTGTCCTGGCCTTTTACCTTTCCCTTTACTTAAAAATAACCTTACTCTTTTTCTAACTTTGTCAAAAACCGCATGTTCATAATTTTCTCACGTAAAACATCTTAATTTTTTATTTATTTTACATGTTTTTAAAAAACACTTGTTGTCTTTTATTGGGACAACTTTCAGGCCTGGGCCTTTAAAAACCAAATTTTTTAAAAATGTTACTGTTTTCTACTATATTAATGTCGTTTTTTAAAAAGTTAATTTAAGATGTATTGTTACTGCGTTGATGTTCTCTACTTTTGTTTTATAACCAACCTTCTCTACTTTTTTGCACTTTTGTAAGTATCATGTTTGCTTTATGTATGATCTTCTATCATCAATTATTTTTTCAGTTTGTCCTGATGATGGCATTGTTTTGCCGAAAGCGCTTGACACTCTTTTGACTTTGAGAAATATATATATTTCTTTTACACATATCTTTAAATAAAGAATCTTACACACTTTAAAATACAACTTATTCAGCCTTTCTTTCATTACATAGTGTGTACGCACCAAACACGTAACCTTTTGTTACTCTTCAAAATTAAATATATCAGTTGTATCAATTTTGAAGGTCAGAAAAAATAAACGTTAAGATAAATATTAACACAAATGATAGTAGTGTTATGTTGACATTTACAAAGTGATTTTTACTATCATTAATTAGTCTTCCGCTAAACCCATAAATATTTCAGTTTAACTCATTTTCCTTTATTACTTCTCGATTTACTTTCAAAACACATCATGTTGCAACACATGCATAAGTCTATTAGATAAAACATTTTATTAAATGAAAACGAAAATAGGTCACTGACTTATCAAAAATGTGATAGCCCAGAGATTATCCGTAATAGAATTATTGGAGTGAAGCAAATAAATAAAAATGTTTTAAAGATATAATCAATTTAAATAATACTTACAGTGTCCAGTATAAAAATAAGTATTTTTCAATTTTTTTTATTTTTTTTTATTTTGGAAAGCAATACATCTGAGTGAAAAGGTCTTTATTGCACCAGAACGAAAAGTTATAAAACGGAAAGAAGTATAAACCACTTTTCGCATTAGGGAACATATACAGTTTAAATAAATTGGCATGAATGTTCTGCTACTCATAATTCTTGTCAACTTTAAATATTACAAAAATTCTAATTGTTACATGCGTATATCATATGGACCTTTATATGGCTGCCACAGTTACCGGGGTTTACTTCATAATGTTTTTATTTGATATTTAGACACTTAAATAATTTTTGTTACTAATCATGCTTTAAACATGTGAATTTCATATTAATAACATAAATAGCTATTAACTAGGTATTTAATTTCACTATTTTCTCATATTATTATACCCAACATCAAAACTGTAGAAATAAAATAGAAAACCTAAAATATTTTCAAGAGTTTAGTGGGAATATTCTTGTGATGCAGATTTTCACATTAAATAACAATAGTATATGATGACTGATTTTATCAATCTCTAAATTATATGATCGTTAAATAACACAAAATTTATTGTTGTTTTTTATGGAAAATTATTTTTGTTTATTAAAGATACAAAAAAGCTAACACACTGAAAAAGTCAAAAATATCTCTCAAGTGCTAAAATTAAATTATGCTAATTAAAGATAAGTGAACTAAAATTAATTTACATATAAAACATGTTTTGCTGTTGCAAATAAATGGATCAGCTTTTTTAAGATAACACAAATTCCTGTCTCGGTCTCTCAACGTAATTTAAAAATGTTACACAATTTATCATCAATGAATTTATCACTAAGGAAATAACAAATATATTTAGCAAATAAGTTCATTTTTGCGATTTTTATTTAAATTTAATGTTAACTGATTCATATATCTGAATTAATATTAAAATTACAAGAAAAATTTTATGCAAAAAATTTAATCAGGTATCTAGTTTTTAAAATATCATATAAAATTATAACAAAAACAAGTTCGACATTTTTTAACTATTGCACCGGTATAATTTTATATTAATAAAATATTCTTAACTAGCTGAGTTAAAAAAAATGTATGATATAAGTGAATAGTTTTCTCAACATTAACCATTTGATTTTGATATTTTGGATTTTAAACGCCTGCTGGCTGAACTCCATTGGAAATAAAGAAAAAACACTTCTACAAAGTAGCTATTTTTTAGAAGAAACAATATTAACTAACTTTCTAATTCCCACCGTTGACGAGATACCAATAATGTCGCTTTTAAAGAGAAAATATCCCTATTTTCCTGACTTTCCCTTATTAGTTGAGGAAATTTGTATACAGGATGGTTTAAGTTTTGTACTCTTTTAACATCCTGTTTGAAAATTCCTTTAACTCCAAAGAAAAGTAATTTGAGTAAAAAAAGTCATAACTAAAAAACTTAAAAATAAGAATAAAAATAAAACCACATTTTAAACAAATATACATTTTATATATTTTAACAGACATACATTATCCTTTTTGGAATTTTGTTTCTCATATTTATACATTTTTTAGGTTTAGTTAGTTATTTATAATGATGGCACGTAATTTTATAATTCAGTAATAGAGAGTGGATTTTGTAATTGGACATATAAAAAATCTTGAACAAAAAAAAAACCCTTATAGAGATCGTATCTCTCCGTACCCACCGGTTTTTTACATGGATTTGTTGAACTCTGCATGCACTTTATTTTTAAATCATATATTTTTTAATAAATTATCTTATAGTTTTATTTTTATTTAAAGAAAAATGATTTCTCAAAACATACAAGAAGAAGCTAAACTTGATGCCATGCAACGTCACTGGCAATTACTTCGCCGTGGACCATCATCCACCACTGCATTTTTTGAGGAAGTGAATGAGACTGAGGATTTGCTATCTTTACCATTACAAGTAAGAAAAAAATCATTAAACTGTATACTTTTTGTTGCATACGCATTTAACACTAACAGTGAAAAATACGTTGTATGTCATCCATTCATCCGCTCTAGAGAAAAAGCATTTTATATAGCAAATTACATTTTGCTGATTGATGACGTTGGCAAAATAAGAAAATAGACTTATTGTTTATACATAGTATGTTTGTATTTCTATATTAACCTTACTCCGAAAAAGAAATATATTTCAAAAGAATTATAAAACATTTTTGAAAGCCGAGACTGCTAACCTTTTTACAAAAATAATATATATATATATATATATATATAAAAGCGTTTTCTCTATTATATATACATATACAATACTCGAAATGTGTGTATGCATTTAACAAAACCATTGTTATTTTGCTAAAAGCCTAACCAAAACTTTATTTTTCTCAGAATTCTCGTGTAGATGCTCAGAGGGGTGCTTTTGTACCGAATTTGAAAACGTTAACCTGTGATCTGGATAGTGATTCTGAATTTATAGACTTACAAGTAAGTTCTTGGAGGCAGACAGGTATTATTATATAATCCAGTGTTAAATATATTACGCAGTAAACACAGTTTATTTCAAGACATGGAAGATTGCCAATAAAAAGCAGAGTTTACTATTATTCTTGGCTATTTGCGTAAACTAGAACTAATATTGTATAGGTGCATAGAATAAAAAATATTAGGTTCTTGGCGTTAATAGATGTTAAAATACTTCATGTATATTGCCAACAACGCATTATACCTGCAGCATGTTGCTAAATTCATGCGAAAAAATTAACTAGGATACTCTTTGTTAAAATTTTTGAGGTGTCTATAAAATAATTTTCTCAGCCCAAATCCTATGGAGAAATCATTTCAGCTAGGATGGAACTAAATTTGACTTTTTAATCTTTTTTTCCGAGTTAATGTAAAAAATATGGAGATTATACACTCTCGTAAAGAGGTAATTATGAGATTTTTTCCAGTATTTGTATCGTGTATTAGGGAGGTTGGAATTAAAAACCCTTTTTTTATTTATCAGAACTCTTTGATGACGTTGAATTTGATAAATAAATAATATTATTAGGAATTCCTGTTTTATTTCTTAACTTTTTTATCTAAAAAATTTCATAATTACCTCTTTATACCTAAATATATAATTCCAAAATTTTAATATTCTACATAAACTCTGATTTGAGAGAAAAATAAAAGCTGAATTTTAATTCCGTTTTTTTGAATATGATATCCCTAGAGATTGAGTAAAGAATTTTTTATAGGAAAAGCCACTCATAATTTTCAATGAGGAACCTCCTAAATTTCTTCACATGAATCTAGTAACACCCGATATATCTAGAAAAAATTTCAGTATATTTGGTTTGCATATTTTAGTGAATAAAAATATAATTTGTTTTTCATTACATACAACTTATTTTTAAATCAGCCCACGCTATTTATTTATTGTGTTCACATTACAGTGATTAATAAAAACGATAAGAAATTATCAAATATCTACGATTATAAACTTACTAAAGTAACATCAAAAAGGAATAGAAATTTAGATTTAATAAAGTCGAACGGGAAAGTTTACCCTGCACATAATAAATAGACCAAAAGAGTAAAAAAAACGAAATACTAAAAAGTGGATTACTTGAAGTTGTAATCACACTAACTCCAAAGCCTGCATATATAAATCACATAGTAGAAATGTTGTTTCAGAAGATAATAAAAGGAAAAACAAAACTAGGCCGGCAACAAATGAATGGATAAAGCCCTAAAAAAGACAGATAACCATTTACAACCTTTTAAATAGAAAGCAGTTTAGTTTTTGATGTCGACATGGAAATAAAGGAAACTAAAAGTAAAACAGTGGATATAGGAGAAAGAACCTAGATATCTATATATTAAAAAAAATAAAGTAAATATACTGAGTAATGATACTGTTTAGACATCCTGTAAAAAGTCTAGGAACTTTAAAATGCCAAACAGTTTATTAGACCTATTGTACTTATTTATTTTTATTACTTAGGTATTCGATCATAAAGAAGAATACGTAAATTTGCTCTATGTCGACTATAAAAATAAAAAAAGAAATGGTATTTTTAAAATCAAACCCACTTCAGTTTAAGAAAAACTATAACCATCAAGATATTTGAGACAACTTTTGAGACCTTATCACAACTGTTCAGGATTACATTGAATTATGATTATTGACCCAGTACGCAACTAATCATAATGGAATATGAAAAATAAATTAAATGAGCATTTTTACAAAAAAAAATGTTTTACAAATATCCAATTAACTGAAATTGATACAATTAACAATGTCGATGAATAATCAAATAATAACTAAAATTTCAACATAAAATTATATTATTTTCTATTAAAAACCAATATTGAATTGCATTATTTTCAGAACCGTAGTGTAAAAGAAGCTAAGAAGTCGCAAGAACCTGACATCTCAGTGAAAGCCTCGTTAAGATTAGATGCTTCCTCAGTGGGCGACATCCCAGGGCAATATACTATTTGTGCATTGGAACCCCATCAACTGCCGGTTGTTGGGGTTTATATCGACAAAAGAGTTTTTCCAGGCTTTAAATATCGCGTCAGACCATTGCCAGAAGTGGGCAAGCCTTCTACTAGCAACAAGTGCCTGTTTGATAACAGAGCCTTGACTCTGAAATCTATCGGCCGGGGCTATGCTAGGAGAATCATCTTTGAAGCTGACAATAACAAGCTCAATGACAATGATCACTATTTTTGGAGCGACAACAGACCTGAAGGATTCGCTTTCGAACCGGAACTTCTTTCTGAAGGAGATAAGTTTACCGTCTTTAACATTAATGGAGAATCCGAAGGAACTGTAGAAGTACTTGCTTTAGAGGTGAGCTTGTTATTTATTTAATTACTTACCCAGTTTATTTTTTCGATATCCTGTTGCGCATATGTCCGTATGAATATTTTATCAGACACGCACGTATCCATCCCGGAGCAGAGCAATCCATTAACGTAATTCACCATCGAGAATAAAACAGAGAGGGGCTTCGTAAGTCTTTCATAAAAAAAATTATTTAATACCCACTATACATGTACTTATTATACTCATTCTTTCAGGGACCTCAAATTGAAATTTTTAGCTCTATAGCAAAAGGTGTCATTGAAAAGAAGGCCACTGTCAAGTTTACAGGTAAAGTTGAAAATTTCGAAACTGGCGTGGCCAAGCCGATGCATCTCAGTGGCACGGTAGTGTCCCGATTGCTAAAAGGCAACAAATCTGCGGAAATTGTTAAAATCAGCCATGTGACCATCAAGAGGCACAGGTGTTACCTGTTGCCTGGCATGCACAAAATTCATAGAAGAGTTACTGTACGAGGAAATGACATAAACGACGTACCAACCAAATACACGATGACCGGACTGGAATCTTACGAACTCCCAGTTGTAGGTAAGTTTATCAACAAAATATCCACTTCAAAAAACCAACTTAAAACATGGAAAATCTTTCGACTAGCGAATAAATAATTACATAACAAGGAACTTATTGGTTAATTTAATCTAGCGAGTAGACTTTGTTGCCTAAGTGATTAATACATTTTAGTCTCGTATTATGTACAATATTTTTTACACTGCATGTAGATTAACAACCATGTGCAAGAAAGCTCATTAAATTTATTGGTACAATAAATATTCGAGAAGCGGTAAGATAACGGACGTTGCACAACTAATTTAACTTTTAATGATAAGCAGGTAATTTTTCATGTAGTAAGCGAATAAATATCTCTAACGATTATTCTTGCACCCAACCAGGAAATATTTCATATACCTAATTTAATGTTGATTTTAGTTTAAAAAATAGACACAACTCTTGATCATCAATATTTCGCTGCGCCGAACAATCCATAAAATATATAGTTAATGCCAATAAAAAATGTAAGATTGTGTTATATTTAACAATACGTATTTTTGTGCAAATAGTTACTCGTTAAATAAAAATAGGTTTTTGTAACTAATTAAGATCTTTTGGGATACATTTTTAATTCAAAATCATCACTTGTTTTAGCAACATATTATGTAATACCTAATGCCTAAATACAACTAATTCAAATATCCCAGTAAAAGTCATTTATTTATATTTTCTCTATATTATTGTTCTATCCGTTTTATAACGAAATTGTTAGTTACATACCTTAAAATTTAAGTTTTTATCTTAAAAAAAGTCTATGTTTCTCATAGGAACCTACGTCGACCCCAGGATAATCCCAGGATTCTGTTACAAAGTTAGACCAAATGACAGAAAATTGCATCTTTTCGAGGGCAGAGCCCTCAGACTACTTAGCATTGGAATGGGATACGCTAAAAGACTGACCTTTGAACCTGATTCTCTGGTAGAACCAAATAATTATTTGTGGTCTGACAATCATCCTGATGGTTTAGGTTTAGAACCCAGAGCAGTTCACAAAGGCATGAAATTCGTTATTAAGGTTGGTGGCATGGTTCTTGGGGAAGCTCAAGTATTTACAGACGATTTTCCCCAAGTTGAGGAACAAATGGAAAAGGTAATTTTAAGTTTTCCAATTTTTTAGGTGCACAGAGTGTATTGCATTTATCATCAGCGCATGTTTAAAAATAGTTAATTAAATTAATGTTACAATTTATAGAAACAATGCTACCAGAGCTTTTATTAAGAAACATGATAAGATTATTAAAACGGTCATTGTAGGTTTTTATTTATTACAGATTAAGACACCTACTGGTATAGCAATTCAAAAATACATTTTCATTGATGTGTTTTGCCATATCCGTCTGGCACGAACAGGCGGTGCGTCAACAGAAAATGAAGAGCACCTTATGCGCGTATCTGGAATTGCAGTGGTGAGAAAAGAACCTAAAGTGTCACAAGCAAAAGTGATAAGGATTGAACATGTTGGTCTTGACTCTCAACTCCTTTTGCTGTTTGCACAAACAAACTCAGAATTGATATTTGTTCCGAAATACTAAAATCTAAAGTGCAGCCGTACTTAATTTAAAGTATTCGACTTTTTAGCTAAACCACAAGACTTATTTGTCTTACATATATATTTTTAGAATGTAGTTTAATTTATATAATTATATAATTGTTATACAATTCATTATACAAACCTTAAAATGTAATGTTTATTTAGGAATTAGGTTTATATATTTTTTTTGTTATATTTTAATAAAAAACGTTATTTTTAAATTTACATGTCTTATTTTACGATACATTTACAAAAAATGGAAATAATATGCTTGCTTAGAACTGATTAAAGAATATGCCCTTCAGCTCCGTCTCACACAGTTTTTTAACTTCCTCTGCAAAAAATACAAATGCAAAATAATGCTGGTAGTTTAAAAACTATTTGTTTAAAAGATAGTAAAGACTTTAAGAGATAGAGTTAACAAATATTATTTCATAAAAGAGAGCTTTAACTTAAATTTGTTCACATGTGGTAAAGTGACTTTTTTCACTCATTACATTAATGAAATTCCAATTTTTGACAAATGTTTCATTTTACACACATGTTGCATAAAACATTTTCCACTACCACGACAGGTCTATCAAAATTAAGAAATAAATCATTTACATAAAAAACACCAGTATAATTAAAATTCTCTTTTAGAAAGTAATATCTGAAACACACAGTTTATAGAATTCTATTTCTTGAAAAAATTATCAATGTGTCAAAATTTATTAAATTTAAAGTAGGAATGAAAAATAATGCGAATACTCCTGATTTTGGTATAAAATTATGGTAAAAGCAAGTATTTTAAAGTAATTATGTATCATGTTAAACAAAAATAAGCGAATAATTTTCGAATTTTTCAATGCAAAAATTGGCAGTAGATTTCTAGTTTACCTTGTAATCTGTAAACCAATTTTTAAAATACTCCATATATGAGAAATCTGGAGAGTATCCCGGTATAAAATAAACAGTAAAATGCACTATTTACCATAAGTTTTATTGTATTATTTTAGACACTCGTGTGTAAATTATTTTATCCAATTGTATGGTAAAATATAAAATACGTTATTAAATTTGTAAAATATTCTTTTACTTACCACTTATATCTATAAGACTAGCATTTTTTTGTTGTAAAGCAATATAAAACTCTCGTTGATTAGATGTTTTCATAACTACCCAATAATCATTCATAGTCTTCACTATAGTCTCCCCTCCTTGTCCCAAAAAAGGAATATTTCCCTTCATTTCAGTAGCGATTCTAACAGATTCTTTAGGACAAGCCAAATTCCCACTTTGTTTATTATCCAAATGGATTGTGCTCTTAAAAGCCAAATTAATATTATTAAAATAAATGTATCTAGATGCATTATCAGATAGATTAGGAGTTATAACTTGCTTTGAACAGTATTCTGCTATGTCTGATACTATCGATATTAGTTTCGTATTTATTACTTCATCGAGAGCTTTGAATAAATCTAGTGTAAGTTCAGTATCACCTACAAAAAATTAGTTATTAATTTCCTTCCAATATATTTGCTTTCTTAAAATGAACAAGAAGTGAGTCGTCTTTAAATGATCGGAGCTACACAACCAATAAAAATAATTAAGATTAAGTATGAAATACATATTTACGAATTAAATAAAGTCAGCCGGTTCTCTTAAGTAAGTAGTGCTTACTAATTAGCGGAGGCCTTGTTTAAGAGCTTTTTAAGGTTTATAATAGTATAATTTAAATATTATCTATTATTTTTAAAATTTCTAATTTCTTATAGGTATATATGGAATTATGATGGTAATATTATTATTGTTTGACATATGTAACATCTCAAAACGACATTTTGAAGTTCAAAATGAGACTTTCTTTTCGATTTTTATGATGGCAGTGGAGTCGAGGTGATGAACATGACAAAATACTAAGGACGAATCGTTATTGTCATGAACGTATATCATACCTTTAACAAATAAACAAACAGTTGCACTGAGGGCTCTATAAACGACTAAATAATACTCTTGTGATTCTCCACTCGCAAACAAGTATACTTTAGGAACTTTTCCAACAGTTTTAGCCAACTTTAAATTGGAAGGACCCGTAATAAAACGACCATGGCGTAACGCAGCAAAAGGGGATGGAGAGTTTCGAGGAATTGAACCTCCTTGTAGTTCTACTTCTACATTGGCAGGTAATAATGTTCCTATTAGATATTGGTAAATGACTTGCATATCAGATGGTTCAACACCACTCCTAATAACAAAGCACCAAAAAACAGATTTAGGTACTACTGGGGTACCCATATTATTTATTTAACATTAACAATAAAATATTTTACTTACCATATTAGGTAATCATTGTATAGAAATGATGTGTACTTAATAAAATCATAACTACTTTCTAAACAGTTAACAAATGTCTGTACTTTTAAAAAGCAATGTTTATCTAATGGCAAGTACTGTATTCCACAAAACATATTTAGAATATCTGCATTTGACAATTTAATTGATTGTAGATACTGAAATATAATAAAAACAAGTTATTTATGTATCCAAATAAAGTAAAAATGTAGTGACATATATTTGTGCCACAGGGGCTATATGTACCGTCCCTACTTCGGTTCTGGAGGTACTCCTATCGCTTTCGCTACTGCAATGGAGACTGATGAAGTATTAAACATATTAAACAGTGGAGACTGTGAAGTAGCTAACTAGTATAAAGAAGGGAATACAAATGTCCTTTATCAATTAGAGGGAACTCATAGGATACCGAGAACAAAAAACAACCCTATATCACCTTCATAAAATAAGTTTTCGAGAAGAGAAGAGTGGATATGAAAAGAAAAACTTTTGTCTCTAAAAAGCTCCATAAAATAGATGAGAATACGGTAGGAAACATCTGTGGTATGTGGTATAGGGACAAATTGTAAAAGGCACTCTATACTTCACAATCTGCATTTACCGTCTAGTAAAATTTATTTTTTCATACGTTTTAAGTGACAACTGATTTTTATTTGCACTTTTTATTTAGTCTTATTCTGTTTCAAAATCAAAATATACTGAATGTCAATCTATAGGTAATTTATAAAATATAGATAAAAATTGGATATCTGCTTGAATATTTTGGGCATTGAATTGCCTTATATTATTTATTATGTAGACTTTTTCTATTTCTTCCATTTTATTTTCTAACCACTATTGGTTCTTCATTTTACATAATTTTCTTTTTTCCTATTGTTTGGTTCTTTGTTTTGTGTCAATGACTTCTTGCATCATTATTTATTCCTATTACTTTTAAGCAACCCTAATTAACTGCTGATTATTTGTTTGTTGGTTCTTATAGCCTATTATGTTTTCTGCTACTTCATGTATACTGTTTTTTTATAATTTTCCATTCTACCCTGGAACATAATTTATCCGAAATAAAGTTTACAGCATCAAAATAAGTATTTTATCCTGAAATTCTTGGTTATTACACCTATTCGATAATCCAAAGATACCTTTTTAATTGCTGTCGTTATTAGTTGATTATGTAAAATGTGACAATCTAATAATTATTTTAATAGTAATTGCAAAACCCTAACTTATTTGATTTCATTTATTTTCTTGCATAAGTTTTACAGGGGTGTCTATAAACGATTATTAAAAATGAACTATTTTTCTGTATTAATTTAGTCAAAAATATATTTTATTCACAATTAATATTTTATAAATGCATTTCCTGAATAATAACTATATTCATTAGTCACTAATCTTAATAAATGAGAATATGACTTTTCAAATTAATCATAGAAAAATTCAATATTTTGTTTCAATACTCATTTAATAATACCCATATAAAAATAAAAATTTGTGATAATATTGATAATTTTAGAAAAACTTATTTGATAATAGTGGATAACGCCAAATATTCTGCTAACATATATTTTTTTAAGTAGTTTCATAAACCAGAATTACTATTGACGTAATAATTAGTATGAGACTCTTTGCTCCTGTAGTTCTGATTAAAAAATATCTATACATAATAATGCTGAACATTTTCAACATTAATTTGTGCAGTAATTCGTAAGTTTATTAAAAATTTCTAAATACACTTGTACCACGTTTTGCTTTAAATTACTGATTAGATGATGGAAAACAAGTCCAAAACATTTCAATATTAATACAATTGATAAAGTATAAATATATAAACTAATAAATGAGTCAACGAGAGGGGCCTTATATTCAATAAGAATAACGATGTGATTTAATAACCTGCACAATAACATATCAGAAGAGTTCATGAGAAGAAGGCATACATTCTGGGTTGGGGAGGGGAGCCTATTTATATAAATATATAGGTAGTATATGGATTCCCAATAAATATTTTTGTTGGATTGGAAAGATTTTTGAATTCATCTAAGAGACCTTTATCAATTTCTCACACAATTTGAAACATTTTTTATAAGTGAATACATTAATCTCATATTTTAAGAATTATTTTTTATTCACTTTGTACAATCTTGGCTTTAATTACATTTTAATATCACTTGTTCGAGGATAATAGAAAACTACAACTTACTGCTCTATAAAATGATTCCAATGTTACTTTAAGTGCATCTGAACTCTTAGCATCTTTAAACGTTCCCCAAAATAGTCTGTACATTAAATATGCTTGTTTTAAAAGGGCTTCATATACACTATCTTCAATATCATCCTCTAATTCTTCCATATCATTTGAACTATCTTTTTCTTTTGCAGGGCGGTTAAGTTTTAGTGTCTAAAATAAGATTTAAGTATACTTAATTAGTTTTGTTAAGAGAAAAACATTAAAATTTTTAAATAAACTATTACTAAAGAAATTTGCTTTAAAGAAAGTTATTATTTTAATTTATAATAAATTTTACCATAACCATCCAATAATCCTTCTCTGGCTGAAAATATAAATGTCTGGTTTTATTTGTATGAAGCGTACTAACAGGGGAGGAGGGCTTAAAAGTCCTAAAACATAAATGTAAGAAAAATATTACTATTAAAAAGTAACGTACTCACTGTGTGAAGTGAACAATTCCTTCGACCAATCCCACATTTTTTATTTGAACATCTGCATTATCTGTTATAGGATAATAATATAATATTTTTTTGAGTTCCTAAAAATTAATCAATATTACCTAATTAATTTACAAATTTTCCTTTTATTATGTGATTTTACCTCCCCTTCCTTAGTGCTTAGTGTAGAGTTAAATATAAAGAAGTTTTTTAAACCAGCAATAATTTGAGTAACCATTCTAAATCATTATTTGTCTCGGCCCCCAAAACTAAAAAATTAAAAGGTTAAATTCGTCTGACATTGACAATTTTGTAATGGGACTCGGTGTCGTATAGAATTCTACATATAAGATTCAAAAGAAAATAAGCTCGCAGCGCTCCCTAACACTTATAGTGGAAGTATAAACTGAGACATTGAATAATTTCATTTGGTTGTTCCTGTGTTTACTTTTCTTTTGTTTTTATTGGCACTGGTCTTTGTGTCCAACTGGCCTGTCAATATGACATTGAATGATAAAATCTGTGACATTCAGAAATATCCACGTCCATGCCAGGATTCGAACTTGGTCTCAAGTCATATGTGCCAATAAAAGCTCCAAGTCTTCAGAGACGACATCATATAGTACGACAAGAATTTGCATTATATTTGGAATGATTACCAGTGGGGTTAAATTCTATTCAGGGACGAGATTCGTTTCTGTGTAAATTCCATTGACGTAAGGGAAAGATTTAATTTCACTACTACTGTATCTTTTGGTATAGACAATTTTAGTGTGGGGCGACATATGTTTGGGGGCACGCACAGAGTTAGTGGTGATTGATGGTGGAGCATTAATTATAGATAAGAACATCAGACATATTTTCCAAGACAATAAGGTACCCTTTGGCCCTTATACGGAGAAAATTTCATATTATTGCAAGATAATGTGCGCCCACAGGTTACCCACATATAATTAATAAGGAATTGACCCGCGTTTTACCCTGAGATGAAACCAATCGAGGGTGTGTGGGATACGCTATGTAGAAGACTTAGTCAAGAATTCCTGCTGTTCAAAACCGAGAAGAAATTTGCGTTGCATTGATTGAGGAATGGAACAGATTACCTCAACAAATGATCGGTGACCTCATCTGAAGTATAGAAAGACGAATAACTGCATTAGTAACTAATGGGTCGTGGGGAAACACATGCATACTATTGAAGTAAAAAAATGCATTAAATTTAGGAACCATGGAAGCGTATTCGGAAAACCATCGTGCTTTTTGTATACGCGTCTGTTATCGCAATGGTGATTTGATAGTGGCAGCTCAGCGTTTATATAATGCACCGAAAGTTGATACCATCAGAAAATGGATTAGAATGTTTGAGAATACTGGTTCGAGTGTAAAACTTTATAATCCAGGTCGCCCGCGCTCTGTTGGAACCCAACAAACAATTGAAGAAGTGAGAGTTTTAGTGTGTCAAAATCCATCTCAATCAGTTCGCAAACGCAGTCAAGGACTTGGCATTAAAAGGTCGTCGTTTTTAACGAGGAAACATGGTTCTAACAAGACGGAGCCACTTGCCATACCTCCAACCAACCCACCGCTTGCGGTTGTCAATCAACTTTTCCCGGAAAAAAGTGATCTCTCGTCGAGACACCATCAACTCGCCTCCGAGAAGCCCCGATCTTAGACCCCCTGGTAACTTTATGTAAGGATACCTTAAATAGGAAATGAATGTAAATAATCCACGAACTCTACTGCAATTTAAGCACGATATTCTCACCGAAATGGCCACCGTTTCCAGAGAGATGTGTGAAAACGTGGCGACTAATCTTCATTTTCGGTTAGAGGAGTGCCAGCAGCGCGAGGCTCAACATTTAAATAGCATAATCTTTGCCACTTAATTTTCCAAACCTTTGTCTAAAAAAAAATCTGACTTGTATTTTTTTTAATTGAATTTAGAAATACCCCCTACCCTTTCTTGACACCCAGTATAATGTAATATAGCGTCAAAAATAGTTATGTGCAACTTTAATGAGTGACTTATTTTATTAACGTTATGCTAATACCTATCATTAAAAATTACTTACTAATTGGTTTTTTTATTTCTTAAAGGTTATTGAATTTTATGTTTTTGCTAATAGAAAACGTATTCATATTAGAAAGATATGGCACAAAACCATATACGTTTTAGATTTGTTAACATCTAAGCTTTAGATTCGTTAATAAAAAGATAAGGCTTACGTAGTATATGAAATCATTTGGTCACGAATAGGTAGCTATTCTTGAAATCCAGGCAGCAGAAATGTTCAGGCAAAACAAAGAAGGAAATATACTTTCCAGGCAAAGAGAGTGAGAGAAATGCGACTTTGAGATCCAGAGCTTTTTTTTAAATATAACTCGTCATTATCTTGCAAATTGACAGAGTAGCAAGTTTTTAGAATTTTCAATAATGTGTGTCCTACTTATCTACAGCTACTATATATACCTAAATCCGCCTCCAATGAAATACCCTAACCATTTATTGCAGTTCTTATAAATTTTAAAGAGTATTTGTTTTAAAAAAAAGACATACACTATTCAAATGTTATTTTATTGTTATTATTCTATTATTTAAACCTTTATTACTTCATTTTAACCATTAATCTGTTTAGTTTTGAAAATAAAAATATCCGACAGAATTTTTAATTTACATTATTTGGGTACAACATTCAAATTCACAGTCACAATAATTTTTCTTTAACTTATTTATACAACAAATAATCAATCTGGAAGAACGATCTCGTCATCTCTTCTAAATTTGTTAAATCTGTTGTTGCCGAAATCCATATTCCTCATAGTGTTTTCAATTCCCTCACAGTCGATAAACAAGCTGAAAAAAAGGAAAAGAGAATCATTAATCATCGATTTATATAGAGAGCCATTACTTGAAGGCTAAAAAAGTGAATGCAGGTAATTGATCTTTTCATTTTGACCTCTCTGCGAATATAAAGATATCTATTTTTAATACAAGAAACCGAAACATTTTAATAAAACAAAAATCGATAATAAATGTTGTACTGCTTGAAATTCACTCCAAAATTAGTTATTTTTAAAACACTCTAACAATGCAATTAAAGTTGAAGTGTAGACAGTCAGAAAGTATAAAAAAAAACATTTATCATTCACACGTTATATCTATTGTCTGACCATAATAGGATGTTGTGCACCTTTAGGTAAGCCATTTCTTTCTAACAGACCTACAAAATTCAATTAGACCTACGGATACGATTATGGGGCTTTCAGTAAGATTGTCCTGTTATTGTCCCATGTTTCATTGTTTCACTCTGACAGACCGCAAACTTAATAGTTCTGTAGAAAAAGCTCCATAAAAAAACATAAAACTTTATTTTAACTATATAGAAATCTTTAATATGATTTTAATTAGAAGCCAATTAATTTAATCGGTTCCCATTTTTACTCTGTAACTTACTGGTTATTATTTATTATAAAAATTATTATACTATCTAATTGTGTATCCTAAATAAAATTGAAGAATTGCAAATGCATTTGATTTAAACATTTTACTTCAAATTACGAAAAGTTCTTGCTTTAAATAGAAACGTAGTTTCTATGACTCTGGGTTTTTTTCGAAATTATCTATTTCAACAGGACTATAAGGATCAAGGAAAAAAGGTTTAAAGTAAACATAATAAAGGTCTTTTCATTTCTACAGTTCTGACTTTTGTAGCAGTAGATGTTCTTTCTCAACGTGTTTTATGAAGAAATTATTTTTTTAATTACTTCCCTGAAAAGAAGTGGGAAAATGAACAGGTAAATACAATTTTCACCTAAATAAAACCTACGTATATTGTAGGTAGATTGAATGATTCAGCAAACCGCGCAAAAGTGGCAACAATTTCATTGTTCATCTACATATTGGGTAAAATGCTAAGATACAAAATTATATGTCTCTGAGCGGATTTTTTGTAAAGTTAACAAAAAAAATACACTAGTTATAAAAAAATGTTTTCACTTAATTGAGAAAAAATTAAAAACTTTTTAAACTTGTTTTAATTTACAAAAAAAAGTTATTGGGATTTTTTATATTTAAGAAGAAAATTTTTCTCTAAAATAATTAATTTGGTAGACATAGCCTTGTTAGTAAGCAATTACTTGTAAAATTTGTTTCCAAAATTCCTCAAAAAAGTTCCACAAAGATGAAGAAAGTAGAGAAATAAGAATTTAATTTGGACTATGCGCCAGTTGCCTTTAAACAGAAAGTGTAATAATATATTTGACAGTAGATGAGTTGAATTACTAACTAAAAAGAAATTGGCGGACGTGCAGATTAGCCACCAACTTCTTTCTTTTACAATATGGTGAGCCGAACTTGTAATGTCGCATTGAAAGGTATTTTGAAAACAAAAACAGGCTCTTGTAAGTAAAAATGTGATATCGTTTAAACAATTGAACAATGTTAAAACATATTTTTTTCGACGGGCAGTTAAATTGTCTGCTTTTTAATTCTGTTATTATTGTTTCCTTTTTGTGATATTTGTTATTTTGTTTTTTTTTGTTTACATGCATCATTATAGTTTTCTTTTGTTCTTATTTTATTTATTACCCTTAGTTTAGGTTTGTCGCGCTTATTTCTATTTGCAAAAAATGTTTCATCAATTCTGTGTACTAGTTTACTCATTTTTGCTTAGTTTTTATAATTAATATAATTTCGTCTGTTCAAGGAATGCTGTCTTTATAGTTTCATTAGACTTACATTTTTGTATCTTATGATGGTCTTTACTATTCTTGCTGTTGAATTTTTAATTAATCGATCTAGTATTATAATAAATAATACAGAACTAAAGATAAAGATGTTTAGTTTTATTTATAACTTTATGCAAAACTTTTGTCATAACTGTCCATTTAGTTTTACTTTCGCTGTTACTTTATCCAATATAGTAAAAATCAGTTTATTATATTATGTAAAGTTGTTCCATATATAATTTCTTTCGAGCGTGTGAAACACTGATCTCAGGTTTATAAATGTTATATATATATTTTCCTATTTTTTTCTTTGGTGTTTTTAATAAATCATTTATAATAACTATGTAGTTTGTGGTAAATGCAGCTAATATTCACTTTCTAAATATTGCTCTAACTGTTCACTTAATTTTTTCTCTATAATTATTGTTTCCCTTTTGAAGAAAATCCTATTGCTCTGTATTTCTCTCATCGTGTGTGATCATCTTTTACATATTGACATTATTTATTCAACCAATTAATATATTTTAATTTTCCATTTTAGATTATACATTTTCTTTATCACTATTTTTCTTGCTTCACCCATCCACTCAATCACATTTGAATTAATGTCGTCCATCCTCTTTTTTTTCGTTATTTTCATATTTAATGTTTCGTCTAGTTCCTCCATGGTAATTTTTTGTTTTTGAATTCCTCAGTATCATGGTTCTTCCCTATCTCCATTATCTGCATTTTTGATTGTTACTGAGTTAGTTTTATTTTTCATTCCCCTTATCTAGTTATTCTTCTTCCCCGCATTCCGTTCCAGAATTTTCTAATCTTCATGTTGTTAATTTTTCCCAGCCTTAATAATTCTTTCATCTTATTGTATAGCTTCGTCTTGTTAATTTTTGTGTTATTGAATATTTTTGTAATTCATTTTTTCTGTTTTGTTCTAACAGTTGTGTCCACCAATTTAATAACTTCGGTTTGTTTTTTTGACTTAACATATTTCTTTTGCTAAATTTGATAAAAGTTATTTTATCGAATGGCCGTTTTTCTTTTTATTCCGCTCTGTTCTAAATTTTTCTTCTTCGATTAATGCTTTACTTGTTTCAGTTTAGTATTTTTCTTTTATGTACCAATTCATAGATTCTTCTTCTATTTCTTTTTAGATATTTCTTCAAAATGCAAATTGGCTGCTGTACATGTTCTCTATTCCTTGATTCTAGAATATATTCCCTATTAAAATCTTGTTTTCTATGTAGAACTTTAGAATTCTTTGCCCATTTAATACCATTTGTTCTAATTCTAAAATGAATCTAAACTCCTATATATATCTTTTCCAATTCTTCAGTTCCAAGTTTCTGTCATTCTGTCGTTAATTGGGTTTATTGTTTTTTAATTCTCTCTTTATTATTGCTTATATTTCCATAATGTACTCGTATTATAGAAGGTAACTATTATACCTACTTCCTTTTTCCTTCTTTTTTTGTCAATGTTTATTTGTAACTACTTAGATTTTTAATGTGTTATGTTCTATTTTGAATTTAGTCTTTTTTAGTAGTTGATAAATTTATATTAATATTGTCTTAAATAACGGTTCATCTGTGGCAAGATATTTCGTGTTGAGATTATTTCTTGCGATAGCTACAAGTTTCTTTTATTTACAATGCTAATGAAATCCGGAAAATTCTTAGTCTTATTGAAGATATATTGAAAATGTCAGTCTTACACTAAGACTGAATAGTAACTTACGGCAAATAAATTAAAACTAAATTAATATTATTGGGAGTAAAACTTTCTTGAAGTGGAATATTTATATTAAAAAATTAGCAGATATTTTCCGGTTTTGAATTATTAGATGTTCAACTACACGTAAAAATTCCATCCAAAATTAAAAACGAAAACAAAGTGAAGATCTAGACAATCAATGATTTTAATAAGCTTACTTATTTGATAATTTTGTATTCAACTAAATGTTTATTGTATCTTTATACTTTATATATTAGTTATTCGTTTAAAATAATTGTAACATAACGTCGTAAATAAAGAATATTGTTAACTGTGTTATTTTGTGACGGAATGCAACTGATTTGTTTTATATTTTTGCCAGGTAAAAAATATTCCTGAATTATTCAATAGTTTAAGTAACTATTCATTTTCTTTCTATTTCCGAATAAAAATGCAGCCCTATTTCGTGAAATTTTCCTTCCACGTGCGTATGTTGCCTTTATATCTACCAAATTTATTCGAATGTACGTAAAAGTAGATCATCGTATTTCTATTGTTTTCTTTGAAAAAGTATATCGCAAACATATGCTCGAAATGCCTACCTGAAATGGATCTAAATTCGGTTTCGATATTTCCTTCGTTTTTATTTAAAGTAGGTGATTTTTTTTACAAAGTGTATGGGCTGGGCTTTATTATATATTTGGTACGAGGAATGTAAACCCGTATGATAAACTATTCAGGGTGTCCGCGAAAATAATGCATGTTTTTAAATGGTATGTAGATCGTGTCATTTGCAACAAAATATTCTAATAAAAATTTTTATCATTAGTTTACACAAAAATTTACTTAAACATTACTCGAAAATTTATACGTGGACACACCACATACTTTTGATAAAAATATGTTTCATGTAACCAAGTCATATCTAGCTGATGAATCATAAAATTGTGTTAGTTTAGAGAAGAAGATTCAGAGCGTTTAATCGTTTTAACATGATGGTTTGGTAAAGTAGTTTCAATTATTTAGTGAAAAATGGAATTTTATTCAAATGAAGAATATCACGATGTGTTAATTAATGTGATCCGCGATGTTTTGTGTCAGTGTCTCAAAGATTGTTGGAAAGTGTATTACCAAAATATGTACCGGTGGAAATCGTTGGCATCGTGAAATAATTGCAGATAATACATTTTTCACTCTTCTACATCACCTGTAATCGAGCATTCTAAATATTTAGGTGTACTAAAATAAATACTTATTTTTAGAACGTTTAAAAAACTATTGTTTATATTTGACTGAATTATCGGTGTTACCGGCTTTAGTAGCTTTTCGGTAAATAATATTTGGATGGACCTAAAGTACTAATATTTATTTCTTTGAAAACGACTGAATTTCGAAAAAACATTTATAAGATTTTTATTCTGCAACCGTTTTTATACCTCATCTATAAATATACGCATTATTATCGCGGACATCCTGTTTATATTTAACTAATTTTTAAAAAATAGACTTCTTCATTTTCTAAGTGGTATAAATTAGTTTTTGTACATCTGCTAAGAAAATCATATTTCACGGTGTTTCAGTTAAACAAACTAACTCGTTTTAAATGAAAAAATTGTGAAAATTTATTCTTTTACTATATATACCTACCCCTATTGAAATTATTGAAATATGGACGAAGTAATAGCCAAAGTTTCTTTTGAAATAATTGTTTTAACCCTTACTTTGTGGAAACTATCCATAATAAATATGAAAAGATAAGTTGTACTTATCTGAATTTCCACCATATTAGAAGACTTTTTGAGTGATGAAACTGCACTCAGACAAATAATTTAAGAAAAGCCTTGTAATACGGTAGAAACTCAGATAAGTACAATTTATCTTTTAATGTTTAAAGTTTCTTTTTTTCAAAAATATCAAAATTTTTATTTATTTTCAAGATATCACTTAGTTTCGGGACTGTAATACGCAGAGATGTAATTGTTTCTCCCTAATAATATTAATATCTACTATATTAATAAATTTAGATTATAACTAAACTAAAGATATATC
Organism: Hermaeophaga mercurialis; assembly: GCA_951812935.1. NCBI lineage: Eukaryota > Metazoa > Arthropoda > Insecta > Coleoptera > Chrysomelidae > Hermaeophaga > Hermaeophaga mercurialis. Next base: position 42,012,210 of record OX638358.1, read on the forward strand.
TAAATTAATTGTTTCAACTCATACTTTATGGAAATTATTCATAATAAATATAGAAAGATAAATAATACTTATCTTGAATTTCCACAGTCTTCCAAAACGTTTTAATATGTATTAAGGTCTACCTAGACAGTATCTGTCTTGGAAAATGGTACATTGTCAGATACCGAAACCTAGGTAGACCTTAATACATATTAAAACGTTTTGGAAGACTGTGGAAATTTAAGATAAGTATTATTTATCTTTCCATATTTAAATATATATTTGTTTGAATTACAGCTTTTCCTTTATAGGTAGACATTGCCTAAATACGATTTTGCAGAAGCTGAGAAGTTTGTGAACATTTCTAGGCTAAAAGCTCGCAAACTAAAAGTTGTTGGTAAACACTATGATACACCTTTGAATAAATTTGTATAAATTCAATTAGTTGATGTCCACTCTTGATACGGTTGCATAGACAATCACGAGAATTAGTTAGCTTGAACTTCGACGTTCCAGGAAATACTGTTCGTTCGATGAATTTAATCTTGAAATCAATCTACAAAATTCTTTATAACCAATAATAATGTTATTTCTTGTTTACTTAAATTAAATTAAAAAAATTAAATAAAAATTAATTAAAATTAAATAAATCATTTTTATTTTTAGTTGAAGATGGTGGGGAGGGGCAAGTAACAATTTCAATCGGTTCATTTTTCGTTACCTGATAAATTTGAAACTGAAATGTATTCGTACGTTGTGGACAAGGTTAATCATTCGTCTGTAGGCAAGTACTGACAGAATACATTATGTATCTACCTATACCAAACACAGCATAAACAGAACATCCTCATAACGTTATTTAATTAGTAGTTAATTGTGTATCGACAAGAGTGCAGTGTGTTAATTACATACGTCGCCAGGTGTATTATTAAATTTGACGAGCTTTTGCATTATACCAAGGTAGGCGATTTTCTGCGAACTTTGATTAGAGTGTCCACATCAACTTGTCTATAATTAACACTTCTGCTCTTGACTCGATACTACACCGAAGTAATGGATCAATTTAAATGATTTCGTTATTATATGTAGTTATTACTATACCTTTGGTTAGCATTCTGACCTATTTATTTTTAATATAAATTAATTTACAATTCGCACAAAAGGACAACGATCCATCAAATACCAGCATATTGTATTTCGAAAAAATGACATAACAAAACAGAATAAATAATTACTAGATTTCCCAATCTAATAAAGATACACATCATTTCGAATGTAAAATGCTGTTCACAACTCACCACAGAACAAAAGATCGTAGCGACAAAACTATAAGCCGAAGACCTAGCTTAAGTCAACTCAACCTAAGTTAATTTAATTTAAACAGCTTTTATTAAGAACAAATAGCTTTTATTAAAATATACCAAGATAGATCGTACATTGGTCACATAACATCTTTCTTAACATTACTATGTTCGAAGTAAAACTGCACAGCCTGTATAACGTTCTCATAAATGGGACAAGAGGGGATTCATTCCTAAATTTCACTACAGGATTTGCCTCCAAAAAATTTTAGTCCAGTAAATTCAATGCTCTTTTACTACAATTAAAAATCCAAAATCATGCCAATTGTAGACTGACCATGTCTGATTAAAATAAAATTAGATTTTTTTTTCATACTTTCAGAAAGATGTACGAGAGTATATGAGTAGTGAAAACTAAATTAAATAAACCAAAAAGATACTAGAACAATGGAACGTCTAAGTCCATAAATGCTCTTCAAAAAAAAAAGAATGAAAATCAAGAGCTCATTTTTTATTATTTTTTGTTAAATAACAATATATATAACAAAATAACAACAAAAAAACGATAAAAAAATTTAGATAAAAATATCCATTACCACTCAAACTACCCGTTTATGAGTATAATTAAAAAATTGTATACACGTAATTGATTGGACATATTCCTTTAAATTAAATCGATGCTTAGAGTGCCATCTCTAAAGAACTCTAGTTCCCTAGAGATTATTTTTTTGGATATATTATATATTCGGAAATATTCAAAACAGTATTTAGTTTATTATTATAATTTAAGAAAATATTACTATTTCTGCTTTTTTAAGAAATTATTTTGGCATACATATGTACGTACGTATAACCAGTTACAAATTTAATAAATGTTTCTCTGAAATAATTATATTATAGGAATAGCTTCATTTTATAAACTATTTTTTAAACTTTATAAGATTTAAAAAGTTAATCGATGTTAAACGTTAATTCAAAACATTCCATACGAAACATCTATGTGACTTTAAAAATAATGGCATCAGAATATGTGAATTGTTAGTTCTACAATGAACTTTTTAAAGCTTTTTCCTACAATGAACTAAATTTAGATAAGAGGGACAAACAATGCATTTTCTTTAAACAATACAAAAATTCACGTACTTAAAACTCAGTAGGTAGCAATAAATGGATTTACTTAAGCTGAAGCTTTGTAAAATGCGATAGATTATTTATCCACAGGAGGAAAGAAGGAAAATTGTGGAAAAATGTTAATTTAAAATAAAAAAAACCTTTTCCAGTGTATTAGTGTAACACAAATGGAGCTTTTAGTTAGTTAATTTCTTGTTATTAATTATTCTGAAATATTTCCAGTAATAAAAATTTTAAAATAAAATTTCAGAATTGAACCCGTTAAATTTCTTTACGTATAAATATTTTTAACTAAGTGAAATATAAAAGTGCCTAAAATTATGTGAAGTTCGAAGATAAAAGAGTACAAAAAAAGCAGATGACTTTATTAACTATATTACTACTACAACTACGTACCATTTTAGTTGATTCATATCAATATTTCTTTTTCCATACAGTCTGGCTCCTGCAAAATTGGGAATCCTCTTTCCACATAATCCACCGAAACAGTCTGAAGCCCTTTTCCCATAACTTCTGGCAGACAGCAAATCCATATCTTGAAATGCCCTTTGTGATATTTTCCGTGACCTTAATGAAGGAAGAAATAACTGTCTTGTCTTCTCAGGAACCAAGTAACTGTTCTTTTTGTCCCTGGTGCTTTGTGCGCTTGCGAACATGTACCAAAGAAACATTATCATACAGAAGAGGACCACATGGTGAAACGCCATGCTGAAAAAAATAAAAACAATTGTGATTATACTATAATATCGGATATTTCATTGAACCAAAAACACTTGTTACTATAAACCCATGTGTTCAAAATTAATTAATTATAAACAAGTTAAAATAACATCCCAATACACTTTTAGTTTAGGTATCTGGTATATTCTTTACAAACTTTCTAGAAGTATAATCGCTATTTCAGCTCCAACCAATCCAAACATTAGCTAAACTTTCACAATATACAGTAACTAATTAAAAGTGACCACTCTTATGATGCTTTAAGGCTCCAACTCACAAACTCGCAGTCGCTTGCCATCTGCTCAAAAGTTACTTCTAGTCGCAGTCACACATTCTCCATTCTTAAATTAAGTAAAAATATTGACTTTGTGAATCATAATTGGTGAAGTGAATAAAAACTTTGTTTGTGAAGACTGGAAACGTACATTGTTAATTTTATACATGTTTATACATTCGTATGTTTTTGTAGTCATATTCTTTAAAGTTATTAAAAACTACTTAGTTTACCATTTACTTTTGGATGGAAATTGTCGAGATGATTATTGTGAGGGCAATTTTGAAGTGCACTAACCCTTATTATAGTCAATTTATCGATTATCACGTTCCCTATTAAATCGTTCATCATATCTGTAATATTTAACACTAAGCTATACTAATGTTAGAAACATTTTCAAAAATACTTTGCAATATTTATACGAAATATTATATTCTTATTTTACTTTAGTATTCTTGTTACAACTAATAATGTTAAAATTCAAATTATTCATCTGAATTTAAACATCTAGATAACAAACATTGTTCCCTTGCGTAAACGATTGATCCTTTCTTTTGTCTTAATTTATGAAGGTCCCTTAAAATATACATTTTCATTAGATTCTTTCTTTTTTAGAATTTATATTTTAATAAAATAGTTTAGATTCATCAAATCTGATTAGTTCTTAAAAAGTTGGCGTCAATTAACTATTTCTAAAACCGTATTAAATGTAAATATTAAATTAAAAACACCGGTGTGTTTCCTTGTTTCCTGTAAGACCTTTCAGAGGCTTCCATCTAAACTCTCATAAAATTCTACTGAGCTAATTCGAGTATATAATTAAAAATATGTAGGAAATAACTCTCATTCGTTTAATTTGTACAATATTAGTAAATTATAATGTTTCGTGTAATGCACACAAATTGAATTCAAATATGTTCAAACAAAATTAACTTAGCCAAGTTTTAGTTAACGCAATTCTCTGTAGTAAACACATATTAAAACTATGTATTACTAATCAGCTCGATTTGGCTTCAAATAATATAACGAATTTATGTAAACATGCCACCAGTCCTTGTATTAAGTTTCTTTTAAACACTTCCATGACTTCCTACAAACGTACTATTTCCATGCACAGTATAGAATGTAATTTAAATTTTCTATTGTAACTTTAATTATTAAACAGGGTTAGTTGCATACTGTACAGTTCCCAACGTAATGTACATCTAAAGTTACAAATTAAAAGTGTGGGAGCACTGTTTGACAACAGTACATGTTATTTATTTCTAATTAATATGTTTACTACTTTTGCTTCTCTTTGACCATTGTAAATCTCATCTGTCACTAAAGTACCTTACATTTTTTTAATTAAAGAATCCGATTTCTATTAAATTTATTTCTCCTTTTTCGTGTTTATAAATAATAAGGGGATATTTACATTCACATTATTTTTATTTAGGATAAATGGGTAACATACAATACATTAATTTGGTATTTTTATAGAATAAATTTTGGATTATCGCCTAAACTTATTAACGTATTTTAAACATGTATTTACCAACTCAATTAATAATTATTATTTAATTCTATTCGCATTTATTCGGTTTATCCATGCAATATATTCTATTATCATATATGCAATATACCAAATTAAAATGGATGACCGTGTATTTAATAAATCGCCCTTGTTATTTTAAACAGAGATTATGAAGAATGTCACAATAATAAATTATATAAACTATAATTTAATGTGTTTTGGTGTTAATAAATAAATCACAGTGTTTTGTAAGTAAATTTATAAACGAGAATTTTGTTTATTGTTGTAGTTAAAACACATCCAAATTTTCTATCTACCCACAAGTGCCGACTCATCATTTAAAACTTTTTTTTAGTTGAAGTCACCAAACTCACTTATCACATGCCATATAAAACATACATACAACTTCTTTTCTTGCCCAACCATGTTCCTAAAAAGAAGTACTCTTTACTTAAATCCTTATGAATAGTTTTCGATAAGTACGGAATTTTGAGCAACACTGCGAACCACATTGAGCATCTACAATTGGCCACATCCAATCCTGGGTTTCTAATTTGCAAAGAACACCTGAAGTAGTTGTATGTACTACTGATATTATTTTAACCCTAGCTAGTCGTTTCCAAATTTTGACCAGATCCTCTTAGGTAATTTAATTATCTAGAGTAACAAATTTTAGACCCGTGGTATATATAAAACTGAAATCGACACCGTCTGTAGGGTTAAACAAAGAGCCAAATATTCTCTTAAAAAACAATATTTAATAAATTTAATCTCCACAGTATGAATGTAAAAAGCAAAACAATAGATTTACAAGCTTTAGAATACGAGGTCCGTTTTACTTTACTCGTTTGTAAATACTCCTTTATTAATTTTCATTACTATAACTGTCTAATTGTTCTATTAAAGAACAATAAACAAAAAAACTATATTAAGCAACAACAAAGGATAATATACTGAAATAACATACCAAAATAAAATTACGGGAAAAAATTTCACAGAAAAATATTGGAATTAATTAACTATTTTCTCTTTAATCATTTAATTTTTTTATATACGAATTTGTTTTTCAACTTTAACGTTATTATCTAGAGAAACTTTCAATATAAAAAATTTCATATCAATTTTTTTGAATACTATTTCATTGAGAATAATTATTATTTCTATAAATTTATTCAATTTTCTGTAAGGATTTAAGTTAAATTAAACGTTTAACCAACTCTTGGAGGATTGCCTCCTTTTTTAGGATTTCTTCCTAAATGATTGGTAATTAATTACTGTTTCTGAATAACTACTAATAATAAGTTATGATTGATATGATTGTATATTTCTAAGAGAAAAGAGAAAACAAACTTTGAAAACAAAACATCTGTTCAGTACTAATAATATAAATTTGTCTCATTTATTAGTTGTGTTATATGCAAATTACATCAAAAATGATTACTCCGATGGTCCTTCCTGTACATTTGGTTTTCAAATTAGGTATTAATTTTTGCCCGCAATATAAATGGTTAGTCAAAAAATAATAATTTTGTAATTCTTTTGCAATCCAATACAAACAAGACTGAATGTGTTAGTTTGAGGTACTACAGAATTAACAGAACACCGATTAGTACAAAGTGCAGTATAAAGTTGATGTGATGTCTGGAAGATCCAGTTTTTGTATTGAAAAGCAACACGACTTTGGTCTTATCCGTCAATATCGGTTGAGTGCTAATTTTCGGGGGACAGTGATTAGTCTCAGTTTTGGGTAGGTCAGTTTTGATTTTGACATGAAGTTTTGCCTTTATAAAATTATCATATATTTTATATGAATTGTCCTATAGATCTGTGATTCACAACCCATACTGTTGTTTACACCATCATAGCATTGTTTGCACTATTGATTTTCATTTCACACCATTTTTTGATTTAAGTGCTCCATTATGCTACATAAATATATAAATAGAAAGTCGATTCTATATGTTCATTTTCAGATCATAAGCAGTATTGAAGATATAACAATATCGCATATGAGCAGAACGTTGACAAAAGCAAACAGCAAATATAATTTTAGTGTTAAAATGAACTATGGTTAATTTCTTTACTTCTTTTTATTTTTATTCTCTACAAATTAGTTAACACTCATAGTACCAATTAGAACATCTGTGGGGTCGGCTCAGGAGCGCTCAGTGTCCATAGTCGAAAGCTTTAAAAAAGCAAATGTTCTCTCAAGGCAGAGTGTAGAGAAAAACTGCAGCTCGGTGGAATGCAAAAATCGATTGTTCGAGAAAGATGTCAGACGGGCATCTAAGAAAGCAGCCAAGAAAAGCGGGCAAGCCAACTGCAATGAGGAGAAGCAGCAAATGGTAATAATTTCTGAGGCGAAGTAGACCAGAGAAGGCTGTTAAAAATATTGAGTTATGAAGGTTTTTACGTTTAAAAAGCTTTATTATATTAATAGTTTAACAATTGATTAACATACAGGTCCAATTTTGAAAAAGACTTCCTCCCTTGAACTCGTACGTTTTTCCCTTCTTTGTATCCCCCACCCTTACTCCTTGCCTTTACGGCATAATTAAGGGAATCTTGAGTAACTTGCGTGGAAGTGACCTCGTTTACTTGTGGTTCCCTAATATATTCACTCACTTATAGTCCTGAAAAACCAATTGAAAAAACAGGAATACCCCCAAATTGGCGGGGGCGTATTACCTTATCGGCCGCTGTATACATCGCGCCCGCCTGGACACGTGCTCGTTAAGTTATATTTTCTGACTGGCCTCACCTGGCGCGGGCGCGCCGCCCGCCCAGCGAGCTAGAGTACCCGATATTTATACCAAGTGACTCTGCCCCCCAAGCGGACCGAACGCCCGCCGCCCGGCCGTCCGTCCGACCAGAAGTCCTGAGTACTTAGACCCAAAACTTCTAGTCGCAGAGACAACCCGGCTCGGCTCCAGCGTAGGGGCTGATTATCTCACTGTGTACATTGGCAAAGCGCGATGTATACAGCTGTGTCTCCCCTTAGGGGGGTTCCTTGTGTTTACGCCCTGGATGTCTTCCTTGAGGCAGACTGGGAGGCTTTTTTGGTAAAATTGTTCGGAACTATTAATGATGAATTGTTTTATATGTTCAATTCCCGTTCTGGCCTCCAAGTCTGCCTCCTTGGATCTCCAGGGCCAGTTTAGTGCCTGCCTAAGGCACTTATTTTGGAATCTTTGTAGCTTGACAAAGTTCCAGTTATGTGTTGAGCAGAAAGCTGGCGCTCCATACGTGAGGACAGGTCTTACTATTTGCTTATATATTAGGATTTTATTGTCCGCGGTTACCGCGCTTCCTCTTTTTAGGAGAGGGTATAATGTTTTGGTGATGTTGTTGGCTTTAGTAATCCTGTCCTCTATGTGTGAGTTAAAATTTAGTGCCTTATCTAGCGAGAAACCGAGGTATTTGATCTTATCTTTATATTCTATTATGTTATTTTGAATTTTGATTTTGCTAAAGGTTTTCCCTTTTTTTCGATGTCTTGTGAGTACAATCGCCTCTGTCTTCTCTGCGTTCAGTGACATTTTGTTTCTCGCTAGATAGGGGACCACCACCCTGTTTAGGTGTATGTCCAGCTTTCTGCTCGCTACTTCGGCTAGCGCACTAGCCTTATAGTACGCCGTATCGTCGGCGTAAAGTGCCACTCGGACTCCGTCTGTGCCTTTCGGGATGTCCGATGTCATTAGAGTGTATAGTGTTGGGGACAGTACGGAGCCCTGTGGCACCCCCGCTTTCATGGGGAAAGGTCCTGCCTTGCTGGCGTTAACTCTGACTTTAAACGATCTATCAGTAAGGTATGATTGAATTGTTTTTACAAGCACCATGGGGAAGTCGTTGATTAACAATTTGTATATTAGGCCGTCTACCCAGACTGAGTCAAAGGCTTTGGCCATATCCAGGGCCACGAGCGCGGTGGACTTGCCTACGTTCAGGTTTTGTAGAGACGAATGAATTATTTGAATAAGCTGCGCCACCGTGCCGTGGCCCTTTCTAAAGCCGTATTGCTCAGCGGGCCGCAGGCCCAGTCTTGCCTCTTCCTCCTTGACTTTATCGTGTATGATTCTGTCTACGATTTTTGCGAGAATGTTTAATAAACTAGTCGGTCTGTAGCTGTCCACGCGATTTGGATTTTTGCCCCGTTTAGGAAGCAGAATTACTTCTGCCTCCTTGCAGCTTTTGGGATAATATTGTAGGGAAAAGATAGCTTTAATTAAGTAGTGCAACTGTACCACCGCCTTTTTGGGTAGGTTTTTGAAGGTAATTGCATCCAGGTTGTCCGGGCCGGGTGCTTTTTTGTTGGGGATTGCCCTAATATAGTCGGCCACTGTTTTGGGGCTTGGGAATAGCTTCTGCGGCAGTGGTCCAACGGTGTAATTCCTCGCGTCTTCCACCACCTCAGACATCTCCCTCTGCTCCGCATCACTCGGGGCGTTATTTGAGAATGATTGTTGTAGATGCATCCCGAACAGAGCGGCTTTTTCTTCGTCCGATATGGCGAGCCTGCCTCCCATGCTGATTGGGCAGCTTTTTTGCTTGTCTTTTTTGAAATATTTGGTGGCTCGCCATAACGAATTGTCCCGCACATTCAGACTTGACAGGAACCTATTCCAGTTGCCGTTTTTTAGCTCTTTGATTTTGGTGTTGATCAGTTTGCTAACGGCAACCAGTCTGTTCCTGTCTTCGTCCCTTCTATACTTCTGCCACCGCCTCCTTACGGTGTTTTTTGTTCTAATCATGTCCAGCACGTCCTGAGGCAGCACCAGTGTGCCCGCCCTTTGCTTCCTCCTCATGAACGTCGACTCTCTTGCTGTTAGGATGGATTTAGTAAATTTGTGCAATTGAGAGTCTAGTTCCTGAGGGGAGCTTATCGTTTCAGTTAACTCCACAGCCTCGTTCAGTTTGCGCCTGAAGACCGCCCAGCTGCCTGAGCGGTAGTCGAAGGCGGTCCTTCTGGCCACCGAACAAGGCTGTTTCGTCAGAATGTCTAGACGTACCGGATCATGATCAGAGTTCAGTTCTTTAATTGTTTTCATGTTTGCGATTTCGGTCACCCCGTTGGAGACGGCGACATTTATCGTGCTGGGGGATTTGCCGCTGCTGAATGGGAAAAAAGTGGGCTCAGCCGAGTGGTGCAGAACAAAGTCGAAGTTATCCAGAACGCGTTTTAGAATCACTCCGCTGGGGTTGGCCACCTTGCAGTTTCCATCCCACAGTGGATGCCGACTATTTAGATCCCCCAACAGGAGGGTTTTCTTGTTGAAGGTAAGCAGCTTAACAAATTCCTGAGCTGTCAGGTTCCTATCAGGTTTATTGTAAGCACCTACTATAGTGATGCCCGGCTCAACCTTGACAGCAACATGTGGGATGCATGAATTACATGGCGGTAGTACAGCATGCGTAATGGACTTTTCTACAAGAACAGCTACAGACTTCCAGCCTTGAATGGGATCGTCAGTGTAGGTGTCATATCCTTTAAATTTAAGGTTGAAGTTCTCTGGTATGCGAATGTCATTTAGGACTAGTATGTCGAATTTGTTCTTTTGGATGAAAAAGTCAAGGAGTTGGAGTTTCGACCTTACCCCGTTGGTGTTGTAAAGACAGACTCTGATTTTGTTTTTGTGCTTGGCTGTGAATTTAATTTATGAAATTGTAGCTATTTAACTTACTCACGAAGTCATTATAAGTAGTGAATATATCAAGGTTTGATTGACATTGTTTGATTTTACTATTTAGGTCATTTACCGCGCGCGTTAACTCACCCAAGTTTATTAAGGAGTTCAGCTCTTCGAAGGCCGCGTTCGCCCCCTGGAATGCGCTCACGTTGCTATTGTCGATTTGAGGCGGGTTCTGAGTGGTCGTGGACTTCCTTCTTAGTGGGGGGAAATCTTCCCTGCTGGTTACCAAGGGGGGAGGGTGGTTGGTTTGCCTCCTCTGGTTTGCGTTGTTTGTGGTTGTCCTGATCCATGGATTACTTTGTGGTGCCGGTGCTGGAGCATATCTTGCCTTTGTTGGCTGGTTTTTTATTTGAAGGAATTCCACCTTCTTCAGGTACACCTCGCACTCCATGAAGTTTGCAGGGTGCGGTCCGTTGCAGTTTGCGCACTTGGCTGGCAGCTCCCTGGACTTGGTACAGAGGTACGTTTTGTGTGCTTCTGCACATTTGAGGCATCTGGGTACCCTGTTGCAGTTGGTCGTGGCATGACCCCACGCCTGACAGTTGTGGCACTGGATAATCGATTGTGTGGCTTTTCTTAGTTCCCAGGTCACCCTGGTATACGATATCACCCTGACGTTTTTGTTCAAGTAGTCCAGGGTGATGGCTGGGTCTGTAGTGACTAAGAATAGGGATCTGCCTGCTGTTTTCATCTTAAAGATGTCTCTGGGTTCAATTGTGTAGCTCTGTACCAGGTCCTCTTTGATGTCCTCGATAGTGGTGCAGTCTGCCATTCCCCTTAGGAGAAAAGCGTGTTTTCTGTCGCTCTTGGCTGTGTAGGTATGATATGGGATGTTGTTATCGTTTAAGGTCTTTATGAGGGTGGTCGGTCTGACTCGTCTTCCAGGTGGATGATGCAAGAGTTCCTGGCTAGTTTAAAAGTTGGATTACCCTTGATTGACTGCTTAGCCCTTTCAAGTCGCTGACAGTCCCGTCCAACACTATCGGGGGGCAGGTCTGCTTTTTGGTTTGCATGGCCGACAAGTTCTTTTTTGTGGTTGCTGTTGACTTATTCTCCGCCCTGCTTACCCCTGGGTTCGGGTCACCTGACTCTTTGGATGAGTCAGGGTGGTTAGTCAGGGCTTGAAATCTGTTTTGAGTGTTAAGCGTAATCTGCGCTTTGTGTTGAATTAGTGACCTAAGGTTGGCGCTCTTTCTTGGGGTCTTGAATTCTTTGTTGGGTTGTTCCCCGCGGGCTACCATCTCTATGATTTGTCTTTGCGACTCTCTTCTTTTATTCCTTCCGCAAAGTTTCCCAAAGTCACTGTTTGGTGACAATATTTCCTTGGGTGGGTCATTTTCTGTGGGTATCTCCATTTCTTCCTCTGCGGACTCGTTCTCTGAGGATGAGATACATCCATGTTTTATTATGTTGACATGTGTTTGGAAGGGGATCTCACTATTGATAGCGTTCGGGCTAGTCGATCCCTGTCTGCTTGGGCTCCGGGGTGGGCTACCTTGCTTGGAGTCATGGTCTTGGCCACAGTCCAATGTTCTGGCTAGCACTGCTTTGCCTCCCTTGAGTTTTGAGGGAGACATTATTATAGGTCCTGTATCCATATCCTCTTGGTCGTTTATATCTGGTGTTGGTGTGTAACCGTCTGATTGCTTAGCGGGGTGTAGGCTGGTGTTCTCCTTACTTTCCCTTAGGGATGGGCTGGGTGCTTTCTCTGCACTTTCCCTTGTTGTTGGACTATGTGCTTTCTCCTCACTTTCTCTAGTTGTTGGGCACTTTCCCACTGTAAACGGTCGAGTTTTTTCGCGAAGTCGCTCACGGCTTTCGCCACCGTTTCCCCGGTGCGAGCCCTCTGTTGGTTCTCCGCACTGTGTTGTTCTTTATGCTTCTTGGCCGGCTGCTCTGGCGTGCTGGAACTATTCCACGCACTTTTCCTGTTGACTTCAGGATTTGATGTGGTTGAGGATTCGGGGCTGGTAAAGTCACCCTTTGTACAAGGGATGATTAACTGTTTATGTATTATGATCCTAGAAGTGCGGATTGTGGGATTTGTTTTCTCCGTACTTTTTTTGCCGGAAGAATTGGTGCCTGGGTCTACGGTGGGTTGGGTGGGAGCTTCTTCTGCCACTACTGGATGGGAAATTTTGTATACTATCTCACCCTTATCCGCATGCTTTTCTGGGTTTTGTCTTATCTTGGCTTTAAATCTTTTTGATTGGCTTCTCTCTGGTTTTTTCCTATTTTCTTTGGTGCTCGTTGTATCTTCCTTTGGCGGATTCACTTCATTTCGCTCTTAGACGTTCTTTCAGTCTCCTTGAGTATACAGTGGAGTATTCTTCCTCCCTCTGAGGGGTAGGAACTCTGTATCTGGAAGCCGTTTCCTTTAGATCGGAAATGATTTCGCCACTACACTATCAGTCTCTGTCTGCACTATTTCTTTTCTACACACTTTTCACGAATTATAACACACGAACGGTTGCTCTATGCACTACTACTCGCTTCCACACTTGAACAGCGAATGAGTTATGAAGGTAATAATATCGCCTTAGGCAGTCTCAAAATGAATAACGGAACCTGGATATTATTCAAAGAAGAGTCACTGAAGCCCTTTCGGGGTACTCACTTCATATGCATGAGAATTATCTTAGGTTGTCTTCATACAGAAAGTAAGCAATAAATATTGGGCCAATCCTACAGTGCAATTAGTCTGATATGTTTTTCTGTTATTAACAATAAAAGAAAATTAATGATGATACATTAAAACCATGGAGAGAGAAGTAAAGAATGGATTTTAAATATAAGAAAAAAGTATGGATTCAAGAACTTCACTTCGTATTAACCTCAAAAGGTCGTTACAGAGTTATTTTTTCTTGAAATTGGTGGTTTAATATAAAAAGAGCTAGTTCATCTGTAAACCGTATGAAGTAGTTTGTTAGCCAGGCTTATTTTATAACCTTATTGTTGAGTGCATATAATGACACCGAAATTACTACCTTCACTAACTAAAAACTTATTGTTGATCATCAGTGTTAATGTTAATTGTATCCCAAAATGATAATAATTAGAGCCAATAAGCTTTAGATTTGATTTAATGCATATAGTTAATTAGTGAACAAGCCTTGATTGATGATTCAATAAAATAATAATAATAATATGACGTTTTAATATTAATACTATATGTATATTATTTACGAAATATATTTGGAAGCAATTAATATTAATTTATTTGCAGAATGCTATATTTTGCAAAAAGAAAAATGCATCTAAAAAGTAACTAAAGAATGGATAATTCTTAATAATGATACACCTTAAAATTATAATAAAATACAGGCTGGTCGAAAATATATAACTTTATAGTGATGTTTTGTTGACCATGCTACTCCCGGTATATCAAAATATTATCAAATTAACGGCATTTATAATCGATATTTTACAACATTTACATTATCAAAAAATCAAAAATATGATGACAATATACTTTATTTAACTTGATTTAAATGAAGACTTTCATCAAGCACCGAATTTATAATTTCAACTAAATAAATCTGAAGCCTATAAAAATGGAGCTTTTAAACTGATAATTTTATTACATTTTCAAATTAAAAAATCACAAAATAATTTAATCTTGTTAAACATCCGTTTCAAAAACGTATGCAGAATACAAGTGCTTATACATTTTTTTTCTAAAATCAGCAGTTTTCAAAGAAAAAAATATTAAATTTTAGATCTATCTAATTATTTACCGAAAAGCAACTACAGCAACACATGTATAACTGGGTCAAGTTCAATGCTGATAATAAACAATGGTTTTTTAAAGGTTTTAAATATAGGTTTTTATTTGGGTACACCTAGATAATTAGAATGGTCGATTACAGGAGATGTAGAAAAGTGAAAAATGTATTCTCGGCAATTATTACACGAACGATTTCTACCATTACACTTCTTTTAGGTAATACACTACACTTTCCAACAATTTTTGGATCGCTGACACAAAACATCGCAGATTAGATTAATTAACATGTCATGATATTCTTATTTGACGAAAACGATATTTTTCATCTGCGAACTAACACAATTTTATGATTAATCGATTCGAACAGATTTGACTGTATATTTCTTGTTCATTTCTTCTTCAATAATGCTTAGTCAGACAAAGACTTAACTATAGAGGAGATTTTATTACGCCGACTCCATCAATTATTATTGCTTTCAACTGCGACCCTTGTCAAAACTAAAAATGTATAGAATGTAAAGGACGCCTTTATTGTTAACTACGTGGAACCTACACTTTTTAAGGTAAAGGACCCTTTCCTGATGAGGACCTTTTACGTAATTTTTTAAATTGAAATTAATAGGTATAAATTCATGAAGTCTACTCTTAAAAAATAAGGCTAAGTGGAAAAAATTTTACAAGTTGTGTTGACACATGGATTTACAAGCGAACGCAAGTAAAGTGCAGTATATTGTCAGTTTATTGAAACTTTCAAATTTACTTCAAAGGCAATAATTACACTAAATACATCATAAAATTGTTATTAATATTATGTAACTGTCGCACTTCTGACACAAATATAATTGTGTCCCATTTCGAACACCAAATGTAATTTTATCCCTTTAGAGACGCCGAATATAATTGATCACCCTTTCAGATCATTTGGGTATTTTATTCATTAAAATTAAACTATATACATACTTAAATTAGGTTTTAACTAAGTTATACTAACTTTATGGAGTATCGATGCAATTGCAGTGCTAATAACCAAAAAAGGTTTTATCTAGAAGTGAATCACACTTGAGCTAGCATGTAGCACTCAAAATTTCGAGAGTTTGTAACATAAACAGAAACAAGTATTAGAAAGTAATTAATGTGTTTCGAAATCAGATGGTGAGTTTTAGCTCCAGAAACATGACACATATTTAAATTAACTGTCAGCGATATAAATGTGTCTTTTATGACACTTCCAAATTCAATTTAAAACGAAAATTGCCCATTTGAAGGTTACAAAAATATTTCCTAGAAAATTGAGTGATATTTATTTTAACCCCAAGAACCTTAAATTTTTATGTTAGCTAAACTTAATCTGCCCCTGATCCACCAGTTATAGTAGAAAATAAAATTTTGGCCGTTTTTGTACATTTTAGTCAATGAATCTGACCTCTTAAATGGTATTCTATTATATATTCTACGAGGTACTTTCAAAAAGAAAGTTATACAAACAATAAACCCATGTATGTGGGCGATAATTTTTGTGAGGTGTGTATTTTACTTTTACTCTTACCAATTTTACGTTTACACTCCCAAATTATGAGTCTGTTGTATAATTATTTATATTTATCGATATTTTTAGAACTCAATAATTCAAAGAAATTTCGCAACTTTGATGCAAATTATGTGAACTTTACAAGCAATTTTTACGAGCGCATTATATCTCAATTATTTCGATAATAATTTCGTTAAATCCGCTGGATTTTGGTTGAAAAGAATTGGAAAATTCATACATTTTTAAAAGGTACGATTGAGACAAATTTCAAAGTTGTGTGTGTGATTTAGTTGAGAACCTCCCAGATAATTTTATTTTAAATAAATGTTTATTCTTTAATTATTATAATGATCTATATTTGGCTTAATTCGCATATTTAAATTTAATTTTTACAGGAACCAATTCACCGGAAAATGAAAACCAAGTGACCATTTTAATAATTCCGATGATGATATCGAAGACAATACATATTAATAACTAATAAACAAAGATTAAAACAAATTTGTTTATCTATTTCATGAATATATTTCCGTTTATGAATATTACAAATAAATTTAACAAATATATGATCTTATTATAGGCCTTTATTCCCCATCATCCATTTTACGTCAGTAAATATAGTAACGTTGCATTGTTTGCCGTGATGATTGAACCGTGCTAAATATAGGCTTAGAATATTCCTATTTACAATATATATATATATATATATATATATATATATATATATATTACGCTTATAAGAAATCTCTCAATCTTATGTCACTCTTTGATAATGCAATTTAAACGAAAATATTATTATAAAAAGTTTTGTAACACTGTGGAAGTTATAAGTATATTTATTAGGTATCTATTTATTTTTAACGAAGGATTTATACATGCAGAAGTTTTGTAATTAGTTAATTAGAATATTTAATAAAGTATGCCAATATTTAAATATATCTTTTTAGTTTGCATTTTAAATATAAAATCCAACATAACATTTTACTGTTTAATTAAAATGTTTCTTTTAATTTTGTCGATCTTCATTTTGTTAACCTATTCTAATTTCACTTCCAGAAAGTATAATCATACTGAAAATAGCCATTTGATATGCACTATATGTTCTTAATAATTTTGGGTTCATTCATAATTAATTCTCCGCACAATGAGGAAGTTATTATGCAGTTGCTAAGTAATTTCCCAGCTAGTGGGTGCTTGATTGCCATCACACAGGTATATATATATAAATAACAGTTTCTTGGGATTCGGTTCTTATAAATTGAAAGGAATTTATTAAAAACGTTTTGTTGACGTTTCGGCCCTAGACTCGGCCTTTTCCAAAACTACAAGGAATAGAAGCGGTGTATAAAATATTTCGTTAATTTTTTTTTTAAATTGTTTACCACGAAATTGTTGTTACGTTACAAACAAAAATTCGAGGAAAATTTTCTGATATACATAGAAAATAATACAAATTACAAATACAGAAACGACGTTCACTTGACTATATGTACAGGGTGTTAAATAAATATGGAATATTCGAACAGCGTATAGTATTTTTGAAGCATTTTGCGGTTACACATTATTTGTTTGTGTGCAAACGATAGAAACTTATAAACAAAAACGTTTCCACGTCTATGAATAGGAAGCGGCCGGCCTGTATCATGGCCAGTAAGATCGCCTGATTTAAACCCCCTTGATTTCTTTTTTGAAAACATTTAAAAAGTTTAGTGTAAGCTATTCCTGTAAATAGCCTCGAAGAGCAGCAACAACGAAATATTCAAGAATGTCACCAATTCCGAGCTAACTTAGGAGTTTTAGAGAGAGTTCGATTATCCTTCCGGAAGAGATGTCGTGCCTTTTGGAAATGGGAGGAAGGCATTTTGAATCTCTTATCAAACATTCTTTGTTTTGATTTTGTTTATAAGTTTCTATCGTTTGTGTAAAAGCAAATTGCTTCAAAAATAAATAACTGTCTGTATCTCCGAAATCGTCAATTTGCAGACCCATGTTTATTAACACTTTTTGACTTATTTTGATCCATACTATATGTATTTTGTTCAAATATTCGATTTTTTTAACACCCTGTATAAAATGATCGATTATTCTGATTTGAAAGGAATCAAAGTATTTATAATTTTCTACATCGCTGTTTCGAGGTATATATCTTTGTCTAATTAGGGTATTGTGTTTTTGCTCGGTTTTTTAATATTCTGGAATGCTTCAAGTTCTGTTCGTTAGTTACTATTGACTTTATTTTGAATCCTTCCATCTTCTGAAGTCATCGTATTTAAAATCGTATTCATATTCTCTAATGGATTATTTCCGAAATTTCTTTTAAATCCTGGTCTGTAATACTTACATACATTTACACACATAATATTGCATTTAGAAAACTAAAGTTGGATAAGTATAGAATTTTACTTGATTTTCAACAAACAGGTAGATCGATCACAATTTCCAAATGTTTTACACTATATTTTAGTCTTATTTTCTTACCATCTAAATTTTTGGAATTATATATGACGTACAATCTGTCATAAAGACTTTTAGATTTTCTTGTTGGGTGGCTAATTTGTTTTTTTTTTTAAATAATCCTGTGATGTTTCAAGATATGACGATGCCTCCAGATATCTCGGTCACGTTGTCCTTTTCCTTTGATCTACAGCAGTTGCGTCTCTTTTAACAAAATATTTTGCTCTAAATTACCTCAAATATGTCCTCTTCTTTTACCTTTCAACCATTAGGGTTTCTATTAAAACTACCTGCTACATTTGAGTTTCAGTAATTAATTTATCTTTTCTTATTTATATCTGGTTTTTGTCGGATTACATTCCCTATTGTGCGGTTGATATTTTATTCTTTGTGTACATGTTTCATTTCTTTCCACATCATACTCTTCTACCATTTATATTAATTCTCCAAATAATGGAAAATCAAATCCTCTGGATTCAAATATTCTGGATGTATAGTGTGCTATATTCTTTCTAATTACTGGCGTTGATTGAAAACTTTTTATTAGTATTTGTATGTATACTGAAATTTTTCATGGATTTAACAGTAGGAAAAATTAATGAAGAAGTTGAATGAGACTGATCCAAGTAATTTTCGTTATTTCTGTACCATAATATAGATTTTCCTTTAAAAATTTTGTTTTGTATTCTATAACATTCTTTAAGTTTTTCTAATCTTTCTAGAAACTCGACTGGGATCCATTAAAATGTAAACCCTATTTTCTAATTTTTTCCATTACATTAAGTCATTATTCAACGTTTTAAATTTTTTAAGTAGTCTTTCTTGTTTTCTTGTTGTTATCATTGTCTTTGAGTATGTTTGTTTCGATATTGTGTCTGTTTCGCGGTCTGCTTTCTACGTCGATAAAACTGCTATACTTGGATTGTATTAAAGAAATATTTTACTAGAATAGTAATAATAATATAATGTATTGTCTTTGTAAATTTTTATGTTTTCATATTCCTAAGGTCTTAATTCCATTATTATTAACATTTAGTCCATCTAAAATTTCAGTAATAAAATAATTGTGATATGCATATATAGATAAGCACGTGGAAGAGAATCCAATTCTTTACGTAAAGTTATAATTCAATATTAAAGATCTGGAAATGGTAAAATATAGTAGTGAAATTGTGAAAATATAAGAGAAAACTTGAAAAATTTGGATATAAGAAATTATGGATATATAGTACTTTCAAACCTTGCAATTTCATTGTTTATCCCTATTTATTAATTCTCCCACTTTATTTTGGTACATACGATATATAAATCTTGAAATTAAGTAATATTACTTTTGAAATTTAAAAAACATTATTTACGTAGAGATTTTTATAAAAATTGTATTTAAATTGTAATCGGATGTTTAAGAGAATCAAGTAAAAATTTTTTTTTAGGTTCTGCAGAAAATGAAATTGATAGGAGTATATAATGGTATCAGTATTCGACATGCAACCACTATAACATTATTTTCCTTTGGCAACAATTCTGAACAGCACCCTTGATGCCAAAAAAAAACATTTTATAAACCCTAGAACGGAAATTGTCGAATAAAAAATCAATATTTCTTGTGGAATATTCAATAATCCTCTAGAGTCTAGGAGTCTAAAGCTTAGAGCTTGGCACATATAGCAATGAATATGAAATCATCACGCCTACCAATGCGCCATAGAAGGGTATCATATTGTATACGACCCTCCTTGTCATTATAATATTTTCTCAATCTAACTTCGCCCTATGACAATCTGTATTTTCAAAGCTATGTTTGCTAAGTGTACATAATATTATTTATTTAAAAAAAGCCTTATAATACGGTGGAAATTCAGATAAGTACAATATATTTTTTCAAATTTATTATGGATAGTTTTCACAAAGAAAGGGTTAAAACAATTAATTAAATTGTGTATTGTGTTACATGCATCACTTGTGTATAAAAAACAATAAAAGAACAAAAAACAACTTGCATTGACTGCTCACGCTTTATTTTAGATACCAAAAAGTTTATGGCTTAGAAGAAGTGCATTTGGTAAATTTCAGATTTGAGCAGATTTGTTTCTAAAGTAACTAACGACACTAAAAGTAGTTGTAAAAAATTTCATTTACATTATAAACGTGGCTATCACTAATTTTTATAAAAACCCTGTAGTTAAAATGTTGTGCGTATGATTGTTAATATTTAGTTTATCACCAATTGGTTAGATAAAGCTCAAAATGATAATTAAAAAAATATGTCATAACTCTGTTATAAAAATGTCTGTCTAATTTAATGACTTTCGGATTTAATATATAAATTTTTTTGTTTAAAATTAACTTAAACATGTTAAAATAATATTTAACTCACATTAGCACACCCTGTACATTCACCAAAATAATTTTATGCCTGAAATTTGTCACGTCCACAATTTTTACCAATCAATATTTCGCTCAAATATACTACAAAAATTGTGCAATGAAAACTGCCCTCTTGGGCATTATCCAATTAGTCGTCATTACCCCCAAAACCACAGTCACAGTCACTCCAGTTTCAGAACGCAAAAGTCGCTTAGAAGTCATTGAGCAATGAACACACTCACTCTCCGCTCAAATATAGATTCTCTCAAGTTGTTATGACCCTTCTCATAATTTAAACTATAAATTATCACCCTAAGTTTAAGTTTAAAAGTTTAATGATTCATCAAAACACATATTTAAAATTAAGTTTAGATTAAGTTGAGATCAATGAATCACTGTTATTTAAACCACTCAAGAACTGTTAAAGATTAAATTTTGAACTTCGTTATCTTCATTAAAGTTGTTAAAAAATAAATTAGTGTATTAGAGGAATTGAGAAAAAAATCACAGATGATTTAAGCATAGATGATTCTCAACCACGATCCACTTAAAAATGCATTCCATTTTTATTTTTCAAATAATCTTCAACTGTCTTAAAGGATGTCTAAACCTAGAGTTCTTGTTCCTAAATCATAATCATTTTGCTAACATCCACTTTGTTTTTCCTCTTATTCAAGTACTGATTTCAAAGAAGTAGAAAGGCTTCTCTCGTACGTTAAAACCATAAAATGTTTCTAAATATACCAGTCATTCCGACCTAGCGTGCGAACGGACACCTGAACAACATTGGATAATTAATTTACTGACGAAATTGTGAAGCATTTTGTTCAGTAAAATATCTTAAAATAATTAACCGCAAAAATCAAACACAGGGAGATTCTTACACAACATTTAATTAAAAAATAAAGTTCTCTAAAATAATTTAAAAAATGTTTTTCTATTCGTTAGTGGACGCGGAATCATTGTATTTCTTAATGAAATTATTTCACGTAAGAGCAAATGTAATTACTTATTTTGCTTTGACCAGAATGTCACGAACCACAATAGTAAAGATTGTGAGAATCGGAAACTTGGTAACTGAAATTTCGAATAAACGAGCATGAATAGTTATTGCTATTTTATACTATTCAGGTACGTACAACAAATTTAAGAACTAATCAGACTAATCGCGACGATTCGAGACTTGAAGAATTGAAATCGAAAACCGGTATTCGAATATTTTGCTATTTGAATTCGATTACCAGGAATTCGAGAGGATTAAAATTTCTTATAATTACATGACTTTCGTTAAGGTTTCGTTAATTTGTATTTATTGATTATAATAAACTGTTTAAGATTAATATTAAAATTGAAACCAAAATACGTAACAAATATAACATTTTAAAATTTTGTTAATTGTACCTAATATTAGAATAAATAATTCTTACGAAAATAATTGATTCCGCAACTTATTATAATTCATGTTTTGAATAATTGGATGTATTCGTAGATTAATCTAATAGTAAAAAGGAAGCAATATTTTTTTATTATTTTTTTATGCTTTAAAAAATAAGTAAATTTTATTCAAAAATATAAATTGATATAATTAATCAGAGGTTTTTGTTGCCCCCAAAAACAAATAAATTACATATATTAACACAATGCTTCCTAATTCTAGAGATTCTTAGCTTACACTATATACTATTTGTTATTTTTTCTTTAAAAAATATCAAGCTATTAAAACAAATTTTTAAATAACTTTTTAGAATTCAAATATTTCATTTACATTATCGACACCGTTCCTTCATATTTTCTAGAGAAAATTATTAACATTATTTACAATTATCAAAAAACTATAGTCACGTAGTTTTTGCAGACTGAATTTCCCTGTACAAAATAACCCAGAAATCTTACTTTTCCTTTTAGGACTTTCCGTGTAATTAATGAACAATTTGCAAGATAATTTAAATCCCATCAAGATTCCCTTTATTATTGTAATTCGTAAATGTCTTGCTTCTCCTAATTATTTGCATTTTGACACATTTCCGACCTTACAATTACTATGATTGATGAACCGTTTTATTGAGATCACTTAAAAATGTTCAAAGAATATAAACATAATTCCAGACGAGTGAGTAGAATGACATATTGTAATTATTGACAGCATAATAGAATTTAATAAAATAGCAAATATTTTTGTTACATTTAGTTGATGTCTTCTAGTTTTAATATTTTCCTTTTCTGAATTAATTTAAACAATTGTATTTTTATTATTTTTATTTATGTATATTTGTTTATGCTACAATGCAATCATAGTAGTTAATAGATCCACAAAATTATAATAATTTATTTTCCTCTTTTTCCATAAAAAATAGATTCTAAGATATATTGACTATCAAAAAAGTAAATAAAGCTTAGCCAATATAATATCAGATTATTTAACGCACGGATAACCATCTAAGAGAGGTTCATTAAGGGCTTAATGAAAGCTGGTCACCAATCCCTAGGGAATGTTGTAATTAATAGTTGAAGGAAGTTGGATCAAAGATAAATCAAAGTTTCAGCCTCAGATTTCATATTTTGAGTATAATTATGAAGTGCAATAAGAATAAATTGTTTGTAAACAGTATTTTAAAATTGATTTTTATACACAGAGGAGAGTGCATTTTTAAATAATGGTCTTAGCTCATTACGTAAAGACTTCTTGTATTAGAATTACAGTACCCTTTTTAAACTCCAATTATATTATAACTATACTAATATACAATTCGATTGTTTTATTTTGTCAGATGAGACTGAACCTGAAGTTGTACTTAAATGGGAAATGATGTCAAACTGACTGATCATATGTATAAACAAAATACAGTAAATATTTTTTAAGACTACAATAAATTGTTAAAATAAATCATTTTTACTGAAGTATAAGCCTTTTAAAAGTGAAAGAAGATTTAATTAATCCATCACAACATTCGACACAAATCGTTCTTTCGTCTACAAACGGGTCTGGCGTAAATACCCTTTAAGGTAATAATTTATTAAGCGGAAGTGCTGATGCTAAAGAAGAATTCGAGAAGTGAATTTATTATAAATTTCCTTGAAATACAAATCTTGTTACTTGATTACCGTCGACGCAAAGAGTTTAATAAAGCTCGAACCTCTTTAAAGTGAACTACGGACAGCGCCGTCCTCTTAATTTAAATTTGAAAAAGCACATTTTTTGTGTTAATATTGGTAGAGTGCAGTTTGGAATAACTACAAACATTCAGTTTTACTTTTCTATTTCTTTTTAAAGTACTGTTCTATCTGATTAATTTTGAATAAAAATCATAAATAAAGGCAACAATAAAAAAAATACATTTACCAATATTCAATAAGAGTCTCAGAAAACCTAGAAAAATACATTTATTATATTTTGTGAAAGTATTATCTGCCAAATGCCTAGCGATCGAAAAATCTTGTACGATATCTATCAAATTAAACATTAAGTGACATTGAATTATTACATTGAATTCAACTGAAAGGAAGTGAAATAGCTTTATACTTAATTTGAATTGACACGAGAAAAACTTGAAATTATATTGTAGCACTCAATTTTAGAATTTCATTTTTTAATAAATAATTAATTAAGTGACAGATAGGGGACGAGAAAGAAGTTTTAAAATATTATTGTTAAATATATTTAGAAATTTTAACTTAAACCTGATGTATGGGTTTCCAAGCTATATTTTGCCTTATTTTAAACTAAGAAGTTTTTAGTAATACACATTCGATATAACACTAAACTTATGTTCATCATTTCACAAATTTAGAAATAACTATATCTATTTCTATCTAAGAAATATTTTTTTAAACATGAAGCACTTCTTAACCTTCTTCCTCGAAAATAATACATATTTTTATGAATGAGGTATACATCGCAAGACTTGGATAATTCGGTAAAGTACAATGCGAATAAGATAATAAACAATGGTTTTTAAACGTTTTAAAAATATATTTTTATTTTAGTACACCTAGATATTTAGAATTGTCGATTACAGGAATGTAGAAGAGTGAAAACTGTATTTTCGGCAATTATTACAGAATCCGAGCAATTTCTACCACTATTTTGTTTAGGTAATACACTCAACTTTCCAATCAACTTTCGGAGACTGATAAAAACCATCGAGGATTAAATTAATTAACATGTGATATTCTTTATTTGAATAAAATGCCATTTTTCACTGAATTATTGAAAATACTTTACCAAACGATAAACTTGAACGATTAAATGATCCGAATCATCTGCAAACTAACACAATTTTATGATTCATCAGGATAGATATACCTTGGCTACATGACCCATATTTATATTAAAACTATGAGGTATTCATTTTTGAGTAAATAATTAAGGTGAATTTTTGAGTAAACTAATGATGTGAGAAAAAAAATTGTATTAGAACAATTTGTTGTAATTGACACGTAATACATACTATTTAAAAATATGCATAATTTTCGCGGATACCCTGTATAAAATGTGACGCATCTTTGTTGTTGATTCTGTAGAAACGTATATAAGATTTACACAAGAAATAACCATTCTTTTTATGTAATGCGCGACTATAAATAAATTAAACAAATATAAAAAAAAAAGAATTTAAGGGTTTATCAAAGAGGGTCATTTATTTTTTAGAAGACTACTAACAAGAAAATTTTCGTATTTGTTCTTCGAAAATAGTGAGTCCCTTGTAACATTTTTCTTTTAAGTCATCCATTTAAAAAATATTTCATTATTATTATCTACAGAAAAACACCTAAAGTCGACAACGTCGCGCTGCATTTCAGGTAGTTAACACGGGAAGCACTTGTCTACCATAAACATCAGGTGCACAATGATGGGTTGTCAAATATAATTTTGATTAATAAATTTCTTAACTTTTGAAAAAATGGATGATTTAAGGAAAAAATGTTAAAAGAATGTTTTGTTGTTAATGGTGGTTTCTATCTTACCTTCAAGATATTTTCGGGGACAGAAATAATCTAATGGTGTAAAATCTCCGTGCCATATTTGTATAAAATATTTTATACTCTTTTGTCTTCGATTCTTCAATTATTTTCGAATTTTAGTATATTGTTGGAATTTTAGATTTTGTGTATACGTTTTGGTATTATGTTTATTTATGTGACTTATCTAATTTCCTAAGTATTGTAGCATAAAGTTGAATAAAATGCTGATTGGAATTTATCCAGGTTGGTAGTGGACTGTTAGCGAGATTTCCAGATAAGACCAAACCTCAACAGAATAATTCAGTAGAACTTATTGGGTTTGAACTAAAACGCTAAGTCCTTTTAATTTTCATAGAACTAAAACTTCCTAATGAATTTTTAAATTTCGGGAGATGAGAATTGCAAAAATCTGTAATTGTTTTCAAATAAATACTTCAATACTACAACTACAAAAAATTCACTGGAGTTTCCTCACATATGGATATGTACGAAATAGTACAGATACCTAGTGATAAAAAATAATGAAAACAACTAAGGGCTTCAATAAGTGAGGCAAACGTGGTTTTTACTTTAAAATATCTTTCCTTACAATTTTATATTATGTTGGGGCTTCTTCATTTATTGTCTGGATATAATGTGTCTTGTAAACAATATGACTGAGCAGTTCTAGTAAAATTGTGTACACTTAACAGCAACAGTATCACAGAACTTTTATTGTTGTTATAATTCATCTTAAGAAAGATATTCTCAAAATATTTCCATACTATCCTGTCGAATGAGAATTAAAGCAAATGCAAATATGTGTTTTTTTTATAATATATTGACAGTAAAGGAAAAACATTTTAGTTGACACAGGCACGTGACAGAGAATCAAACCAGTTTCATTAAGTTGAAGACTAAGAAAGAACGTGGAATAAAGAGCAGAAGAGTTGGCACAAAAAACAAAAAGACAATCAGTGAATTAAATCAGATGACAAGAAAAAGAAAAGAGAGGAGGAAATGGGCCGTGAGGCATAAGGCACATAATTCAAGAAGAAGAAGAAGAAGGAGATTTTAGTTGATTATGTTTAAAATTTTAGATTTATCTTTTCTAGATGTGAGGATTAAATCAGTGCTTTCGAAAATACATATTATATATATATATTACATGTTGAATATATCTGAGGATATTAATACTATTTCATTTTTAGACACTTCTTTTGGCACGACTATTGTAAAATTTTAATTTGGCCCTATTTTAGAACATCGTCACGTTTTTTTGTAAAAACAGTTTTTTCTTTGTTTACTTCCAAACCCGAAAAAAAGAACTCGCACGGCTTAGAAATACACTGAAATCGGATTATTTAAACCTGTGTGAACCCTCAATCATTATTTGTTTTAGTATAGTCACGGATAGGAGTGATGCTTTTATTTCCTGTAGTTATCTGAGTACAACGGTTTTCACTAGTCGTTATTTGCAACTTTGCAACCGATATATATTTGAGCTGTGCTCATATGTGGTAACGAGTCTACGGATTTGATTAAACAACATGATTTTTATTTTCGCATTCATTTAACATTATTTACATATTAGATGTATTAGAATGTCAATTTTATTAATATATGACTGACAATCAAATCCGTCTCAATCCCATTAATTTTCCTACTGGGTACATTCAGCTTTTCGATAATGTAATTATTTTTATACTTTTTAATAACCTTGTGGAGCATCTCTTTTTATTTCATCACATATGTGGTTTTTTATTTTTAACAATATTTTTTCTCTGTTTCATGTAGGATTGTATTAAATACATACTTGAAGCCCCCATCATAACAACAAGACCATCTGTCCAAACAGTGTCAAATCTCTATTCATATCCAAAAAGGCAGATACGATATTTTTCCAATTATTTGGTGTTATGAAGGAAGCGAATTGCTTGGGGACTACCCAGACTTAAATCTGAACTGCTGTTGAGGTAATATTTTTTGTTCTTCAAATAAATTACTATTTTTCTCTAGCAGCACTTTGTCAACTACTTATAGTAACTATACACTATTTATTAATTATTGAGGCTTTCAGGTATAACTGCCATTTCTAGTAATGCTTCTTGAGATGAGTTCTTCAGTAGAATTATTTCTCTACTCTATCAAATAGTGAAACTCTATTCAATGGAAGAAATTGGATTACTCGCTATATTACAAAGCTATACTCAAAGCTTAGGATTAATGGAAACAACTGGACTATTTTTGTAATATTCTCAATGTATTTTCATTATTAATTGGACAATTTTCCATATCTTGTTTTAACCTGGTTTCAGATTCTAAAGTTTTGATACACCAATAATGATTTTGTACTCTACAATTTTTAAAATAATTTTCTGAGCATAATTATGTCAGTTTCATGCCTTCCCTTTCGCCATTTTTTTCGGAATCTATACTTTTTTTATTAAGATGTGTTATGTTTTCCTATAGTTTACTTTCCAATTCGCATTTAATTTTGTCTTGGTTTGATTTCAAACATTTAGTTTTACATAAGTTATATTGTTAAAATTATTTTCTATTGATTTTCTCTCGAAGGGTATTTTGGATTTAGTTTAATCATAATAATTTTAACGATGTTCGGCATAATTTATATTCTTATTATTAATAAGCTTGATCAAGTTTCTGCGATAGTCAGTTTGAGTTGATTTATTTTTTTAAATTTGTTTCGATATTTATTAGATTACTTACTACCTACTTCGGACAAACTAAGCGACTTACTTCTTTCGATATTAATTAAATATACTTGTTTTTCTGTCTCCTGTAGTGGTAAAACAGACTCGGACAGGCTAAGGTTTATAATTGGTTGGTTTGTGGAGGAGCTGGTTTTAGATGTGGTGACTACATCTTTTCTTTTTCTATTTTTCTATTGCTCTTAGGGAAGCTTTAAGTAATTAGCTCGGTGGTTTTTTAAACAAATGATACATTTCGCAGGTATATTTAGAGCCTTTACACAATATTTAGTCCAGCAATTTCTGTCATTTAGGTATTTTATATTACTTTAATAGTTCCAACATAGGAAACAATCCTCATATCAAATGGCAGTATGATACTTCCACTAATTTGAATATGTTTATAACTGATTTTAATTGAAAATTGGAATAAAAATACAAAGCAACCTCAAACAAAACTAGGTTTTGATTTTGACAAATTAACAATTGACTATTTGTTTGCCTCAAAATATACCATAATAAACAATACTGGAAGTCAATTATTAATAAAAGTGAAAATTAGTAACAAAATTTATCGCCGGCTCAATTATTTTATAATAATTATTTATTTTTATAAAATATCCCCTGTGTACAATGTTCTGAAAAACTATCATCAGATTTATAATTTAGATGAAGACTGATTTAGGAAACCATGTTCATAAATAAAAAATATTTGCTTTTGAAAGCACCGTAGTGCAATCGATATTGTGGCGTTTTTCTTTGTAAATGTTCTTACTTATTTTTAGTTATTTATATTAGGCCTTAAATTCTTAATCTTAAATTATTTTCGAGATTCTCCCAGAGTGATATCCAATCAAATAAGAAAAAGATATTCTTTAGGTAGGAAAAAGCAGGATTCTAAACCAAATTTGTTAATAAATATTTGTTTATAATTAATGTTTTTTGCAATATCTTTTCGATTCTTCGTTTACAGTTTATATTTACTTTAAAATATTCTCACTCAGAACCTGTACAAAATTTCATAATAATTAAAACAATAATTTATAGAATTGAAGGTGAGATTTATACAAATAAAGTGTTTTTTTTCTGGTTTTTAAAAATAAAAGTGAAATATAAAAATTAAGTGAACTACAAAATATTGTTATGTTTCTATCCGTATCCTTTATATACAAGGTGGTCCAAAATTGTCGAGCAATACTTCTAGGGGTGATAGTTCACCTAAAAATAAAGGTACCTTTTTATATACACTTTTTTTGAAAGCTCAATAATAAGGGATATACAAGCCTCTAAAGATGTATAAAAAAATGATTTTTTTTAAATATTTTGATAATGAAAAAAAGTACTTTGAATACGTTTCCATAAATAGCATCGATTTCGAGTAATTTAAACTTAAAACTAGACATGCAATTTGCAAATAATAACCAAAAAGTGTCCAATAAGGCAAGTAGGCTTTGAAATCGATAATAATGGAAGATTAGCGTATCAAGTATGCCTTGAGCGCTATTTACGAATTTATATCATCAAGTTTTTTCTTGAAAAAGTTGCTCTTGATGTACCATTCCAAAAGTGATCGTTTTTAAGAAATTAAAACTAAGAAATTACTCGAAATTATTTATGAAAATGTATCAAGAGTACTTTTCAACGTAAAAAAGGACAGGAAATCTTGATTACAATTTTTTTTAATACTTACGTATTTAAAAAAATATAACGTAATCAGTGGTATTTACCGCCAAAAACTACTCCTTAATTAGAAGGGACGAAATTAATTAATTAAAAAAATTAAGTACCTTTATGCAAAGATTCTTGTCTGGAATTTGATTTGCCTTATTGGTCACTTTTTGGTTATTATTTGCAAATTGCGTGTCTAATTTTAAGTTTAAATTACTCGAAATTGGTATTCAAAGTATTTTTTTGCGTAAAAAAGGCCAGGGCGTTTAATTTCCAAAAATATTTTAAAAAAACTTTAGAGGCCCGTATCTCCCTTATTTTTGAGCTTTCGAAAAAAGTGTATATAAAAAGGTACCTTTATTTTTAGGTAAACTATTATCCCTAGAAGTATTACTTCACAATTCTGGACCACCTTGTATATAAAAATAATCATAAACAAACTAATAGACGTCACAACAGTCACGCACCGATCCACTCTACCAGTAAACAGAATCATAGAATTCCTAGAATGCTGTTTAGAAACATTTTATATCCAATATAAAGAAAAATATACATAAAAGAATGGAACCTCAATAAAATCCCCACTTTTACCAACCATTTCAAATATTTACATGAAATGATTCGAAAGTAATATTTTCCAAATATCAAAAACCAAACCAAAATCTTAGGTATGTGCGCGATATATTCATAATACGAAGTAATGAAAATCAAGACTTTCATTTTTTCCACATCACTTAACGTCGCCCCAAGTATCAAATTTACCAAAAGAAGAACAATCGAATCAATTGCCGTTGCTGGTTGTAATAGTTAAGCTAAAGCCATTTGCAGCTAAGAAATAACGTTAAAATAACTATTTATTACGGAAAATCTTCATTAAAACAGGTAGCCCAGAAAATTCCTGAAAACCAATCCAAAAATCACCCAAGAAAAGAACCACGATGTATTTAACCTTACACAAAAAATAAAAGAACAATCAAATTTATAACATATAAATCTAGTTCACCTCTCAAAAACCAAAGTAAAAACATACCAATAATTGCTCGAAAAAATATAAATATGGAACAACACATACAGGAAAAACAAGAAGTAAATAAAGGCATTGTTTTGGTACAGATATGCTGATGATGTTTTGGCTGGTTTTACAGGTAGTGATAGATAATTGGATGTTTTCTTTAATTTTATTAACAATTTAAATCTAAAAATAAAATTTTCCTTGGAAATTGAAGAGTATACAGTTCTATAAATTTCTTAGATATAACTATCATAAGAGTAAATTGTAATCTTCAATGCTCAATATATCGTAAACCAACTAATAAAAATATGACAATCCCTTATAACTCAAATCACCTTATGTTACATAAATTATGAGCTTATAATTCAATGATAATATATAGATCTTTTTCAGTTCCAATGAGTGCGAATAATTTAAAAAGGGAAACTAATATAATAAAAATAAAACGTATTCCTACCTCTAATAATTATCCATTACATCTAATAAAAAGGTTGATTAATAAAAAAGAATTAAAAGGTTGCCATTAACCTTATATTTCCGAAACAACTTAAAAAATATAAAAAATTATATTTCCTTCATTTTTTTTTTATTAACAACCGCATAAACCATTATAGGTTATTAGCAGGTAAAAAGGTCATATATAGGTATTACATGACTGTAAGAATATTTACAAGCATAAATTTATATGTTAATGTCTTTGAAAAATTGAATCAGTTTAATACATATTTAGTACATAAGTCTGTTAGGATGAATTTAATGTGTTATGGTACCCTTGGTATACTATTTTGAATTCTCTCATATATGTGTTTATTTTCTTATTGATATTTTGAAGAACGAGTAGTTCGTATTTTATTTTTTATATGATTGACTGGGATGGATACACCAGTTTTATGCTGTTAAGTGCACTTAAAGAGTTCGTAATTATTAAAAAATGTTTTCTAGTATGATCACTACACATTCTTACGGCTTCTCTTTTAGTTATTGCTTTTCCCGTGAAAATACTGCATAAATTAGGGATGCGGATGCAAAAAATTCTGCGTGTGCATCTTCATTTTTTAATGTAAAAATCTTGTCATGATTCCTATCAATTATATCCTTATAGTGCTTCAAGGTGATAATATGGTTTTATGGAGTTTTTAGGGAAAAATGTTAGACATGTGTTGAAGGGGGGAATATGAACTGTCTAAGGAGAGATATTTAAAGTTGCAAGGAGGGAAATTCAAATTGCTCTAAGTTGAATTCAGAACATTTTAGACGTTGATTATAGAGCGGATAATTAGGGTTAAAATAATCGTTAGGGAAGGATTCATTAAATATTGCTGAATGGGCTATATTATTTGGATTAGAAGATTGAAAGAGGATATTCTCCGGTAAGAGCTTGGAGGCTTGTAACTAGACTAGTCCTGTAGGCACCCATTACAAATCTAACGGATAGGCTTCGGATTATGTCTAATTTTTTTTAATAGAGTTTTACTTGCATTGGAGTAATATACAGCGCCATAATCAAGTTTACCTCGAATCAAGGATTGATCTATATGTCTTTAGAAGATTTATTGTATCTATCCCCAGGAATGATTACTACGTTCTTTTAAAAGATTGATTCTTATTTGACATGACTTCACTAATTTCAAGATATGTTCATTCCATTTTAAGTTATTATTAAGTCTTAGACCAAAAAATCAATCCTATTTACCTGTTTTATATTGCCACCTTTTAAGCTAAGGGTAGTTTTATCGGTGGTTTTACAATATCTATTAAAGTAAGAAATAATGTAGGTTCATTTTTATTAAATGTAAAACCTAAAATTATTAAATTAGAAAACGTCAAGTATTTACAAATTAAATTGTCCTGATTGTAACGCCATCTATCTTGGCCAGATTCTTAGAAATTTTGAAGTAAGGTACAGCGAACACTCACGATCTATTAGATTAAAACAACCAGATAAGTCACATTACACAAACCACCTCATTCAGCCTAAACACAAACCTACACTTAAGAAAACAATATTGAAACAACAGTGGAAGTACTTCATATAAGTGACAAAAAAGAACTTTTTTGTAGGAATATGATATCAAGAAATATTTAAAATGTCCTCAGTATGTAATATTGAATGAAAAATTAAACCTGGGAAGTTCAATTATTATAGAATACCTTTTGGATTAAATACCTATAAAATATTAACCAATTTTTTTTAGGAAAAGCAGATTATAGCAAAAAGTTATGCTGTAGATATTGCTTGATAATGATTGAAATGTTTATGGTATGAAGTCAACTACGCTTATAAGAAATCTGCCGGTCTTATGTCACTCTTTGAAAATGCAATTTAAGCGATACCTGGTCAGAGAACGATTAAACGTAGCTTTATAATACTGTGGAAATTCAAGATCAGTATAATTTATCTCTTATTTATTTATAGTGGAAGTAATGCCCAAATAACATCGTATTTCCACCAATGGAACATCATACTTTAAAGTATTCCAGAGAAACAAATAATTCAGATAAATAGATAATTCCAAGAAGCGGCTACATCCTTCAAAATTATATTAAATAAGATAAGAAGAAAAATTAATCAATTTAGAACAGAAATTTCGAAAATCACATCAGACTAATATAATCGATGAACTTTCAAATAAGCTTATTTCTTCAATCCTCCTGAATTATACAAAACGCGGTGTAGTACGAATAGCACCAGAATTAGTGGTGTTGATCCGATCACAAATCGTAAGCTATATAAATCTCTGAGGTATTAGGTATTATTGTAACAGTACTTAATACGATGTGGTTGGCGTGTGAAAGGGAGAAAATTAGATAATAGTATCATATTTGTCACGCAACATAGATTTAAATTCAATAGAGTTTTATAATAAATGGAAGATAAACGAAATATTGTATCAGGAATGTATGCATTTTTTATAGCATGCTAGAAAAATTTTTCGAGAATAGAAAATGGAATTACCATATGAGTAAAGAAAAAATAATATGTACATACAAATTTGAAAGGAACTACACTGTAAAAGGTAAAAATTTGAATTAGCTTTTGATTACTTCTATTTAAATTGTTTATTATTTATGTTTTTAACATGAGAAAATATCCAAATATACAATGAATGACAAAAAAACGAATTTTCATTATGAGAAAGCTAGCTTGTATCTAAAATTTTTGTATAGAGGCACAATCTCAAAACTTTTCCTACTTACAAATAGCGTTATAATTTTGTGATAATTTTATACAACCTTAATATTTTCATTACGACAATTTGTTTATTCTCTTCTCTTCCCTTCTATGAATCTTTTATTTCTATTTCTATATAAAATGTACTATTCTTAGTCCCAAAACTTCTCATCGTCATCAAACTTAAACTTCCAGTCCTGGATTCAAATTTCCTGCATCTTGACTTCAAATTTCATGAATATACCGTGACTTAAATTTCCTCAACTTAAAGCCTCTCTAAACTACCTATTTTTTTTATTTATTGAAGGCTCTTGTATTCTATTCTATGATTCCTTTGTATACATATCTTTCAAAAATATTTATTATCATACGATGTATTTTTCTTTTTTTGATTAATGATCTCATTCCAAGTGGATTATTTACCCTGGAAAGTTCAATCAGACCCAATGCCCTACTCTTATTCAATTTGAGTTCTTCTATTTTATTATTACTTTAAACCAATCACACACCCATTAATTCAAAACCATCTCAATATAGAGAAATTATATTTAATTATTATAATTGCAATATGTTAATAGTTGGCATGTTTATCATAGTAAATTTTCATTATTTTTTTTCCAGTGTACTTAATGGTAACTGAAGTATTTTAGGAGGAAAAAGTAAACTTTTTTTTATTTATAACTTTCGTAAAATTAAAAAAAGGACAGTCTCCCAACTTTATCACATCGACTGTGCGTTAGTTTAGAAAACTATACATTTTCAACAATAAAAATGGCAAAAGACAAAACGGTCAAAGTTATTCATCCATACTATCAAGCAGAGTCCTGTTGTTATGACAACGGGGCAGTCAAAGGTGTTCAGATACTACAAAATTGTATTGTTATGAGTTTAGCGTCCCTAGGGAAGAAAAAGATCGTTTTCGGTCACATTTTCAGGGTTACTATGATTTCTTTACATAAATGTATGGAATAAAAGTGGAAGGAAAAATTAGATTTACTTTAAGACAGCAGAAAAAAATTGTGAAACTATATTCTTTAAAAATGAAAGATGCTTTAGTTCATTGCTCTTTATATTAATGATCATAAAAAAATAAAAACGCAAGGGATAGAATGTCAAACCACCAAAATATAATAATATAATTAATAAATGATGATAATTTGATGTATGACAGTTTTAGTGGCTGATAAATCAACAAAGATAAAAGAATAAACCAATAAATTAGTAGAAGGGAGTAAAAAACACAAAATTATTAAGGAAAATTGTAACAAACAAGGATAGCCGCAAAAATAAAGAAGAAAAAAGCTAAATATACTGTGCAATAGCGTGCAAAGTAAGCAGGATTTGGGAAAAAGCAAAAACCACAGAAAGTATTCGATACATTCGTATGTACTTTCACACATATATAAGAAAAATAAGAAGGAACAAAAAGTAGCAACTACAGAAATTAAATAGAAAACACACAAATTATTAAATAAGAAATAAAAAGAAATTAAAAGAATTGAAAAAATAAAACATAAAGCAAACCAGAAACAAATTATAATTGCCAATAAGCCGAGCCTAGTTTAAACACATGGAATTAATAATTAATATATTAAATAGACTAATGAGATTTCAAATTAAAATTAAATAACTTTTGTTACGTTCAATCAAGGTATAACTAAACTCAAAGCTTTAATATGCCCAAATATTACAGTACATTTAATAAATGATCATAATGATATTTTCTGATAGTTATAGAAAACTTATTAGTAAAATCTGAATGCACATTAAAACTGAATGTAACAAATTAATGTATAACATTTAATGATAGTAATTATAATTAATATTGATTGGATATATTTTAAATCTAATAAAAAAAGTTCGATCAAATCTAGACATGTCAAAAAGGATAACTAAAATAGTGAATTTTTATAAAATAATTGAATAAAAATTATGAGTAAACAATATTAAAATTATAGGACATGATCAATCAAGATCCAGTTTGAAAAGGAATTTGTTCTTTAAAAAATAAAATAATAATATTTTGAAGTAAATGTCATGCGGTCAACTATTGGGCAAATATCTCTTAATTATTTAAAGATTTTTATTTAAATTTGTGTAAATTCGATGCTAATATGTAAAAATAGTCAAAATATTATTGTTGAATGTTATAAAAGAGTTTGTCATAAATTACATTTATGGAACTCTATGGTGTAGAGCCGCTTTAAGGGTTAAAGGGTAACATTTTTTTATTTATTTAGTTGTCACTAATTTACTTAGTATTAATTTTTTTATAAATAGTTGCGCCCAATTTTAATATAATTTTCAACTTAGTGTGTTTACTTTAATTATTGAACCTCACCTAAGATTAATTGAGTTTCTAATTTTTTTAATTTTTATAATAAACATTATTACGTTCATTCAAAATTGTAATCGTTTAATGAACTTACAAAATCGAAAAAACAAAATATACTTAAAAGTGAGATAGGAGCAAGAAAAAGTCGATGCTTATATTGCGGATAACAGATGTAGGCAAAATACAATATAAGAAAGGATAAAAACATGTATTCACTAAAATAAAATTTGAGGTGATATTAAATATTCCGATTAAATTGTCATTAAAAACGCATGGCTACAAAATATTTTGTTCCTAAGGTTTTTAGTAAACAAATGCTAATTTTTTACGAAATTCTAATTTCTTGGTTTCCTTTATTATATTTCAAAAATGTAATTGGGCGATCTCAACTGTATGGGATATGCATTTTATTATTACACAAGTTATAAGTAATCACAGCTAACACATTAATTGCAACTCAGAATAAATTACAAAAGTTTTGTTAATTTTCGTCTTAGATATTAATTTTTAATCCTCGCAGCTCAAGAATGAGCACACTCAGGAGAATTACAGGGTTGATATTTGAGAAAGGACGTCATGGTAGGCGCAATGTCTAGAAAATTAAACTACCCATGACTTTAATAATTAAATGTAATATTTACACATTCTAAACCTGAAAGGTGCTTTCGTTAAATAAGACCTATTTAAAAATTCAGTTTTACTTTTGAATGACCGGGATACGGTATGGTTTAATTAAAATAAAATGTAAATAATTGTTGACCAAGAAAAGTTAACTTTACGAGCAGCGAGTTTAAAGTTAGTACAGATGACATATCTATTTGAATCGATATATTAAACTAAAATATACACTTCGTTTTGGAGATATTTTCCCATGAGTCACTAATATCTTATAATATTATACATTTACCCTATATGGTAACAAGCGTGAAGAGTAGAACAAAGTGCAAAAAAGCATGCTATTCTGATGATGTACACACTAAACTAAAATGATATAGATTAAGTAGAAATAACGTTTGATCGATACATGCAACTTTAGTCTAACATTAAAACTTAATCTTATGTGTTCACGTGAGAGAACATTTATCAAAATTTGCAGATTACTTTCGATAGATGTTCTCCATTGTTTCACTTGAGAATATTTTTATTAAGAGCTTCCGGCTAGTTTTCTCTCAGTCAGAATTATTGCTTTCATATGTGCACTCTTGACTGTAAAGAGTTAGTTGAGAGTTTAAAAAAAATCTTAGTTTTGTTGTTGTGAACAAAGTCAAAAAACTTGCTGCTGCAATTATTATTGTGTAATTATTATGAGAAAAAAGAAGAATCAAAAACGAAGTTCTGGGTAAAACTATGGATTATGTGAAGGTTGGAACTAGGTGTATGTATTTCTTTAACACAAAACAGCAATCTTCGGGATACTGATACAAAACATTGATTATTTTAGTTTTGCGGCATGTATAGACATTCACAGGAATAAGTGTACACAATAAATATTAAAAAAAAAATATTCAGAACCTTAGTGAGCGAGATTGAACAATACATTATGTATATAAAGACTAGTTTTAATACTAAGAGATGTCAAGTTTGTTGCTTTTTATTTGAATCTGAAAATAGTAAACTTTAAAGCAAAGGATACCAAAAAAAAATAAAATTTTTAAATGAAAATTCACCCCAAAACCGACTCGCTAACGAAATAATTTAAATATGAACTTTTGACATTTTTATAAGTTATAATGATTGTAAGTTTTATTCATTATTCTATGCATAATACTTTGTCAAGATCCACTTCTTCTTTAACTTTGGACAAACTTCCTCAGATACATGAATAGTTGATAAAATTATTATGTATGTATTGAAAAACTCAACATTACAGGAGAGAATACAATCAGTACTATTAAGATATATCAATATTTTAAAAATATTTCATTATTATCTGAACCCATTCCTATCTAAAATTAGTGCCCCTTGTTGAATATTTACTTGTAAATTTTATTTTATAAATTGACCTATATGATATATTATTTTAAAATTATTTATTTTATTACAAACAAATGTGATATGTTAAAATTTTATTGTTTTATACAGTGTGAGGCGTCTAAATTGGAAAAACCACCATAGCATTTGAAGTTATTAACCGATTTCAATATTTTCTTTTTTAATATTTTACATCAAAAAATTTATTTGGAAGTTGCCACTGTATGTAGATTGCACTCAAATATATGTGACCTAATTTTTATTAAAATATGTTTAATAATAAAACAGTTATGGAATAGTAGATTTCAAGAATATACCATGTAAAAGTTTACAGAATGTTATCAAGCATTTTTTTTGAAAAAGAAACGAGTATATCACTGGCTTTAAATCACTTTCAATAGATGTAATTTGACTTTTATTAAAATATGTTTATTAATAAAAAAGTGAATTTTACTTTGAAATTTTGTAAACTATTACCTGATGTATTCTGAAAATATAACTATCCATAACTTTTTTATTAAAAAACATATTTTATTTAAAGTTGGATCACATCTATTTGGGAGTCATCTAAATCCGGTGATGTACTCATTTTTTTATAAAAAAAATCCCTAATAATTATAATAATAATATTTCTGGATTTTGAACTCTTTGAAACCTTGTCTCCAAATAAAAAAATTTTTGATGCACAATATTTCAAAAAAAAATTTGAAATCGGTTAATAACCTCAAATACTATGGAGTGTTTTTGCAATTTAGATGGGTAACACTTTATAAATTTTTTATAATTATTTCAATGTACCACTTAAAATATTAAAAGGGTGAAAGAGAAAAATTAGAGGGTACACTTCACTCTTTATCGAAAGTTTATAACATATTGTTTAAAATGTATGAAGTAAAACTAATGATCAATTCTTTTGTTACACTTTGTGTATGTCGAACAACTTCCATACAAAACTCTCACGATTCGCCTTTTCACGCAGACGTTCCTAAGCACCCTTACAAAGCACAGATAAACACATAAAGTTTGTAAAAATCTGATTGAAAAACAAAGTAGAAATTGGTAATTTGAATACAAAAAATTATTATCTTTGCTCCCACATATATAAATTTCTACATATATATCTATCAAAATATCTAAAAATAGGTTTCTTCATACATTCTAAAATACATGTTTTCATAAAACCCAATATCCCAAAGAAAATCAGTAATAACTATTTTTCAAAAAATATTCAATTATCCCTGAGTAAGGTTTCTCGGAAGTCCTTTATTCAGTCGCATGTCCCAGAAAATCCATTAGAACCTACATAAAAGCCAAGTTCACTCTTTAGCGGAACGATGTTGTTGTTATATTGTATCGTTATCACTTATCCCTTATGAAGCGGTGTTAAGTGCTGTCAAGACTTATTAAAAAAATATTAATGTGCACGTGAATCGACAACCTCTGCTTACGTTATAATCGTTGTTATATCTTTACTTTCATTTAATATCGAAAAGCTGCAATCCTAAATAGCTTATTAAAACTAATAAATCAATAATGTAGACTTTTGAATTCAAAAATTCTTTTATTTAATTTTCTTGATAAATATAAATTTATTCAAATATCAATTTAGTCAGATTTATTGATGATATATTATATATAATAAGTAACCTTTTCTACATCGTTTTATAGTGAATGTTTTAATATTTTTCAAGTATTAACTTCCCTATATTTTCTTCAATTTTTTGTTCATTACTTGTGACGGTATATTTTCCAATTTTTTTAAAATATTTTTTCTCTCAGTTAACGCTTTTTCCCGCGAGTTTCTTTCAAAGGAGTCGTTTTTAAATTGAACTTCACCCATTTTGGGCCAATTCGAACTGGCAAACTAATTTTCTACACAATATCATTTTGTGGACTTTCGTAAGTAATATTTAACTTGATTCTATTAATACTTAGTAAATAGTATCAGTAATGCAAACACTTAATGCATCCATGTCAAAGGACAACACAAGAAGTCAATGCCTTTAGAGACTAAACTTAATTAAAGTTCTGTGCTTTCACTTTTGAGTCGATCTCATAGGGTACATTGTATACAAGATCAATACTAATTCTCTGTTTGACCGATATTTATTATCATTATTATGTGAAGCCGGAAATAAAAATTTGACAAGCAAGAAGAGAAAGCCATAATTACAAGAGATAGACCGAAATTTTGTAGAATTTTAAATGAAACGATTGTATCGAATATAAACGTTTATATCTTTTATATCTTAATATTAATTGATTTATTGTAAACAGAAAAAAAATAATCAGAGTTACCCAGCAAGATATTTAGACAAAATCGAACTATTTTTGTATATAAACGTATTATAATCATTTTTTATTGTCTTGCATCCGTAAAAAAATAATTCAATGATGACTTTAAAAAATATAAATTAGTCTAAAATAATAAAAATGATAATACTAATTAGAATTACGTGAATTAAGTACCTAATAACATTTATGGTACTCCAGTTTAGAAAAGAAAATATATTTAATCCAATCCATGTAATTGAGTCGAGAATATAACTTAAATTATTGTTTATCCATAGTCCAAACTTGCAATAGTTTTTAATATTATAAATTTTATCCAATTGATTATGGTAAAAAGAAAAGTAAAAGTTTAATTTTTTTTTATCGGTAGTTTTTCCAAGATATTAATTTGCCTTCAACTGTCAAAGTAAGAGATGTGTAATTTTTTTATAATGAGGAAATGAAACAATTACAGATCTCTCCAAAAATCGAACCAACTGCAGGACCAATCAATGAATGTCATGTTTCTAAAAAAACATTCATATGATGACTGTCATGCCCAATGCTTTTTGTAACCTTTGCACCCCCTAAGAAAACACGGACCGTTTTTACGAAATTTTTTCCTCAGAACTGTGAACAGAATAATAACAGTTGTTCCCAAAGACCGAACAAAAAGGAGCGATTCCGGTAATTTTAAACACACTTAAATCGATAAGCAAAATTTTGCATTTAATATTATTCTCAATATAGATTCTTGAAAGGACAACTATGATAATTTTTTTAAAGCAAATTTGCTATAAGCTACAAACAAGTTTTGATTTAGTCCAGACTTCTATCAGGACATTGAAAAGCATATTGTTTAGGTTCTGGCATTATTATCACACCATGCAATTTTTAAAACATGGAATGGGCAGTTAAGTACTTCACTTTTACGAGTGTCAACTACGCTAAAGGTAGCGTGTTGCTATATTTTACAATTTAAACGATAATGTGCAAATGTTGCGTAGAAGGTGTTCGCAACGAAATGTACCTACAACCCTTATACCAATAAATTATACTAAAATCTATAACTAAATAGGTAGAAAACAACTACAATAGTAATTAAGCGCGTTACCCAAAATGTTGAGAAACAAATTCTGTAACTGGCCAATTAGATCCACTCGACGCGAGACATAAAATTCTAATGCCGATGTAAACTCCGGTATTACACCGTCCGTGTAAGTATTTTTATTGGTGCGTATCTGTAACATGAAGATCATAAGAAAACGCAACACAACACCACTCTGTTCATTCAAATCTTCTGGTCAGTGTCAATTATAAAAATCCCTTATTCCTATTTTAGATTTTGAAACTACCCACTGTGTCTATTTATTAATACCAATTTTCGCTTTTATTA
The DNA here is from genome assembly GCA_951812935.1 of Hermaeophaga mercurialis. Classification (NCBI taxonomy): domain Eukaryota; kingdom Metazoa; phylum Arthropoda; class Insecta; order Coleoptera; family Chrysomelidae; genus Hermaeophaga; species Hermaeophaga mercurialis. The sequence continues at coordinate 42,054,374 of OX638358.1, forward strand.
TCAGTTTTTCATTTTCGTTTCAATTTGTCACCATCGGTTTAAAAAAATTTTTTTTTAAAAGTTGTTATTAAGGTCATATTTTTTATTACGTATTAAAACAACAGTTTTGGTCTATACTAACGTAGATGTAAAAGAATTTATGTCATACTAGTTCATTATTATGTTTTTATTGCTTAGTTACCAACTACATAATAGTGTATTTTATGGCCAGCGCGTATCCATGTAACACAATTTCCTTAATATGTTCTATACAATTTTCTACCATCTAGTTTAGTAATATATATGTATATAATCTTTATCGTAGACGTCTCTCGATTTCTTCGGTTATGTGTTGCTTTTTCCGTTATTTTTTTTAAACTTTCCTGCGTTTTGACAAGGTTTGAGAGCATTTCTCTATCAACGATAGTCTATTCTGATAAAATGACAATGGTGTTAAAATAAAATTGAATTTTTGGATTTTTCTAAACATTTAATTGTGGGTACAATAAGATACTTGTATGACAAGCACCGGGTAACAAATAGATATGTATACCCTCGTGCGACTTACAAACTCTCAGAGGCTCTCGTGTTTGTAAGATCGTCGTTTTAAAATATAAAAATATTCTTCTTTTGCTAAAAAATCGGGTTAATATTATATAGGTATTTAGTCCAAAAGATAATCTTAAATAATTGGACTTCCCAGGTTTAGTTGTTCATTCAATACTATATTCTTATAACATTTTAGATATTTCTTATTTTCAAATTCCTCCAAAATATCAAATTTTTGTTTCTCATCACTTATATGAAGGACTTCCACTGTTGTTTTAATTGATTTGTTAAGTGTAGATTTGTGTTTAGTGTCAATGAGGTGTTTTGCGTAATGTAAATTATCTGGTTGTTTTAATCTATAAGATCGTAAGTTCTCACAGTACCTTATGTTAAAATTTCTAAGGGTATGTCCTAGATAGAAGGACAATTTTATTTGTAAATACCTGATTTTTTTAATTTAATAATTTTAGGTCTTAACCTACATTATTTTTTCCTTTAAAAGATATTGTAGAAGATGCACGAGATATAATTTTTGATATTTTAGTACAAATATCTCTAAAATATGTAATAGTTCTGTATGATCTGTCATCTTTAGGTTGTTTCGGAATTATAAAGTCTGATCAATTTTTATTAATAAATATAAATATTTCACTAGAAAATCATAAACTTGCCTAGGGATCTAATTGGATGTTGTAAATACCCTAATCTCAGTTCGAAGCTAAATTCATGATTTCTGCTTTAGTTGATCATAAATAATTGAGGATTCAATTCTACTCTACTTCAGAATATTGCGATTCGATACTCATAGCGGTAGAAGGCGAAACGATACGGTTTATTGCGGTTTGTTTATAACCCAACAAACACTAGGATATTGTCTCTAAAGTTACCTAAATCTTAGGTCTTCCATTATTCTCAACCGTAACTACTCCTCTACTTAATATTTTACTTTATGAAATAAATGATATTATTTGTGAAGGGTATAAATGAATTCAATATTTCGATTTTAATACAAACAGTCAAGGCCCTATCTAGTGAGTGTGAAATTAAAATATGATCTATTTATAAATCCGTATGTAATCGATATTATACATGGTGTTTCATTGGGAAATGGAATAACTACATATAACATAAAACACACTAGCTACTCGTATAATGGAATAACTGCAAGAAACATGAAGGGAAATAAGAACAATCAGTTCGAAATATTTTAAAACGAGCAAAGATATGTGTAGACCAAAATGAAGGAGATCTTGAGCAATTGTAGTTTGTATATTTTTAATCTAATATGTTAGTATTCTTAAATTGTTGTATTATTTTAAGACATAAAAAAGGCTTTAACTAGAATTATACTGATTTCATTTTTATTAATTCTTTTTACTAAAACATTAAAAAATTTATATAATACGTTCAAAAAAATTCTTAAAAATTATAAGTTTAAACCTAGAAAAATACCCATTAAATAATTGGTCTACAATGAGTACGAATTTATTAGTATTAATAATTTATTATTATATGTCAATAATAATCCATTTTTTAGCCTCTGCTAAAAACTTCATTTCAAGTTCACAATACGAGAATTAAAAGTGCCTGCACAAAAATTTAAAGTGCTGTTTTTGATTAAATTTTCTGTATTTCAAATATGCAAACATATTTTAAAAACCTCGATATACAAGAAGATTCAAGAACATAATCGCTTTCTAATTTTTTGTTAATTTGGACCTGAATTTTTCTGGTAAGTAATAAGAGGTTTATTTTAGATCTGAATGAGAAATATTTGTACCAAATTTCAAAAGATATATGGGGTAGTTCGGTAGTTATAACCCCAAGAAGAAATTAGCAAAAGCCATAAAACACCTTGTATATCGGTTACAAAGTCAGTCAGAGTCAATAAATGTGATATATTTAACCACATCTATAAAAAAAACTATACTGTACTATCAGTGTGAAGTTCGCAATTTTGATAATGGATGATTACAATTAAATTTCAATAAAAATATTGAACTTCAAAAATAACACCTACACATATAGGAGTAAAAATGAAAAATTCTATTTAAACATTACAACTAATTTAAGACCAAATAAAAAAATTATATGTATGTAAACGGGTTTACACGATCTATTATAGATAATAACAGGGAAACTAAAAGTCCCTCAAGGTAATCAGAATTGGCAATAGAAATTGGTCGTTTTGGTCTAATTGCTAAGATAGAGGGTGATTCATCCTTTTTTGAGATAACAAATTAATCTTATATTATAGAGAACGTTCTCCATAAGTCTTAAATGTGGTATGTAGGATTAAACTAAAGAAAACTCAAATTCTTATATTGTCCAAATCAACAAATGCATTTTTTCATATTTAATGCAGGGTGGAACTCACTTCGTTTTTATTTTCAATATATTAATAAAAGTCTAGGCATGTATATGTTTATTAAATTTATCTAATATGACTTTCTAAACATAATATGTCAGTGAGTAAAGCGTGAAAATGATTTCGTGTGCCACACTTTTTTTTCATTTTTTAGAATTAATTACTTTTATTGACAAAAAAATTGTTAATAAGTTTACTAGAATCGACTTTACTAAGAAAAGTTCGCGTATTGATTCTAAAAAAAAATATTTTTTTCCGTTTATTAAAATATCTCCTTGTAGATATTTTGTAAATATTTTTATATACTATTCTAGAAGTATAATTAGTACATGTTCACAGTGTTTTCAAATTTCTTAAAAGCAATGAATTGCGGAGATTGTGAAAAAAAAATAATAACTTTGGTACATCTTATTTCCGTGTGGATTAATATAGAAACTAAAGAAACATAAAAATGTCAGATCAGTAATATAAAAACACTTAACTATTTTTTTGGCAATAATTATTGTTTTCATTCAATCTCAATTTATTCAAGAAAGTTTGACGTACCAAATTATACCTCTTCTAAAAATGAATAAGAGCACTATTTATTTACTTATTAACCCTACGAAATATGATTTCACAAACGATTAAACAAAGTAAATTTTGGAAGTTGATACCTCCAGATTTTGTACATTTTTCTTGGTATAAATTTAAGTTTCCTTTTGATTTTCTTATTGTTGCAGGGATTTTTTTCTAATTAGATCTCCTAAAATGTCACTTATTATATGCGAATTTTCTACTATTAAAGACTCCATCTCGCGTAAATTGTCATGTAAATAGTGGGTCCATGATCAACAATATACTGAAAAACACATAAGAAGCTTTTTTAAAAAAAATTACATGTATTGAACTTAAGCTGTTCTGAATTTGATTTAGTGTGAATTAAATGCAAATAGAAATAAAGAACTTATTTAATAAATAAATCAAATTTAGATATTCTTAGAAGAAAAAAAATCCCCTGTGAATATAATTGCTTTGATAATAGAGAATATTTCAACTTACTGCAAAGGTTACCTTCCATCATTTTTTGATCCTACAAACAACAATTACCATCCTTACAAAATTAATTTGGTACAAAAAATAACCGAAGCTCATTTGATATCCGTCTTTGCAAATTACTAATTGAAAATCAAAATTTGTTGAATAATATTTGTCTTTCAGATGAATACACATTTTCATTGAATGCATTAAGCAAGATACAAATAATTGCTCATATTGGGTTAATTGTGATCTACATGTGCGTAAAATCCAAACACGAAAACCTGAAAACGTATGGGGTGGTGGCCACATTAAGGCAGCTTTTTTTTCAACGGAAACATAAAATAAAATAGTAAAACGTGTCTAAATTTACTGAGAGAACTTGTTATTTCAATTACTTACAACAATACTAGAAAATGATTGGGTGATAACAACTTTTTTGAAGATTTACTATATTTTAACAGGATGGAACATCTCCTCGTTTTGTTTGGTCTGTGTGACAATTTGTGTATGAAATATTCCCTTTAGATGGATAGGTAGAATAGGATCAATTATGAAGTGACCACTTAGCTCACCAGATTTATCACCTTAATTCACACTTTATGAGGTATTTGAAACCATAAATTTATGGTACTCAACCAAAATATCTAATGATTTACAACAAAGAACAGATTCCATTGCATAGAAAATGATAATTATTTTAAACAATTATAAATAACTTCTGGAAATGAAACATTTGTTCTAAAATATCAAACGCTTATAATAAATTAATTAAAATTAAATACTTTAAACATCATGGTTTGTACATTTTTACTATCAGTCGAACAAGAAGAATCCAAAAATAACAAAAATATATGAGGAGAGCTATTTAAAAAAATTAAATAAATGACTCCAGGGGTGTGAGGATGACTTTTAATTTAATTAAGGTCAATAGATTTATCTGAAATGTACGTTTCAACAAAACTTCACATCTGGCATAATTATTATGAATACTATGAAAATTGAGTTTTTTGATGTTAATAATAAATACTCAAGTGTATTATTTCCATATTGATAATTTACATGGATTAAGTATTTGTTTGTAAAGGTATGTATTGGTATTTTATATTTATAACACTTTATTATAACATTTACTGACAATCAAAAATGATTTGTAATCACATTATTGTAACAGAGTGATTTTCTAAAATAAAAAGTTTAAATTCAGCGATAAATTTAGTTATGTAAACTTCTTAGCTTTAAGTTGCAATTCTTAGAGATAAAGACACTAATTTAATTTACATTTTGTTAACGATTTCAAGCTAAAACTATAAATTTGTGAATGAGAGAAGTTTCGTTTACTAACTTTATTATGACTGTTACTTCTTAACAAAACTTCTTCATCTACTCTCTTTGATAAGCTACATACCGTTGTATTTCCCAACCAATTTTAATATAACTTTGTTATAATATTCTGTTACAATGAATAAAAATGGAAACAAATGTGATTAGTCAGAATGAGATTTATTTTTGTCACATTATTTCTAAATAACAGGCACTCTATATCCGCTGAATGATTAACATGTGTGTAAAATAACCTAAGGGCAGTTATTTAACAAAATGTGTTATAACAAATATAAATAAATATCTACATAAAAATATCGGTCGAGTTATCTAATTCTTGGAAAATGAAAACACGCGAATATATAATGCGTTCATAATGTATGGAAACGCATTAATATCTTCTAAATTAATAATAATTTAGAAAAAACTAGACCAAATAATTTTTATTTTTATTTGTAACTACACGTAAGATAACCTCTACATATTTTTTTACTATAACTACATTTTTATGTCAAAAATAAATTACATTTTTCTGGCTTCAACAATATACCTAGTCTTTTTATTATTCGAAAGTTTTTCACTTTTAATTGTTTAAGTCATTTTAGTCACCAATATGATAAATCTCAAAATCATAAATATTTTTACGATGACTGACTTTTGTTTGAGTGCACGATAACGTCAACAACCCTTTCGAATTTTGACACCAAACAGCTTTGCGTCAATTAAATAAATTCTGTTGACAGAGCCACTGCAAAAATTATTTGAACCGCTTTTAACTTGAAGCAATATAAATATACGTATCGACAGAATCCAACGTTTATTTATTTCAAATTAAAAGGACTAGGAAAAACCGGGGAAGTTAATTATATGTATTTTTTATGGATGTTTTGCAATGTTTGATTATCCACTTTTAAACGACAGACATTAATATAGTTATATTGATTTTTATACTAAATGCGATATTATACAATATGTACCCCTAAGTTGGAATCATATGGAAAACTTTTTTATTATTAATTTTAGGAAAAAAAGTTATTCTTCATAAAAAGTTCTGCATTATCTAAAACCTAGAATACAGTCATCAAATATCAAATTTTTTCAGTGGTATACGAGGTTTGTCAAAAAATATGAGTTTTACTCAAGAGTAAAGTATCTTTAAATTTGACAATATCGAAAAATGTTGAAAAAGTTGATCAGAATTAAAAATTATGTTTAAATATGCAAGTCTTCAACCCAATGGTTGTGAATCTTTTCATTCTACATTCAACGCAAAATTTTATAGATCAAGTTCTAATATGCATTTGTTTGTCTCCTCGGACAATTACTACAACCGCCCTTATTAACTACATAAAATTTAATTTTTTAACAAAGCTACTTGAATGATAAAATAAGGGTTAACTGTACTTGGGAGAGATATAAGGATGCTTGAGATTGCCTAAAATTGTAAGGGTTAGGAACTTACAATTTGTTAAGTGATATTAAAGGATTAAAGGGTTAAAGATTTACCGTATTAAGATAAACTATTGTGCAAACATTTAAATCAGGCGTGTTATTGATTGAGAATTTTGATAAAAACTAAGAGTTTCTAGTACTCTCACTTTTATTGTAAAAATCAATATAGAATATTTCTTTTGGAAAATTTTAGTAATATTGAAAGTGTATTTAAACCGCAGACAAGAACAAATTACATTATAAAATATTTGCGAGAATCTTGCGGAAGACAATTCAAGACAAGCACTATACTAAGAGAAACACAGAAAAAATGGTATATTATATATACCTGTAAAAGTCTCTAAAATCTACCTACTCCTTTCAAGGCAATCATAGATTTTAAGAATATCAATAATGCTGTTTAAATATAATTGGGTATCATGTTATAAATTAAATGAGATAAAATAAAATATGAAAATAAAAAAATTAAATGAAGCATAAATTCACGAAATACTAAACAAAAAAAATATATAGTACAATCTCGGGGTGGATTCTTCTTTTATTAAATCGAGATTATGATGTTACCATTCTCGAAACTAGGTATAATTATTTACAAAATTATGGGAATAGGACTAATTCGAAATAACAATTAAATTTTCCAATATGTTTCTTGGACATAATTGCATTTAAATCTCAAGTAGGATTGATTCGCAAGCACTTTAGTTTCTATTTAAAAGTAAATCAGAACAATTATCTCTGCTTGCAAGTTTAAAAAAAAATATCTGTATGTTTATGCACAATTAAATACTATTCATGACAAAGTCCTATAAATATGAAACTGCCACTAACGAAAACTTTGTCTTATTCTTTGGCTCCAAAACAAATGCTCACCAAGAAATTTCCAATACTGAATGATGAAGGATGAAGAAATTGTTGATTATTTTCACTACAAATTTTTTATTACATATTTTATGTGTCTTTCATTTTAATACTAACACTTCACTACAAAACATTCATAAGAGAGAACTAACTTTATATTAGAATCACTATTGTTCATAATATATATAAAGTGAGTTTATGGATTTATTAGCTTATCAATGTAAGTCATAAATTTAATGATTTTAACGTTTGCCCTTAGCAGTCAAATTTCAAAGACATGACTGTTAGATTTTTTCACAGCTTTTATAACTTTCATTACCATCTTTTATATAAATTTTTATAATAACAAATAATTGTAATAATTTTTCTTTGAATACCAGACTTTAATACCATAAATTAGTTATAAATCATATTTTTATTTAAATTAACTATATACTTATAAATTTCAAGACCTTCTTTTCAAGTCTGCATTTAACAAATTTATATATATATATAATTTGAACCTGCTGTAACATGTAAAAAAATAATTAACTTAACCAATTTTACATATTAACTTAGTTGTTTAAACGTTTTTTGTTTCAAAATGACAATACAATACAATTTTTAATAATCTCTAATGACATTATACTAAATCTTTAAATTCTAAATATATTTTCGAATTATCCAATAAATTTCTGTGATTTACCAAAACCTAAAATATCACCTAAAACTTTTTTATAAATCATAAAAATAAATCACTTTTAATTTAGTAAACCCAATCCTATAAGCTTATTGTTCATTCGAACATAATGTAAATTTGTCAAATTTTGATTATAATTTAAAATAATTATCTTTTATTTATAAATTGGAAACCCTTCATGATATTAGTTGCTGTAATGGTAATACCTAAAAACAATTTCCTCAATATTTTGCAATTTATATCAAAAATCCCTTTCTAAGATATTATATATTGCTTAATTTGGTTTATTTATATCTTGGATGTATAATAAAAGATATTTTTCTTACCCCAGACTAGAAAGTAGTAACAATATCAACATACTAAATTATTTTTTCGTTTCTAAGTACCTTTTAGGAGAACTCAAAAATCGAAAAACTTTAGAGAATATTTTATTAGTGAATATCCATAATCTCATGCTTGGGGGTGTCGAGTGATGTTCAAATATTTTTCTACTTTATATACCTACATCTAGACATTTAACTTCTATTTACCATGGCATCGGTTTTTATTTTTGCGGCAAATTTACGCCAACTTTTAATATTTTTCACCTCGTAGACGCTGTTTACTTACGAATTGAATAGTAATTACAGAATCAATATTAAATTAGGTTTTAATTTATTTGCGTTCACCGTCTGTTTTCCCAATACAAATGTACCGAAAAGAGTTACGTAAATCAAGTAATTTATACTTGCTCATTCAAACTCAAACGGAAAATGTGGAGTAATCAACGTCAAATTATTAGTGAGTTGGACGCCTTTTCGATAAATTTTATAGAAAATGGCGCAAAAAATATTCTTTAAGAATAGTGCTAAAACGAACCTTCCTCAAAAGCTTTCAAGTTTTTTGAACTATAAAAGTATAGATTTTCTTGAGAGGAAAACACTAACCCACACATTTATCTCGTTTTAAAATTTCAACTTAGTGTTTTTTTTTATTTTCGTTTAGTTGATATAAAGTTATGTCTCTACGATTATAAATACTAAAATACAGATTTTTTTCTAAAATGTGACTCAATATTTTTCAGAATTTTACCATAATGCTTTAAATAAATATTTTTTCAACAGTTACTGTTACGAAAATGATACTTGACCCATTCATTAATTATTTAAACTAATACTTTAGAATTAAATTAGACAAACATATATACAGTGAAAGATTTAATGTAATTAGCATTTAAAATAGACAGTATTAAATTTTAATGAAACATGGAAAGCTTGTCTTCACTAAAATTTAAAAAAATAGTTTTTTAAAAGAAGTGCATAACGTTGTTAAAAATTCAAAGATACGTTCAGTAATTTTGAATTTTTAATGAGGTCATAGTATTTATTTTTTAAATTGTTTCTGAAGGAGGTTTCACTTAATATTCAACTCTTTAACTGTTCTACTGGAAAGAAACAAACTCAAATTTAAAGCATCGTTGCTGAAACCCGAGTTGTTTATATATAATGAAATATAATATCGCGAGGGTGTAGTGAACTTATATTAAAATATTTAATTATTATAACATTTAGATTAATTCTTAGGGCTTTAATGTTTACGTTCTAGTAACAAAATACACCACGAAGTGTCTAGCATTTTTCTATTGATTTTGTCAATTTGAAGAAGCTTCTCAAACTCAAACTGCTTTTAAAATATCAGGAAACCCATTTGAATAATCCATTTTCTTAACCAAAAGTATATTTACAAGATATTCTCATCTTTGAGATATTTTGTTACCGTACATGCACATAATTTTTGATGAATTATAGCACAAAACTTCAATTTCAATTTGTTATTTCTCATTCTTGTTGTCTGTTTAAATTCTATCCTAAACTAACTTTATTAATACTAGAAAAAGTAGTTTTTAACATTAAGTTACAAATATATTTTGTTTATTACCCGCTGTGAATTTTTTAGTATTAGTGTATCTAGAAATATATATATTAGTACCACTTTTTTTATAGTATATACGCAATAATACAATTTGGGTGTTTTATTTTAGATGTCGGCTCAAACGTACTGGAAATATGAAATAGCCACCCAACCAATTTAATCCCATTTTTAGAAACAGTAAGTGTTTAGGGACCCCAAATTTCAGTCTCTACAGATCCTTATCAGAATGTTTATGGTGTCGTTTGTTTAAAGTTTATCTTTAGAGAAAACATATCCAGACTTATTCACAATTTAAGGACAAATAGATACTGAATAATTGATAATGAAATCGATGAATTTTACACAAAATTAACGTTTTCATGAAGCTATATTGAAAGCTTAGAGTAGTGCTAAAACAAATTTTATTTTATTTAGATACGAAACTAAATGTGAATGTATTTATTAATATTGGCAATGAGGTTACAGTTATAGTTATATATAAGCGTCAAAATCCTGTGGAAACACAAATAAGTATAATTTATATTTTTCATATTTATTATGTATAGCTTCCACAAAGTAAGAATTGATTGAATTAATTTAATTTTAGTCTCTTCTTTGGAGGAGTTAACTCATCTTTCCAGGAAGATACAGATGAAACGTAATCTAGCTTCGCAAAATATATGGTTCAACATGCTGAGCCAGTACATAAGTGACAAGAAAGAAGAACTTAATTTTTTGGAGGAATATGATATTAAGTAACACCTAAAATGTCCCCAATATACAGTATTGAACGAATAATTAAACCTGGGAAGTTCAATTATCTTAGATTACCTTTTGGACTAAATACCCATATAATAATAACCAAAATATTTTTTAGAAAAAGAACTTTTTGAATTTTGTTGATTTTATTATAAAATTTAAACAACTAGGAATACAAATCCAATTGTAAAGAATATAAAAACCATTATTTTAGATAACAGATTTATACGTCCATATGACAAACAAGTAATCTTTGGAACCAGGGTAATGTCCGTGAATTATTTTTGAAATTCGCAAAGAGCCTATCCTTAAAATTATAAATTAAAAAGGATTCGATATTAGAATGAACCACATTTTCTTTTAAAAACATCAAGCATATAAAATACATTATCTCGATTATTTTGATAGTTAACACATAATCTCCAAAGGATTTAAGGTTTAAACTATATAAACTCTATACAAAAAATTAAGATGGTACTTACAGAGCCAATCAAGAAATGATTGTTAACTTCCCAATTTACAGAAAATTAAAATTAAAAGAATTACTTCATAATTACTTAAAAAACTTCGCTCAAGCATCTAAAAAGTTATTTCAATATTCCAGTTAATGATGAGGAAGAAGGAAGTGAAATGTAGGGGTTTTGTTAGATTGAGAATAATTATAAATGTTTGGATATTAATGCATAATAATAAGAACATATTGTCTCATATTATAGGAACGAATTAAATAGGACAAATATGGACAATTTTTTCATTTGTTATTTTAGTGTACTTTCACATCTGCCTTTTAATTAAAGTTTGCAATTCGTAAATGTTTGCTGTACCTAGTGTTACTAAATATTTTTTTTATCTAGTTCTTGATGTATATTTAGTATTATCTGGAGGCTGCAATTAAACTTTTGTTATTTTTAATAAAAATGACATATTTCTGTTATATTATGGTAACATTTTTTTGTAAAATATAGAGTCACGAGTATTATGAGTTTAAATGCCCGTCGGGTTGAATTTACAAAGATTTATTTACTGGATACATTTCTGTTTTATACGCTTTAAAACTTTAATTGATGAAACTTTTTTTAGTAGATGTTAGAAACCAATAACAACTCCATATTAAATTTGCAGATTGTATCTAAAATAAAATGTTACTAATGCATTTGTAATACATTTTCTTAACAAAAAATAGATCTCTAATACGACGATGTATAAGAAAATAACGAAACTGGTGCTGTAACTTCTTCAGAGGTAGAATTTTATTATTGATTTAACTTTTGACGTTTAACACAAATTAATTATTGAATTGTCAGTGTTTTGCGTACCCGTCGAAAAAATGAAAGTGGAGCAAAAATATGCGATAAAATTTTGTGTTCGGTTGGGTAAAACACCCGCCGAAACTTTTGAAATTATTAAAAGTGCTTATCCAGATAATAGTTTATCGCGATGTGTTTGAGCGTCATAAGAAGTTTAAAGACGGTTGTGAATGAGTTGAAGATGAACCTCGTCCTGGTCGACCACAAACACAAAAATCACAGAAATTAACGACTTTATACAAAATGATCTCCGGATTGGCATAAAATGAATTTCTCACATTGTTAATTTGTCTTTACGGTTCCACTCAAAAAATTATACATGAAGATTTAGGGTACCGGAAAGTCACAGCAAGATGGATTCCAAAAGTGATGACCGATGAACAAAAAGCGAATAGACAATTCGTCAGCAGTGGAAAAGGCAACTGCAACGTAATCCACAGTTTTTAAATAATGTGGTTACATGTGACGAAAGTTAGTTTTATCATTACAGATCAGCGATTTGTCAATGAACAATTGAAGAATTGGGGGTAAAAACTATGGTTAACCCCCCCTACTCTCCCGACCTTGCTCCATGTGAGTTCCATTTATTACCTGAAGTCAAAATAGAATTGAGAGGTCGAAGATTTGAGTCGAATATAGTGCTCAACAACGCTGTGATGGGTACACTAAACAGACTATCAAAAACTGGTTTCTCAGAAGTTTATGACAAGTAGATAAAGCGATGGGATAAGTGGATTAAACATAATGTAGAGTACTTTGAAAGATAGTTGTTGAAGTTTTTTAAATAAATGTTTCATTGTTATACTATAGCACCAGTCTCGTTATTTTCTTATACATCCTCGTATGATCACACCAAATTTCTGGCCAAAATCTTTTAACTGTTCAAAAGTTAAAAGAGAAGTTAGAGTAGGTTCTCTATTGGCCTCAAATGTGGAATGGAGAATTAACCAAAAAAACTAAAAATCATTACAACATAATAATTTAATGTATAAAAAGAGGAACGACTAGTTTCGACTACAGTAAGTCATCATCAGGTCTACAATAACCAAAGTAAATGTATTACAAAGCATTCAATCAATAAACTTACCTAGTTAAAATTAATAAAACAGCAAATATTAAATAGTTAAAGTTAAAGAAGACATGTTATGATATTATAAAGTAAAAGGTCAAAATTTAGTAAAATTAACAAAAATATGTAGTACTTAACTTAACATCAAATATTGAACAATTAATATTTTAATAATCAAATAGAAAAGAACAAAAGTGGGCCAACAGTTTTAGTGCACGTATACAACTCAAAAACAACCGGATACTGTTGAAAAATGTAAAAATAACTTTGAAGAAACAATTCTTGCGAGAGGAAGACGAAATAAAGCGCCAAAGGCTATAATATACAACAAGCTTAAGTAGGTGGAATAAGAAGGTCACCCAAAACAGGGTAGAAAACAAAAACAAAAGCAAGTGGGTTGCCACGCAAATCTGACAACCAATAAGAAAGATGAGATAAGCATAACACATTCCCACATAGAAACGTCAAAAGAATCGGGAAAAAGGAAACTCATAGTTTGGCATAGTATGGCAGCCAGTCAGTTGCCATAAATAACTGTAAAATGAAACTAATTAAAAGATTGCAAAAAAGTTTAGCCAATGATATAATAGAGAAAGAAAAAATTATGAAAACTGGTATCTGTATAAATTAGTATAAGAAGTAACAATTGTTAGGAAAAATTTATGTTCAATTAAATGAATGCATTGGTTATTAATAAATTACTTTGTATTAAACAAATTTTGTTCAACTCAAAAAACGATAAAAATTACAATTTAAAAAAATTAGGACAGTTTTTCTTGAAAAGCAAAGGATATTAAGCTTGTTAAGCCTTTAGTCATATTTGAAGCAATCACATTTAGAAAAATTGAAAGTATAATTAAAAGTAGTATTGATTAGATCAAAAATTGCACTCATACAGAGTATATTGTAATCCAAGAAAAAGCAAGATGGTGACATGTATGAAGAATTATAAATAATTCATGTGGACTACAGCGAACAAAGTACGTAGAAATAAATGCAAAAAAAACTGGTGAGGATGGAGAACTGAAAATCTTACAACAACAAAGGATAGGCTATGAATGATGTATATATGGATCAATATAAACTGCATTTTAATATAATTAAAAGATTTAAGTCAGGGGATCGAGCAGGCCAGCAAATTGGACAATTATTGGTGCTTCATGTATTTTCAAATATTTTATCAAGAAGAATTCCGATTGGAATTTTATGTTCAACAAGTTACCATTTTTCTTGCATTAGTCAATTTAACTAATCTTTATAGAAAGTGAGTTTAATAAATATATTGCAATAATATTACTCTACAAGGTACTAAAAAATGCTCATAGAAAAAAATAGGTTTCGCTTCTAAATCCAAGAGAATGTTGATACTAATACAAATAAAACTTGTTTTTAATATAATTTAAATAATTTTTCACCAGAGACTGCTATTTAAGAATCCTTGCAAAACCCTGTAACCTTACAATGTGTAAGGTATAACAAAAAAATTAAACGAGTAATATGTTGCAGACAACTGGTAATGATGTGTTTATGAGTGCATCGTATTTACTGCTTATTCGTAAAAATAAGAATGTGTATAGTCACGTTCCTTTTACTACGGTTACCGGATTAATTAAGTGTGGCTGTTCACTGATAAATGTACACAGGATGAGAAGTGCCAACGTCGAAAAATGTGGCTAAAATAAATTTAATTTGGGGTGTACGCGTAATCCAGAATTGATTGCATCAAATAAAAAAGCAATTTAAAAGAATGAAAAAATGTCAAAAGTACTGAAAAGTAAATTAGTGGGATTATCTAATATTTTACTTCCATATTTTTTGTATTTAATAAAAAATAGTTTTTCTTTATTTAATGACTACTATTTTATCTATTTTATCTCTTTGATTCGGTTTATCACATATTTTTTTCCATTTTTCTAGTTTAGAATTTCAAAATGTTTAATGAATATTATATAATAGAATAATATTTAAAACTGTTGAAACGACCAACATATGATATGGAAACTCGTGGATTAATGTTCGAATAATAATTTGAAATGTCGAAATAACTAACTACTTAGTTAGATATGTTAAGTTATTAAACGAATTTTAACCTTAAAACATATAACAGGTAACGATAGCCGCTGAAACAATTTTAAATTTCATTAAACACTGTTTTAAAATTCACGGCATGATACAAATAGGTTTTATTAAGGGTCGGTTAATATTATTAGAAAGGTAACTCTCTACTTAATTAGATTAAAACTGAACGTTTTATGGATATATACACTGTGTTTATTTACAGGCGGTCCATCCTGAGTGAGAATTTCTGTATAGATTTCTGTATAGGAGTAAATGGGCCGAAATCACATTTCCAAACATTTACAAGAGACCAATAATTCGATAGATGTAATAAATTATATATCTGTAAGAAAAATTAATATTTCAACTTACATAATTTGAAAATAGTTATGAAAAAAAGTTTACTCGTATATGCAAACAATATTTTCATTTTCAAATTCTTAAAATAAGCAATATGTGGTTGTTTTGATGGACCTTTACCACCAGATGCAAAAATGAAACGTTCCATACACCGTTGCTGTATGTAAACAACAATGCAAATCATACATCACAGCATACACGTTTTCTCATGTTTATTCTATTTTTAAAACGCTTCGTTAACTTTAAGATCGAAATGTACATAAAGACAATGATTTTAACAATCGGAAAAAACCTAACAGATTGGGACATGTTCTATTGTATCATACTACCTTTTGTCAATCCTATGAAGTTTTTTTTTTATTTATAACGACTTTATAAAACATCAATTTGTGATTTACTATGATAAACAATAGAATTTTTCTTTTGAAATTTTCTTTACCAGATTTGGGATTACCAAAATACCCAGAATCAAATAGTGAACGGATTTTAAATATTATTTGCTATTTTTCCAAAAATAAAACCGTAGGAAGAAGTAAAAAAATGTTTTATCCAAATGTTAATTTGTATGCCTATAGCCTCAATCAAGGTAATTTATCAAAATTAGATTGTTCTCCACGAGGGAACATTAAATGAAATGCCAAAAAATTTTTCTAGAAAAATTTAAATGGAGTGATATGCTTATTTTTACTCAAAATATTTAAGATATTAGTGAAAACCGGATCTCAATAGCTTTTCTCTATCTTAACAGTAACAAAGTTGAAAATACGAGAGCTATTTTTTTAAGATTCGTCCTGTAGCGAAATTAAATTCGCAGTGTAAATCAAAAGCACCATTAATGCACTTTGCTCTCACTCATGAAAGTTTAACCGTACACATTACTCATTCGTTGTTGTATGCATGTTTACGTGCTCACGTCGCGCTTAGAACTGACAAGTGCGACGTGACGAGATTAGCGGAATACTAGAGACACTGCGTAACACATTTGAATAAACTTTCAACGAATTGTCGCTGCGGTTTTAATTTCGTGACGAATCAGACCTTAAAAAAATAGTCTAGTATATATTCTTAAGTAGGAATATTTTTACACCAGGAATATACATAATTTATAGTAGATTAAATTAAATATCACTTTATAATATGCACCACGGTTGGTGTGAAATATTTACTCTAAAAAGTGGGTCATATATATGCTTCTTAGAGGTTCTTTACATTCACATTTTTTCTTTTATACATAAATATTTCCATTTAATATGTATAAGGATATGAAAAACTAAACATGAACGAGAATTTTCCAATACGCATCCAAAAATGGTTTTTTTATTTAAATTTTAATCAATGCGTAACACATGGAACTAATATAAAAATGTATTTTAAATCAATATATAAAATAAATAACTACTCTAATTAAGTTAAAAACTTAAAAAACAACTATTATGGAATCATTAAAGTAAATTATAATGTTTATTTAGAATCAATAGAAAAGACGTATTTTCTGATTGGTCCATTCATTGGGACCTCGTAAACAGTGAGAGTTAATTTAATAGGAAATAAGTTGAGAATTTGAGGGACTAACAAATTGCTATAAATAATTTAATGTAATGAAAACCACAAATACGCATTTTTTGTATATAACTTTTTTATTTTTAAATTTATGAAAAGAAAACATTTATTTAAAGTGTCCTTATATAGCAAGGCAAACTTGAAATAATGATTTCGACGTTTAATCTCTTCAAAAGGATAGTACAGTGACACCCTCATCAATTTTATTCATTTCCTGATTTATTAAGAAAATAACCAACTATAAAGCATTTTCTACATAAATTTTTCTAAAATTAAATGAATAAATAATAATTTTAATGGAGAAATTATTTTTTTTACAGAGGTTATTCAAACTGTCGTCCGTACTGTCAAATACACAATCCATGCGAAGTTTATAAGTGTACAAATTCTTGCTTTAGTTTTAATTTATTGTTATGATTTTGGGTGCTAAGGAATTCGTCAAGATCGTAGACCTGAAAAATTTGAAATATACCAATTTTAACTTTTTTCAACCATTTTCTGAGATTTGTGGCGAAAGTTCGTTTTTTTCGATGATGTCCGTTGATCACGAATTTTTGAGTGTGAAGAGAAACCTTATTAAGAGACTGTGATATTAAAGAAATAATCTTGACTGTTGACAAAAAAATGGTTGTAATTAAAAATCTTGTGAAGTGAAGTAAATTTTTTCAGTTATGAATGCACCAAATTTAAAAACCTATATATTACTGAAGAGGGAATTAAAATCTCTTTCATAAGAGGTATCACACGACCCCTTTTTTCATAATAACGTTAAAAATAAGTGTATTCCATACATATGGACCTCAATGTATTTGTAAAAAATTAATTTCTAATCAATATCGATAAAAAATATTCTGTAAATTGTAAATTTCTAATTTTGTCAACAATATTACAAAACCAACATAAAAATGTCTTTTAAGTTTATCTTAAAAGACTACAATAAATTGCTTGATATTTAAAATTAACATATTCTTATCAAACAAATATCAACTACGAATAAAACTGTTGAAATTTATTATAAAAAAGAAATTATTATCAATATTAAGTTTTTAGTCATAACGATTGGTCCGTATTAAATAAAAAATATAATTGATAATGTCTGTTGAAACGAGCTGACGTAGGTGTTTCAATTATTTGTGGTAATTTATTAGTCCTTAAATCCCCAAATTTTTAACCATTTAACAGACTTTGTATGAGTTACGGTTTACGAGATCCCAATAACAGAACCATTAAAAAAATACATCCTGTTTGTAGTATTATTTTTATTACTTATATTTATTCCTTCATACCGCTACCACGTTTTGTTATAATCGGCACTTACATGCAATGATATTCATCCTGTATATTTTACAAATTACACAGAAATAATACTTAAATCTGTAAAGAAAAAATGTACAAATGACGTATGAAAGCATTCGGATATTCTTAATCCCAATATTGGTAATAACCCATTCGTTATTCGAATAATGAATTGATTTTCATGGAGCTGCATTTTTTAGGAAAGCTGAAGTAAATTCTTGAATTTCTGAGAAATTTAAGGGATTAAAGTATCTGTTTATATAATGCGTCTGCTCATTCATTCTCAGCATATTTTGTTGAGAAATTGTGGAAATGCCATGGGTAAAAGTTTAATTACTCTTGAAGTTTACTTGTAGTCAGAAAATCCCCTAATCATACAATAAAATTTGATAATATTTTCTCAATATATAGAGTTGAGTAATTCTTAAAGACGTTGTATTGGTTTCCAATAACTTATACATAGGATATAGAGAAAAAAAAATTCTGTATAAAGTAATAGTTGATTATATTCCTCTAAAGAAATATTAATCGTGCGTATACACAATATATTCCTTTTATTGGGCCTCGGACCTCCTAAACAATGAGCCCAAATTAAAATAATTGATGTTATTAGCCAGCATCTCCTTCAACTATATAAAGTCTTCAAGTACTTTTAACAAGTAAAACTTGAGTAATAAATTCGAAGAGATACTATCAATTTAAATCCGGATAAATATTCATCTCATGAATTCATTAAAAATTTTAATTAAAGGAATGTTAATATTAAATTATTTTGTGTGACACTTCAGCAAATAATTCGTAATTTTCTTCGATTTAATTAAGGGTTCCATCGTATTTTATTTTTGAATGTTTTTTATGCCACTTTGTATATTCGTAGAGTAACTTTTTTAATTTGAATTTTCACACAAAGGTTTGATATTATTTGAAATCGCTCGTTTTTTTTTGGGACACCAGATACCTAATAAAAATTTAAATTAATTTCCAGATATCTGCCTTTTTCTGTTCAGCTTTAATAAAAATACTTTGTATGCATGTCACCACTACGAAAAATAATACGGTAATATAGTAAAATTAATTATCTCATATAATTTACCATTTAACCATCTACTTTCATCTTAACTTCAGTACAGTAAAGACCTTCAAATTAATATATTAAACGAATGTGATCTCATTAAAGAAGTTTAAGTTTGAAAGGAGACAACCGTACAATTATCTAGTTGGTAAACTTAAGCCCGCCATGTTTCTCCCTAATGGTCGAGTCTGGGAACTTCACACTTCTTCTAGCAATTTTCATTGTGGTTTTCGTGATTCCTGTTATTAAAAGGTTAATCGGTCATTGTAGAAGACTGTCTAAAATTCAAGAAGGTTGCCAAAAGTATATACGAAATTTTGTAGAACAAAAACATTCTGAAATCGAATGGATAATTAGTTAAAGGAATTGGAGGACTTCTTTCTAAGAGTATGTGGATATTTGAAATTAAATTAACCAGTCTTTGTGGAAAAGTAACTTGTTTAATTAAATAAACAAATTTATTCGGAGGGTTGTATTTAAACAAGTCAAAAGTAAGTTAGATAATCATTAAAAAATAAAATTCCAAATATTTGATCAAAGTTGAAATGTGGTGGTTTCCGATAAAGTAAATATTTAGGATAATACAAATTATTCAAAAAGCTTTAAAGTTTTTTATTACTTACTGAAATTACAATATTGAAAAATATCGACAAAAAAGGTTTTATATTTATACAAAAAACTACACAAACAAACACAAATAACAGGTCGACAGAGATACAAATAAATCTAATATATCATCAACAAGCATTTTTAATTTTGAGATGTTTTTAGTTGTATCTATCAATGAATGAAAATGTTTATAATGTGATAGTAAATACGACCTAAATTGTCATTATTTATTAATTCCATTTTTATGTAACTCTATCATTACCATTTCATTTTTTAATTCTTATAATTTGGTTGAAAATCAACAATGATCGTGTCTGCAAAACCATTTTCAAAGTGGTAAATTTAAAGTACTTTCTTTTTGGGTCAGTAAATTGTCTGTTTTTGTGTTCTCTAACTCTATTTCTTAGTAATTGTTTAGTTTGGCCTGTATGTGTTACGGAACAGTTCAAACATGGTATTTTGTATACTAGATTGGAATTATATAATTTATCTAACTTACTTCCTGTGACCCTATTTAATTTTTAACTGCATCCACGATTTCCACCCTGAAATTTCTTTCGGATACGAACATCACAACACAATTTTAATGTCTTTCTTGACAGTTGGTATGCCAAAAACTCGATGTAAGTCAGCATTATAGATATATTATGATTCCTAATACGTTGTTCAAGATTGTCCGCTTAGACTTCAGCCAATTTCAGAGTCTGAATAAAGATCAGTATGTTATATATATATATATGTACTCATTTTTTATTGGTAAAATTTAGTTCAACTTTTTTTTCAAATGTAAGTACTGTAGGAGTAAATTTACTAGCAACTGTTGTTCGCTACAAGTTGATTATAAAGAATAAAGTGGCAAAAGTTTTCTGAATTCTTTCCTAAACTCCGAAATTTCAAATTGCAATTCCTTTCATTTGATACCTCATTTTAAAATTCTACTAATAAAGACACTAGTGAGAAAATTTATTTGATTTCAATACTATTTGAATCGATTTACGTGTTGATTTTGAAACTTTACGAAGCAACACTGTTGGACAAATTTTCAATTTCCATTATATCTAAAATTTGCAAAAATGGTTGTCACAATTCCTAAAGAGGTTGAAATCATTTTTTTTTCATGCAAATTACAATCACATCTGGATAAAAATGTATACGTGCAACTTCTTCAGTGGTTATTGGAAGCAACTGGTTCTATACACAATTCTAGTTGAAGGGGTTCCAATTGAAATAATGGTTTATTGCCATACGTTCAACATCGTCGTTTCGTACGATTGCAAAATTAAAATAATCGGTTGGAAAAGTATTAGAATCAAACGAGTTTTTTCATTACAAAATGCGTAGAGATAGCGATGATCCTGCTAGACGAATTCAGTTTTGGAAAAATCTACGAATTGTCAAATTGTATGAGAGTATCATAATCACATTCCTTAAAAAATAAATGGTTTTGCTGGTATTCTAGGGAATAAAATTGTGGGTGTTTTTTTTTCTTAACCTTACAGGTGATATTTTTGTGGATTTTCTTGAAAACATAATAGAGCCGCTGATTGTTCAAACTTTGGAAGATCAAATCGATGACGAGTTGTGATTAGATGAAAATCTTATCCACCGCATTACTCTCTACAAACCAGAGAGTGGCTAGATCAACATTATCCAGAAAATGGATTGGTCGTAGAGGAGCAACGGAATGGCTACCGCGATCACCGGAATTGATGCCGCAGGATTTCTTTTTATGGAGAATCATCAAATCAGTCCTTTATAAGACGAAACCAGCAAATCTACAAAACTTACAGCACTGAATTACCGGCCTTTAAAATTCCATCATTCGTGACACATTCGAAAAAGTGAAACAAGAAACTGAATATCAACTGAGGATTACTGCTTCCGGAGATATTTCTCAACGTTTCCCCGTCTGTTATAAGCTGCTTCTTCAGAAGGGGAGGTGTGCACTGTAACTCAACTACTCAACGTAGCCAGAGGCGAAACACACCTGGGGGGCAGATGTGCATGGTAATACAACTGCACGTGGCCAGAGGGACGAAATTTAAAGAGTGATGTCGTCACTGAACCCTGAATTTCAACTATTTTTCTATTTAGAAAAAAAAACGCTCAACATTTCGAACAGTTCCTCCATACATTTTTCCAAAACAATGTTTTATTTTCAACAAGCTATAACTTTTCAAATACTAAAAATGTTTCATTACAAATATTTTTTTGTACGCTGTGTACTTTAATTTATGGTTTACATAACGGAATACGAAATAATTTTCAGACGAATATTCAATTTCATCTATTTTAATCTTTTCCTTCCCTTATGAAGTTGGATGTATAATGATCTGGAACATTTTGTTTTTTAATAAACTAATATATTTTACAAAAACATTAATCATTAAGCATGAACTCTGATCTTTCATTACTTGTCTGGATTTTGTAATTTAGGAAGTTAGAAAGATTTATGAATTTAATTGCAATTTCGAAAGTTTTACGTCTTAATTATTGGAAACAACGTGTTGCCAATTTTAAAATGACATTATTAAGCCAGTAATCAGTCATTTCAAAATATAAACTAACTTTGTTTCGTTACTTTTTATATTTTAGCATCGCTTACTATTGAGATACCCCTAAGAATTACAATAGGACAAAAGATTTGTATTTGCACACATAATAAACTGATAATAATCAAATAGAACATTTTAATTCGAAGATATCTCCAAAAAATACAAAGGTTCAAGGTAAAAATATGGTTATATTTTGAAGCTAGAGACCTTGAATGAAAAATTAAATAAAAGATATCAATAACATTTTATTCTTAATGACACAGTTTATATAAAACTACTCTTTTTTTCTTAAAACGTACAGCATAATAATAAAATGTTTTGATATCACTAAACTAATTGTATTTTTATATATGCTTTCATTAAGGGATTTTTTTACTATATATATATATATAGAAACATTATTCTAAAATCTAATGAATGATCAATGATCATAAAATAATGTATTTATTTACCTATTTTTTATTAACTTTATCAGGCGTATTAGATAAACTTATAGGAGGCTAATTTTATATATTAATTAATTTCCCAATTTTCATAATGGACTGAATGAAAAATTTTAACGTCAAAAATGCATGTTCCTTGTAGTTTACATGTTATCAAACTAAAATTATATAATTACTCCGAACTACAGTTAGAAATTACACTCGTAATAGACCAGTTCTGAAGGACAACTGAATGATCAGATTTATTTGAACTATTACAAAATTAAAGTAATAGTTTCAATCCTTACTATGTCAATCTTATTCATAATAAATATAAAAGATAAATTATACTTATCTTGAATTTCTGTGCATATTAAGGAAGTTAAAAGGG
This sequence comes from Hermaeophaga mercurialis, assembly GCA_951812935.1. Lineage (NCBI taxonomy): Eukaryota > Metazoa > Arthropoda > Insecta > Coleoptera > Chrysomelidae > Hermaeophaga > Hermaeophaga mercurialis. Next base: position 42,077,947 of record OX638358.1, read on the forward strand.
TATATTTAAAAAAATATTTTTTTGAAATTGTAAGCTTTAAATACAAGAAACCTATAAAAAATTCCAGGCTGGCATAAAATATGCCCCTAATCAAATGGTGATATCGAAAAATTACTTGTTTAATCGGAAAGGGTAGTTCTTGCAAGGGTCGTGAGTTAATTTGTGAATAACTTTATTACAATGTGTTCATTTTTTAAAAATTACGCATTCTTTCCCATACAAAAGGTACTCTTGTTGCAAGTCGCTTAGAGCTATGGTTTTCCAGAAAATTTAAGACTAAAAGTTTGCTGTACCCGTATTTGAAAAACATAAAAGATAAATTATTTATTTTTTGATAGATTACTCACAGGATAATCAGCATAAATATATGATAATTGTGGCGTGTTAAACTGATCAAGTTGTTATTTAATTTATTAGTTAATTAATTAAATAATCAAAATTTGATTAATTTATTAAATAATTTTTATCCCTTCAAAAAATAAAATAAACTAGTTACCAAAAAGTACTCATTTGTACAATGAATACTTTTTGGCATTGAAACATGCGTGGTGTTCCACAAGCTTGGCCAGCAAGATCACCAAATCTTAATCCACTGGATTTCTACATGTGGGGCCAATTAAAAGCTTTGATTTACTTAGTGCCGATTTATACTGAAGAACAACTACAACAACGCATAATTGGCTACTCCAATTAAATGCCAAAGGGTATGCAGATTCTGGAGAAGAAGACCAGGTGTCTGTGTTGAAATGAATGGTGGGTGGCCACATTGAACATTTACTGTAAATAAAAGTGTCAAGCTAACTAACTAACTCCCTTAATAAAGATTTAACAACCTATATATATATATATAGGAACTTTTCTTACCAGTTTTAGGAGTACTATCACTTACCGATTTTTTACACCATTTCAATGGACTGTTATCTTGAGGATTATTAAGAAAATTTTCTTTTTCACTTTTGTCTTCAAATAAGTTTTTTCTTTAATTGAGAGGCTTTGAGCTTATATTTCGATTTTCTCTCTATTAGAAATATTTAAAAGTTAAAATTATAGAGATGTACCTAGTCTTTGGTTTACTTTTATTTTTCCGCTTAAAAAAAATGCACCTATGTTGTTTTTTACATATATGTCATTTGTATTTCCTTAACAAACTAGACTCTATTCCTAAAATGTTATTATATTTTGGATAGGAAATAGACCATAACTTCTGAAATACCCTGTAGACCTATACAAACCCTTTATCGGAAATACGGGTCAGAAGAACTAAATCTAATTTTGAAATAATATATGAGATGAATAATAATGAAATATTTTGTTTACACGATATTACATTAAAATGTCAAACTGAACATTGTCTAGGCATATACCTACATCTTTTATAATAATGAATACAACTTTGCAGTACTAATCCGCCACCCTAAATATTATCTTAGCACTAACCTTGAATAAAATGTTCTCTTAAATAAATGGAAATGATAAAAGACATCTATTAAAAAATTTTCCCAACTATAAATACCTAAAAAATACTTTAATATGTCATAAACCAATGTTGTGAAATATATTTTTATAATGTAGTAAATACCTACGCAAGTTTTAAATATGCGCGCCTATTCAAACTACAACGTGAAATTAAATCGCTTCAATAAAGGGTAATCAATGTTGTCCGTCAATCTCATCATTCGTGCCAATATAGGTGAATATTTTATCTATATATCTGAAAAATTACTGCTAGTAACATCCATCAGGGAAATATTTGTACATACAGTGTGTACATAAAGTTCATTTTTAGCTAAACAAAGAATTTTGAGTAAAAATCCTGAGACAAATCTGTTTTTGATTTTATTTTAATGTATTTTTACATTACAATGAAATATACAGAGTAAACCATTTGTGACTAACGATGTCATCAACAATTTTTTTAAATGACACACCCTCTATATTTTATTTTTTTTTAGATTGAAAATTTCAAGATGATTCCGAAAATATATGAAACTTGTGTTCGGTAATTAATAGTTTTAAAGATACAATAATTTTGAAATCTGTATTTATGAAGACCTTTAATTAAATTAAAATAAAGCGTTCGAATTGACTTCCTTCTTATGCTTGACAGTGTCCTAAGCGATCAATAAATTCCTGCTGAACTTTATTAATGATTTCCTGCAAAATGTTATTTATTTCTTGCCTTATTCTACCTTTTAAATCATTTTTGTCGTCGGGTTTACTTTTATACACAACATTTTTTAGATGACCCCACAAAAAGAAATCTAATGGCGTAAGATCCGGTGACCTTAGTGGCCACTCAATGGGTCCTCGTCTACCGATCCACTTATTGGGGAAGACTTCGTCAAGATAAATTCATTAAAGTTGGATTCAAAAATTTCATTAAAAATTGCAGTTCCAATAAAAAAATAGTGTCCAATAATTTTATTTCAAACAATTCCTGCCGAAACATTAAGGATTTTTCCTCAAAATTGTTTGTTTAGCTTAAAAAGAATGTATACTTCATGTATATACTGTATATAACTACGCTTTTTATGACATAAAAGCACGTCGTATATTTTAAGTTTAAATTACTGCGAGAATAAAATAAGGCCTTAGAATACATAAAGGAGATTGAAAAAGAAGCTTTAGGTCTTGAAATTTTTAGGTATCATCTGTTATTACAATCTGCGGAATTTAAGCAATAGATTCTAAATATATACACATAGAAAAAAAATTTTTCTGAATCTTAAATCCAGTAACCATTAAAAATCATTTTATATTGATGTAATTTATCCTCCTTACAAATTTGGTTTAGGCTGCCAAATTTATTCCTCCATCTCTAGCTTTACCCTGATTGATTATTAATAAAATAGTTTAACTGAAATGTACCTAATTATAGCAAATTTGTATTAGGAGCAAGAAACAAAGACCCTTCTTTTTTAAACTCGTAAAAATTGATTGATTTGTAAACAATATATTCAGAACAAAATCCAAAATCGATTGGGTAAAAAATGTTGAAGCACCAAAACACTAGTAAAAGAGACATAAAACTGTAAGATGAGTGCTTCACCATAAAAAAGGATCATAAGAGTTCCATTAGCCGCTGTGAACATTTTACCAGAATGAATTAAAATTGGCATATTTGTCGAGCTTATTACTTGTATTACGTTGCTCATGTTTTTGATTGAAAATTAACATTTGTATGAAATTTATTTGACATCATCTAGAATATTAATTCTAATGTATTTAAACATAAAATAGTTATTATTACATAATAAATACGAAATAACACTAGAATACACCAGAGATTCTTATTTTATGGCAGCATTAAATATTGAATATGTCTTTTAATGAAGTCCCGTTTTACAGTTTTGTTGCAAGATGTTACCTGCGGAAATACATTGTTTAATAATATTAGATAGTCTGATCACTTTGATTTGGGAAAATGTGAGACGTGTACGTATATTTATAGTTTTCTACCAGAAGTAACTGTTGAATCATTAAAAATTAATTCAGATGACCGACTTATATTTTTAGTATTGAAATATTTCTCTTTCAAATAATTGGTAACAAATTGTGAAACTTTTTCTTAAAATACATTTAAATATTCGTCTGTCCAAAAAACGATTTTTTTTAAATTGATTGAATTGAGTTTATATTTTCACAAATACAGATTACTGAAAAATGTGCCTACAGGGTAGTACTTAGAACATAATCATTTAATATGTTTCGAATATTTTGAACATCTTGTATAAGGATATTTAGAATATATGCACTTGCTACGTTTGTAAATAACAAGAGCAGTTTACAAGAAGAAATTTTCGGCTTGCAAAGGCTATAAAAATACTTATTTCCAAGGCCAAATTGGTAAAACATTCTGTATCTCAGTTATAAAGGGTGGACGACCCATTAAATATGAGTTATTTGGAACCACCAAAGTGACGTCCATCTACAATTAAAGTTAGGTCTCTTCCCAATGAAGCACGCTTTATATACAGAACAGGTCAGATGAAGTATATAAATATAATATATATTTTTTTGGCCTATCCAAATAAAAAAGTTTATTTGCTTAAAAAAGTTTTGTAATTATTTTCTTTCTCTCTAAAAATAATAATCAACAAAAAACAATTGATCCATTTAAAATTTCCAATAAACTTTATGGATACAATGATACAATACTGATCAATTATTATATTTCATTATTTTTTTTAATTTAGCTTTAAAATTTAGTTACTCGCTGTTTTAAGTTCTTTGGAAGACTGATGATATATAATATTACTTCTTTAAAAAAATATAATATTATATGCCGAATTTATATGTCGCACAGAATTTATGTCTTGTACTATAATCATGAATAATTCCTTTGGATTTAAATTCATGAGAGAATTTTTTTTTTCTGTATTTACTAAATGAATAAATAAACACATTTTTATATTTCATACAAAAAAGCAAATTTAATGAAATATTAGAAAGCATCAATTCTAAATCCCCATATAGAAATTTAATATAAGATTCCAGAATACACAGGGTGGCCACGAAAGTATTGCCTATGGAATATCCCTTTAAACATAATATATCCTTCTGAAATTTATAGATCTTTTAATACATTATAAGTAAAACAATTTATTACTTATACAAAAATTTGCTTCTAGCTTAAACGAAATTAGTATCAACTTTATTTATTAATGGCCATTATGTTATTTTTATACCTTTATATTTGTAATAAAATACCTTATCCAATATCATAAAAATTAGAAAATATATTCTTTGTCTAAACTTAAATTGTAAAATGATTTCCAAGAAATAAAAAACCTTATAACTTTTGTTTTTTGCCACAGCAACATTTTATTAAGACATATTTGATCAAATCCTCATATTTTGGTCCAAATAACCTAGGCTTGCTGTATGTCCAACTATTTTTGATTCACACTGTATATATTAATCCTTGATTTAAAAAATATATATTAAATAACATCCAAAACAGTATTTAATATTAATTGATATAATAAAATTGATACGATTTACAGAATTTACATTCAAAATTTTAGTTTTCGTTCCTAAAATTCTAAATAATTTGGTATTTGTAACATTTCAATAATAAATGTATTTTAAAAGTAGTATTTTATAGTGACATAAAATATAGAGTAGCCTATTCAAAAAATCAAAGAAAAATGTTCATTGTTTTAAAATACATGGGACGTCAACTTCAACAAATGTCCTGTATAATACAACAAAACCTTATTCTGTTGAAATGGGAAAACTCAAATTTAAAATAATATAGATGGTATTCTATTTAGAAAACATACATTTGATATAACATGACTTTATGAAATACCCTGTATATCTTAAAATAATTTTACAATGCGCGTTGACTGCCTACATAATTTTTGTATAGAAATATTTAGTTCGTGGGAAGACAACGGAGCTAGCGAATTTAATAAATAATAAAATTAATGTTTCCATAATTCCCCTCTTTCTAAAAAAAATATGATACAAAGCTTGTTTCAAGAAAGAGAGACGATTTGGATAGGAAGAGTTATATTTCTCCGTATATCACAATAAGAGTTTATTATAATATTGGAAACGAAGCCTGACAAAAGATAAAAAATAAAATGAAAAATTCCAAATATAACAATATTTGTGAAAATAGTAATACAAGAGAACCAGTCTTTTAATTTTATTTTCCCTACAACTCCCACACATTGTTTTTATTGTGAAGTAATTGAATGAATTACTTTAGTATGAAAATATTATCTATATTTGACCAATTAATATTACGAAAAACTCAATCAAAAATCAAAACTACAAAATTCTAACCCATAAATAGAAAAATACTAGAAATTCCACTACAATTTAGTAGCTATTGTGTGTTATCAAAAAGATAATACTAAGCTTTATTAAGCATTTTTTACAAAATTGTTCTTTCAAAAGTGTGACAAAATATTAAAGAAATTAAATAAGATAGAAAATGTTACTAAATTATTATTTTAAATTACCGTGAAAAAATTTTTTAGGAAATAATTCTGAAACTACTTTTTAATGTAGATTTTCATTTTAAATTTTAAAATAACTATCACTAAAGTTTGGTGTATTACGCGTAGTATTTTTTGGGTAAATGCCGCCTTTTTTAAATAAAACATGAAATTTTTTTTACAATATGTCCTTAAATTAAATATTTTTATAATTGTTCGCCAATTTCCTAGTATTAATGTTTAAACTTTAAAAGTTTACTTAAGTAAGTTTAGCATTTTTAAAATATTTACAAAATTCACATTCTCTTTTATCAACTGCTGATATTATATTTTTCATTTGCAATAATACAATTAACAATTTGGTTACTTTCATTTTCTTTACAGTTTCTGTTATATGTTCTCCAGCACATAAAGAATACCAAGTTCTCCCTTTCAATTCGTTGGTGGTTGAATAAATTCAATAAATTTGATTACATCCAATTTATTCCTGGTAAAATTAAATAATAATTGTGTCCTTTTCAACATTATTAAATATTCATTTTGTTTAATTAACAATTATACATTTTCTTTCTCCTTGAGTAACCTATCTTTTTTAACTAATAAGTACCCTTGAGGATAATAGAATTTTTATTGAAAATAAGTATACGGAGACAAAACAAAAAATTATTTTTAGATTTTTTTTAGAAATAGTGCTCTAGAATATCAAAACTGTAACTCGGAATTGAGAAAAAATAAATACTCAATTTCAATTCCGTCCTTTCTGGGGTCAAATCTGTTTAAAAGAATATTTTTTTATAGGAAAGACTACTACTAACTTTCAACGAGGAACCTACTCCTAAAATGTTATGCTTGAATTGAGCAACACACTGTATATTATAAATTTCGTAGATATACACATACAATAATAATAAAGTAATATTACATTTATAAAATATTATTTATATTTTAAACATATTATTATATATATAAAATTATATTTCAACGAAGGTTAAATCAATATTTACAATATAATACGCATTCATTTAAAAATGTAGTCCACATTCAAAGTTGGTGTATTGACTTTAAGAGTATTCCGAATTTCACGAAAGTTTTATATAAACAACAAAAACGAGTTTTAATTCTACCCCAATTATCATCGCTACCCACAGAAATTTCCAGATTTATAAACAGGAAATATAACAATCAAAGCATAAATATTAAAATCATTTGTATATAGCAAAAATTACTATTTTTTACAACAGATATAGATAAGTATAAAGCAATTTAGAAAATTTGTAGTTTGGATAAAAAATCATGATAATAGTTGTACCTTGTTTAAAAAGAAGCTATGGTGATACATTCTCAAAAAAGTTAATATTTGTCAAGTATAGTTCATTTTAAAATTTTTTCTACACAACATATCAATGCAAAATACTTGTTTACTCTTCACATTTAATTGTATGCACAGTGTATTGGTTATAAAAGCCGTAATTTTGTTTACCTTTATCAATAAAAAATAAAATAAATTAGCAATATTTGTACATTCAGACTAGTCAGTTCCTCCACCATTAATTAAATTATTGTTTTAAAAATGGCGAATGGATTTCTACCCTATAAAACTGTATTGGTGTTTCCACCATTTTTTTAAATTTAGAATTCTATCTTTTATTGAATAACTTATAAAAATCGACAGAAGCACCAAATATAAACAATAATGAATAATATATTATAAAAAGGTCAACTAGACATATGAAAAAAACTCCGATGACAGATTTAAAGATAAAATTTTCAGAGATTCTAAATTGATTAGACAATTATTTAGCATTTACAATGTGACAAATTGATGTTTACCTAATTTTCTAGAAACCCACAAATAATCATTCATTTATTAAAAAAATATTTGTACTTTTTGAAAACAATACTCCCCTTCAAACATGTGAACAAAAAAAATATTCGAATATGTTAATTAATACCCACTGAAATTAAGAATGAATCTTCGACATGGTAAAAGCTGTGTGCTTAAACTATTGCAATATTTAATCTAAAATTTAAAATCGTCAGTGAAAAATATTGCAACATATAATATATAAAAAAACTATAAACTTGAAAACATGTTCAATGTGTGAAGAAGAAGAAATCTAAACCTAATTTATTAAAATGTACAATGTTAAAAATTATTTAGAAAGGAAATTCAATTATTATATTATTTAAATAAATGGCTTTCATATAATTAAAAATATATTATTTTATCTTTACCAAAAATGAAATTCAGTAATATTGATATTAAAAAAGTATCGTTCAAGCATATCCAATTTCTTCTACAAAATAAATGAATTAAAAAAATCTCTAAGATTAGATACTTATGGGTATAAAATTTATCACTTTCTTAAAAAATTATTGTTCAGTTTTTTTAGTAAAAATAACAGAATTAAAATCAAATAAACTATTTATTGTTTTTTTTTTCATATGAATATTTTCCCATTTATCCCATTTATTACTTACTTTTGTGTTTAAAATTAATGGATCTCAGCAACGACGCAATTAAAAAAAAATGTTAAAATTAGCAAACAAAAATATTTAAAAAACTAATAAAAAACCGCATAATCTATAATTTTTTTCTCTTAGGAAAATAAACAGACTTTTATAGAGAAAATTCCGCGCCGCAACTTTTAAAACTTTCAACATTCATCACATTGAACTCACCTCTCTTGCCTTGTTGACAGTTCTGCAACTGTTGGAGACTGCAACAAACTTTGAGAGTTGTTGGATGAAGAGGAGACTCCAGCCTCCAAAGTACATGCGCTCCGAAATCGTGGCAAATAATCAGGAGGAGTGACTATTACTTCCCACATTCCACATTCACAGGTTTAATATGATTTTCTTTTGCTTAAACTTTATTATACGCAACATTTAGAAACGAAGGTCAAATTGGGTATAAGTTGAGGAAGGTTTCTAGATTTAATAAAGATAAGTGGAAATCTAGTTTATAGTCGAGTTTCAAACTAGGCTTCAGTAATTTATTGCTGTCTTTACAGTCGCTCAACTGCAAAATGTATTTGATTAATTTACTCTAATATTAAAACTACTTATTATTATATCCATAAAATTTATTACAATTTCTTCATTTAAATGTCAAGTCTAGACGCCTTTAAGTGGTTTGACTGGGGTCACCTGATTTAATAAGTTCAACATGGTGTCAAATTCAAAAGGACATATTTTGGGTATTTCGGTATATCGTAAATCATCAATCACTTAAAAGCTATATTTGAGTTGGTTTTAGCATTTTTCAATATTTATCTTGCAATATAAGTATAAATATGAGCCTAAATATTTGAATGCCCCCTCCTTGTTGTGCTCTACCCTCTAGTTTATCTGTAAATGACCTAAATGATATTTTTCCGATACAAAAAACTATCTAGTTTGTATGTTTATGATACATGCATATTTTTTCATCTCACATTATACACGTTGACCAAAATTGTTAACGGATACCTCTAGAAGTGACGAAACATCTAAAAATAAATAATGTTTGTCTAATAAATCGACGCCCAAAACCACTTAATAAAGACGCAATAATCTCTAAAAAATTATTAATAATAATTGTTTTTTCATTAATATTTTTCAGAGGACTCCCTTAACAAATTCAAATTTTAGGAGGTACTAAGATATACATTTATGTATTTTATATTTTATATATATATATATATAATTAAGTTTATATATATATAATTAAGTTTTTTGAAATATAAAGTATTACAAATAATTTAGCTGAACTGCAAAACAATCCAGAATTATTAGAAACTAACCTAAAAAATAATTCGTTTATATATACAAGTAGGATGAAAATATTTTGAGCCATTATTCTAATTATTTTCATGTATCTCATTTCATTTAGGTTTAATATATTTAGTTACATTTTCATTTTTCCCATTGTTTCAACCGTTACTTTGTGGAATTTCTCGATAATAAATTCAAAAAAGATAAATTATACTTATCTTGAATTTCCAAAAAGCTACTTTTTCACCATCATTCTCTAACCAGGTTTCGCTAAATCGCATTATCAAAGAGTGACATAAGATTGACAGATGTCTTATAAGCGTATTTGACTTCATATTATAAACATTTCAACCAAATATTATCAAGCGATATGTACTGTATGATTTTTCTCAATAATATTATAATATATATCTATTTTGGCCAGACCCTTAGAAATTTTGAAATAAGGAACAGCTAACACTTACGATCTTGTAGATTAAGACAACCAAATAAATCACGTTAAGCAAAATACCTCATTGATAACATATACTTAACAACACAATTGAAACAACTAAAGAGATACTTCACATAAGTGAGAAGAACTTGTTTTATTTGGAGGAATATGAAATTAAGAAATATCTAAAATGTCCTCAATATAGAGTATTTTTTAATAATAGTAATAACAATATTTATTTACGGAAAATACAATTTACTGAAAATACAATTTACTGAAAATACAATTGTTAAATGTAAATAAATATAGTTACTCAATAAGTGAAAAACATTTGTTTTGAAAATAAACAATAAAACAATAATAAAATAGTAAAACAATACAAAACGATACATATTAAAAGACAATAAGGAAGCATTGGTGATCAACTTATACTCCGAAGTTTGATACCTCTGTTATCTTGAGAAATAGGAAAGAATGTTTTGAATAAAAGTTATAGATAGAGTCAAGCTTCACCTTTTAAAATTATTTCGTAATATATCTATAATAATAATTATAAGGTCACAGCATATCAAGGTTATGTTTATTTTAATGTAATGCCCAGTATATTTTTAAATTTTTATAAACCTCTTGCCGAGCTAATTTCAACGATGTATCATACTTGATGCTTATTATGTATAATAAAGGATCTACAGCCACCTGAAGATCACATTTTCTTTTGAATTTGGATGTATGTAGCAACCAAACCATTTGAAATCAATAAAACGACAAACATGTCCCTATCTTAATTTTTGAAGTTCTATGCTATAGCATTAAAAAATATTTGATACAGAGTGATCAAAAATTTGAAATCCCATCTGATTTTTTCTTATAAGAAATCTGTAAATTTTATGTCACTCTTTGATAATGTTTTTTAGCGAAACCTTGGTCAGACACATAAATTTAAAAATAGCTTTGTAATACTGTAAAAATTCAAGGTATTTATTCTTTTCATATTTATCTGTTATTTTTCTGTTTGTTACAGACTACCAGGTTTAGTTGATATTACTTTAAAACAACTATGTTCTAGACTCTAGAACATAGTATGTATATAGAATATAGTATGTATCGGATACATAAAGAGTACATTTTTCAAAAAAAAAACATCAAATACTGTTATCTTAATAATTTGTTTCCAAAACACTTTGATAAATACTACTTATTTGTTTTTAGATGTTCCGACACCATCCGATAATTTTGGTCCATCTTCTATAGCTATTAAAAATAAAAAAATTCAAACAGTAAAAGCTTATACAATTAGTTTGAGCTTCTGGACTCTAAACTGCCTTAATTTGTTAAAACCCGATGTTCTTAATAACTGATATATTTAACAATATGGTTGTAATTTTTTCAGCCATGTATCCGACGTCTGCCGCTTTTGTCTATGATTTTACCCTTCACAAAATGGGGTAATGATTTCTCATTGTTTGCCGATGTATGTATATAAAGTCCAGATTTTTCCTTTGATGTATTTTTACATAACCTCTTTCATAAATTTTAATACTTCCACAAAACTGTAGATTTATTATGCTTAGAAGAAAGGACATGGTTTATTGACAATAATCCTATTTTATTTTTTGCTTTTGCTCCGAGAATAGATAACAAACCATAATTATTATAGGGAATAGGATTTGATGTACCACTATCTCTGTTGGCTTTAATCTAATCCATTATCCAGATAAAGGTCCTTTCAGATATCTGTGAAAATATTGACATAGGTACCTACGCCAAACCAACTACAAATAGAAATAAAACGAGAATATATGTTAGAACTCCCATTCGCCTTATCAATTTAATTAAATATAATTATTAATGTATGGAAAAGTATATTGATGTCTTATTAATACAGTGATGTAGTTTTTTAATGTAAAGAAGTAAACTACTGCTGCTAATTCAATTAAAATTAACATTTAAAACTGTGAAAAATAAACTTCACCAACTATGTAAAAATAAAAAATAATCAATGTAAAAAAAAGAAATACAGAAAGCCATCTAACGAACTGCTATGTCGCCTACTGACAGTGACCCAGTAATTAAATTTTGTTTTGTTATGATTTTAATGTCAATATTATTAAATTCTAATATGAGAAATAAATGAATGAAATCTTAGATTTCCAGTAGTTTTTTAGAGGAAAAACGTTTTGGCGACTATTGATATTTTCCTACCATTGGACAGGATATTTTTTCGCTAGCAATAAAGTGGCATTCTGGGTGAAGATTTTTTTTCGATAATGAAATTGGTGGCATTTTGGCGGCGTTATTCTTATGCGAAGTTTTTTTTATATGCTATAGCGCCAGATTTACTTAAGGTTGGGAAAACCCTACTGAAGTTAAAAATTGTTGAATTGCAGCTTCTTCTTGGTGAGTAAAATAAAAGAAGATCGGGAGTCAAGTTTACGATTAGGTGTATTAGTTATTTAATGTGTAAGTGCCCTCACAAAATAGTTGTTTCCATTAGATAAATAAATAGTTATTGTTCTTACTCAGCCTCTTTAATTTCCATTAACCAAGTTACCCAATGGGTAAAAACCCACCTAAATTAACATGTAAATTCTTTTATACATCTATTATTCGAAAAAGTCAACCCAATACCCAATGTTAAAAGGAATGGGTACTAGAACAATACCCTGTGGTATAAAATATAAAACACTTGACATTTTCAATTTTAATCCTCATAGAAAAAGTACGACCACTTAAATAATTGTTGAAGTGCAGTGAAATGCTCTGATTTATGAAAACTTTTGGTTAATTAAAATATAAAATTACTAGTATAATCTTTTTACTTAAACGTCAGAATCGACAAAAAATAATTTAAACTAATTTAAATAGCGTTACACAATTAAAAAAAACACTTCCTCAAGATATTGCAGGAAATTGTTTTATATACCTTCTGACTATAACTTTTTTATTTGAAATGCTCGTGGAATTGGCATAAGAACTATTCGATTTTTTCATTTTATGAACTGCGTAGCTCCTACATATTTTAATATATTTTTGTCACCATTTTTAACGGAACGGCAATTTTATATGAAAATTCATTATTTTATATTCATTTTTTATAGTGAAATTGTTTAGATATGCATTACGTTTTTGCTAGCCGACAAATCCATGTACTTGCTGTTACATTAATGCGAAATATTCATGACAGTGGAGGAAATAATTTTAAAACATATTTCCACAAGGAATTCTAAATAAAAAAATTACCAACTCTATCTATTCATTCTTTGAGTTTCATTTCAAAATTAGCCATCAGGTATATGTAAATATCTAACTACCCTGAGATAATAATCGAGAACAATAAGACTGAAAGGATGATAGATGTTCCATATTTTGGAGCTTCATCCAACTTTCTGCACCTTATATTTTCAATACAGTGGTGGCGATTTAAAAAATGCTGAAGGGTATTTACTTTGAAAAAACAACTACATGTTGAAAATAAAAAGGTTGTGAAGGGGACGAAAAGCCAAGAGGTGATTACAACCCTCGCAAAACGTAGGTATATTACCCAAATATAAAGAACGAAGCACGATGGTCAAATATTTACCAGCCAAAATTTATTTTATACAAAAATCTTTCCTTTTACAACAAAAAATATATTACATAACAAATAGAAGAAAGGGCAAATTCTTGAATTAAAAATGATCCACAAATACACATTAATATAAAACAGTTAGAAAACTCGGGCGAATAGTTATAATTTAGAAAAACAGTTCAATTAAACTTAGTTAGGTATTAAATATTAAAGTAAAATTTATCATAAATAAAGTAGTAAAATAAGATGATTCATTATCAACCATGTTATTCAATCTAGTATTAGAGTATGCGACGAGCAAAAAATCTGAAAGCACCAAGAAAAAATATAGAAATAAGAAGCTAATAACTAAAACAATTTTTAACTCCATGATTTATTATATTAATTTCCCTTTTAAAATCATCTGCACTCATTGGTACTGAAAAAGCTCTAGGTATGAATGAATTTATAAGCTGCTAATTTATGTGCCATAGGGTGATTTGAGTTATAAGGGATAGTCATATTTGTATCAGTTGGGTTACGATAAACTGAATGTTGAAGATTACAGTTTCTTTTTTAATAGTATGAAAGCAATAAATGAATAATTCAAAGATAATTAGGGATGTTTTTTAAAGCAACATTAGTTGCAAGTAAAGGACACGTTAATCATTTGCAAGATATTTCAATTTAAAAACCCTAAACTCAAAATTAAATCGAGCTCGAAAATTCTAATGACATGTTTTCCCAAACTAAATTACCGATTATAGAACATCTGTTAACAACCTTAACAATAACTCTTTTAGACAACTCCAATTCATCAACTAAGAACTTTAGTAAGAACTTCTAAATTTCCTTGAGCTAAAATTATAGTAAATCAACACAAAATTAGAAAAATATGGGGATAGGAAAAAGGTAGAATTAAATATAAAGCAAAACTGGTGTACCATGTCTGCTTCTGATTGAAAACTGGGCTATTCGAAATGTACGTTTCTAAGAAAGCAGAGTAAAACGACTCATTATACATTTACAAAAAAGGTTATTCTTATACAAAATTAATAATATTAGCATTTGTTTCTTACGTATTGGCAGTCTCATCTTATTCATAATACCAATAAAGGTAAAATGAAGAATTTGACATTTTTGAAAAAGTTTCATAAAAGCAATTGTATGTATTAATTGATAACAAACGTTTTGCTACGTCAATAATATCTTTGAAATTAAAACCATAAACCCTCTTAGCTATTTTCCGCTAATAATGCACCTCCTCGGAAAAGCTGATTATTGTGTTTGTATTTTCTGTTCCTTTTTCACAATTTGAAACATAGGCTCAAGCAATTTGCTAAGCGTTTTTTTAAAACTTCTATTATTATTTTTATTTATAAATGATCTATTTTTTATCGAAGATCTACTTACCCCGATGAGAGTGGGCGGACTAGCCCCATTATGATTTACTAGAAAAATTACGAATATTTCTCAGTGTAAGGTAAAATAGGAATTTAAATTACAATACGTAGAAATTTATTCCAGGACGTACCATCTTTGAATATTGGTATATGTACCTACTATAATATTCTAACAAATATAACTATAACTTTGCTATGAACAATTTGTAAATCGCTTAAGATTTAGAGGTAAAAACCCTCTTAGATGCTCTGTTGCCACGGGAAATGCGCTACTGTATTTTTATAAAATATGATTTTACATTGTCCGTATCAAAATGCTAATACGAAATATGGTCTTGTTGAGCTACATGCCTTGAAGGTGTAACCGAAATGGAAAAAAAGAAGCGCTCTATTTCAACATCTAAAACTGTATGAATATAAATCACGAATGATTTTGATATTTACGTCTATTTTTATATTGATCCATTTGCCTGAACTACCGAGACAATTATTATAAGAAGAAAATAAAATACAGTTACATTTCTAGTTTTTTTGTCAAATATTTTGTGGAATTATGAGAACTACGAGTAATCAAAAACGCGCAAAGATACTTATTTGTCGTTTTTTTAAGAACAATATATATATGCCATATGCCATAAAGACCTTGTAGCGCCTAACTGAACTACTATCCTTCATTTTCTTCTGTTTCTTGCCTGTTCCTTTCACTTTTTTACTTTTAGTTTGTCAATATCTTTCTGAATATTCTCTAACTATGCAACTTTCTCAAGGACCATTTCTCCACAATTATTTATTGTTATCCCATACCTACATACATGTTTCTCTGCCCTTTCAAATAATGGATGTTTCCAAATTCGCTCTCCAGAGAACACATGCTTATTCGTTATGAAAAATTATGGCGACTTTCTCTGTACCATTTTTTTATTTAAGTAGTTAAAAATATTAATTAATAACTTTTGAGTTGATTAACACTTTTTAACCTTTTTTAGTAAAAAACAGGGTACCTTCTGTGCTAGTCCGACATGAATCAGCCTGAATATATAATTATGTAGTGTAAAAGTTTGTCATAAAACTCTAAAATGACGGCAATACAAGCCCTAACAAATATATGTTCGATACATAGCATTTTCTAATTAAAATTAATAAGAAAAAAAACAAACCTTCTTAATGCTGATTGTATAGTTAGTTACAGACACAAGAACTTTTAATGCTTAATTATAATTAAATGCCAATTACATGACTAAATTATTGCAAAATCGAAAACAAATCAATATTTTGGTTCAAACTAAATGTTACAACAAGCAGTAATATTGTTAGTATCGGGTTATTTTTCTGAATAAAAATACAAAAGAATCTTAATATTATATTCGGAGACTTTAACCCACTACGTAACTTGGTTAATCGGAATTAAAGAGTCTAAGGAGAAACAATAACAATTTACTTATATGATGAAAACAACTAAGGGTAACTTAAACCTTTACTTAACTAACACATTTAATCGCAGGGGTAGGCACTATTATGTCTCGATCATTCGAGAAGCCAAACTTGACTTCCAATCTCTTTTAATTCTCAAACCAAGAAGACCCCATCTTTATGTTGTGTTCTGTTTATGTGTGCTGCCATTATTTTATCGTCAAGGTCTTGTCCGTGTTTCTGTGACACTATGATCCCACCTGTAGGATCCTAGTTGCACCTTGTAGTATTTCCTACAGGAAAACCAGAAATAAAAAAATGTATCGCGCTTTGGCGTTTACCACCAAGCCCCTGGTTTGCTCCGGTGTCCTAGCTTCGTAACCCCTGCTTTTTTTATTTTGTGCATTTTTTATTAAATTTTGTTTATGGTTTCTTTTTTAATTCTGCGGTAGTCGCTAGATTTTTGGGGAGTTATACTCCCATTAGGTTATTAAAACATTAAAAAATATCTGTTGATCTTCGTGTTCCTCATCCGTATTATGGTTAGTTGTCAAATCCGGTTTTATAACATCATCTGTTTTTTTGTGGCGCGGGTGATTTCCGTACCATCCACGAGCGTTTTTTACATAAAATACAATGTTGTTATATATCCAAAAAAAAAATCCCTTTTGTTGCTATTAAGATTATTCTCATTAGATTTTTTTATTGGCATATTCAGGTTTTTTCATTGTATCCGTGTTACGTACATATTTGTTGTATTTACACTATCGTACGTTTGTTTTAAATCTATATATAAAACGTACAACATTGTTTTATATTCATAGCAAATTGTTTGAATTTTTTTAATATAATATCTGGTCAGTTACTGATTTTTTTTTAAACCTTACTTTTCTGGTGGTATTTGGAAGCCTAAGAAACGTTTTTGTCGTAAAGACATTCATCAAAAAAGGCGAAATATCCAAAATTATCCATCATTCCTCTATCTACAGGAATATTTAAGTTAAAAAATCTTTTTTATTTTTCATTATTAAAAATTAGTTACGATGACTGTTATGTATTAGAAATAAAAAATGTAATTCACGCTTGATCAACATATTAGAAAATATAACTTTAAATTCCCATTAATTTAAACTTTCTGGGTAAAATCGACAGATTGTATCTGTGCAACTGAGATACGCTGTTAGATTGAAATCACATTATACCTTAACTCATTCTTCCAATTCTTATTTTTAGAATCGGAGATATTTCAAAGCACCTGGTTCACAAGTTCCAAATTACTTATGAGAAACGGATCACAAAGGGATCTGTTAGACGCAACTAGTGTGAAAATAATAACATCCGCCTCCGGTACTAAAGAAAATATTTCATATCTGTTAAAATTGAGAATGTAATAAGTATGGGAAATTTCGCTTCAATTGCATTCTGTCTTGGTAACATGTACATTCTAAAGAGTCAAATAAAACCAAATTTATTTCTAATGTTAAAGAACGAAGGATGAATTTTAGTTTTATGACTTTATTTTCGTATACGAATATGATGAATTGTAGACTAAGAAATATTCAAATGAAATATAATTTTGCATATACTTTTTGTCATTACTATAAAAAGTAAGTAATAAAAAGATATTCCTGCAGTTAAATATGAAACAACGTCTATCAAGGGTGGGATTTCAGCAACTTGGAGAGTCAGACAAAAAGTCTTTCTACTCAATTGGCCATAAAAAAGAGAAATATGAGTCTTGTCTAAGATTGTTGAAATTAAAATTCAATCAATTTTAATACGAAGTAATTTTCTATAAATACGATTACTAGTACTTGGGCACTTAGAAAGTGTCACCCTTCTTCTTTTAAAACACATATTCACACATAATTTGAACAATTCATAACATTATTAAAAACAAATTGTTAACTTTTTTTTCAACAAGAATACATTTATTGAAAAGATCAATTATACAGTTAAATTTTAAACAAATCAATTCTAATTGGTTAAGAAAAACACCAACCAATAAAAAAAGACTAATCCGGATGTTTGCAATAATAAATTTTAATTACGAGTACATTTGCTTTAAGAGAGTCAAGATTTATTCTCCAGTCAAAAGTTAATTCAGATTCTACAACCAACTAGCACACAAGATTAATTACTTTGCTCTTCAAATTAATATAAATATAAAAACGGCGTTAAATCAGATGAACAAGTCGACAATAACAAGTCACCTATTAAATTTTTCATTTTAATAATCCTGAATTATTTTGTATCTGGTGATCCATTTAAGGGAATACATTTAAAATTCTCTAAGATCCAGTGGCACAAACCGTCTATATAAATTCTTCAAATTCAATTAAAAGTAAATAGATACATTTCTTCATTTAATAAAGTTATTTGCATACCAAACAAATATCAGTAATAGAAAAAAACCTGATAGATCACGGAAACGTCGAAATTGCTTATTTTTGGTTTTTCCTTTATTTTTCCTTTCTCTTTACCATTTTTTTATTTAAGTCCGGGTAAGTAAAAATTAGTAAAGTAGTTAAAAATTCTGTAAAAAAAAAGGTTTTTAATCAATAAATTAATTTGGTATATACCCTTTTTTAGTAAAAAAACGGGTACCTTCTGTACTGGTCCGACATGAATCAGCCTATAATAAAGTTATTTTCATATCAATAGTAATAGGAAAAAAACTGATAGATAACGAAAACGTTGAAATTGCTTATTTTTGGTTTTTCCTTTATTACAATTGAATTGTTGGCGGTATTTTAATTTTACGGCAATTTGAAAGTCTTATATATGCAACTTTTTCCTATTTAATTCACATTATATATGTAATGTTTTATAAGATAGTAGTGACAGGACACTTAAAAAAACAGGCCAAATATATCATTGACTTTCAAAAAGTGCACAAATTGAATATCAAATTTCTTGAAGATATATTGATTCATTTTTGAGTTATAACGTTATATTAACTTTAATTTAACCTACGATGTTTAGAACCTTAATTCTGAAACACCCTAGATATAACATTTGACCCCGCAGATATTATCTTAAAATGAAAAATCTTTTAAGTTAATAATATTTATTAAACATTTAATAATAACAATCAGTTCAATACCAGTGAAACACCACCATTTGTCTAAGATATAAAATAGCATTCTAAATTCATCATTCATTCATTCATTCTAAATTTATCATTCATAACAGTACATATAGTAAGGGTGGTAAATTATTTCAATTGATATTCTAGATAAGTAGAGTAAATTAAATAAAACACAGCAAAAAAGCTTAAAAGCATATATAAATTGATAAAAGTCATAGAAATATTTCTAATTTCTATTTGCTAGCCTTGTGGCTATAGGAATTATACTGAAATAATTTCACCATTTTCAAAATAAAACTAGTTTGGGCTCTCCATCATGATATTAAATAGCTATAAATAGTATATTATAAATTAAGAAAAATTATTTATGATCACAATCTTCTCTATTACCTTTATGTTTCAAAACCCACAGATGCTTGAGTACCTGACTAAGTTCCAGTCTTAAATGTGCTTTAACTACTAACAGTCGTTTAATTAAATCACTTGCTTCTTCAGAAACATAAGAAGGTATAGTAAAAATCGCTCTACTTATTCTTCTGTACGTTTCATCATAACTTGAAGATTCAAACGGAGGTGCTCCAGTTACAAATTCAAAACAAAGAACCCCAAGGCACCACAAATCGACATATTCATTGTGTGTTTTGCCCATCACCATTTCCGGGGATAAATAATCTAAAGTACCACATAAAGTAGTTCGTCTAGATGATGGAGCATGAACTGACCAACCAAAGTCTGCAATTTTAATTTCGCCTTTAGGGCCAAGAAGCAAATTCTCGGGTTTGATGTCTCTGTGTATTACTTTTTTTGTGTGACAGTATCTTAAAGCATCAGCAATCTGTTCTACATATGCTGCTGCTGTACTTTCTGGAAATCTTTTATTTGGACTAGCGATCAATTTGGAATACACAGCACCTAAAATTAAAGTTATGTCATTAGTATTTATATTTCCAAATTATACAATTAAAATATGTATCGACTTTGCTAAAAGTTTTCATGTTTTGTATATGAATAAGACAAAAGTTTTGGTATATTTATAGGACACACCAACAGCTTAAAAAAACAAAAATTACCACATATTGTAGCATTTACTAAAAGCTTACCATTTGGAGCATATTCAAGAATGAAGTACACCCTTGATTCATCATGAAAATATCCATACATTCTGAGAATATTAGGATGTTTCAAATGACTTTGTATTTCTATTTCTCTTCGGACCTGGTGCTCATTGTTACATTCCTTGATGGCTGATTTAAATAAAACTTTCAGAGCGACCAGAAATTTAGATTTCTTTTCTCGAGCTAAATAAACATTACCAAATTTACCTTTTCCTAGCGGTTTACCAATATCGAAATCGGAGAGCATCCACTTGTGTTTCTCCTCCTTGTTGCTACAAGTTTCTTGACTAGAAGACGTTTTCGCAGAATTTTCTATTTTATCTAAATGCTTTTCCTTTACTGCTACATCATGAGAAGCCTCCTTAACTCCATTCGTAATTTCTTGGAGTGGTGTATCTGGTTTTTTGTTGGGATCATTTAAAACAGATTTTGGAGGAATGATCTTTTTTGGGCATATTATATAAGTTTCCCGATTTTTGTCTTCAAAATTATTTGTTGAGGGTTTATGATCCATTATTTTTTAATGAAAGTCTCTATATTAGTATTTACAATGTTTATCCCGAAACTCGCAGACAATTATTTTTTTAAACCGTTATTGACTTGCTAATTATTGTAAAATTTGAAAAAATAACGATGTTTTACATCAACTGTCATATTTCCTCTTCTTGTCGTAAATGGATAACTTTCGTCTTATTGGTAAACAGAAAATTTGAATGTGTAACTTCATTAGTGAAAATAAGTTGTGTGTTCAAATTAGCAATTAAAAAAATTTAAAAACTAATAAAAAAAAATATCAAACCCTATATTGAATAATTCGTAAAACCAGATCATATCTAGCCTAAAGTTGAGGCCATACTTAACCAAATACAAAAATATTTTTAATCGATTACATCAAAAAAGAAGAAGAACCTAACCCCTTTCTATGTTGCAATAAAAAACAAAAATAAATATTGTTAGTTGGGTGAATCGTTCCGAATAATTTTAAAAGGAGTTGGAAGTAAATTGGATATTAAAATAAAAAGTATAATTGAATATTCAAATAAGAAGTACTAGTAATGTCTGTAATTCTAATTTGCCGGAAGATTATTGAAGTAAATTTGAAACCTAAATTATGTACTTTAGGTAGTGGGTTTAAAATGCATACAGTTAGCCGACCCAAAGTCCTACTTTTAAAAAATAAAAAACCAGATATTTCAATTAATCGATCTATATTTCAATGGTTTAGGAAACCAAAAAAGGGCCAATTAAAAATCATAGACAATATCCCAGATCAATACGAATTAATTTTTAGAAACACAATGGAACGATATATATTTTATAGCCAGTTAGGCACTACAATTACATCAGTTGTAATTGTACTATTTCTAATAGTTATGTATGGTTCTCCAAAAGATCAAATATTTTATGGCAATAAAGAAAGTTTGGCACAAAAGCAATCTTACCAAGAAGAATATATGCTCGTATATGTAACTGTATTTTTTACAGCAGTTGTTTTATTGCAATTGGTAATAACTAAATTGCCTTTTAGAATTTATTATTTATCACAACAAAAGAAGTATATCTTTATTTTACCCTCCAGCTTACCTAATCAAACCAGAAAAATAGTTTGTAAAGTAGGCGAAGTTAAAAAATTGCCTACAGAAGGAATTTTACCATGGAAGGACGCAAGATATTTAATAAAAAAGGACTTTAGTGTCATTATGGTTGAAGAGAATTTTAGGAAACCAGCTGATTTATATATTATGATGGGAGTGCAACGTGATCCAAATGAAGTTAATTAGGATATAAAGAGACTCATATTGTACAGTACTTGATTAGTTGTAATTATTTAAATTTTAATTAAAACTGATATTTCATCATTTTTTGTATAATTAAAACTACAAAGTTTTTAAATAAATATTTAATGTTTTCTACAGATACTACTTTTGTTCCTATAATTTTATGATACATGTCTTCATTTCAAAAATAACATCTATTTATATGTATATATAGATAAAATTTATATAATTTATAAAAATATAAATGGGAAAACATTCTCATATCAATGTTTTCAAGACATCAAGTTAGGTGATTTTCCATTTAACTTTTAAAGTGGTAATAAAAAGCATTCATAATTAAACCACTCTATACATGTAATTATAAAAAGTTTCATATAAAAAGTATTTTGTAAACTTTCCAGTAAGTTGCATACGCTATAAGCATTTTCAGTTACCTATCCAATCAATGTAACTCGATCATAAAATATCAGGTACTGTGGTATATTTTAAATGTTTAACAAGTTGCAGTTAAACATAAAATAAAATTTTAAGATTTGAGATTTAACTCACAGTAACTACAAAATTGCTACATTGCTAATAATTCTCAACTTGGGTTATCAAACATGGGTTGTTATAGAAGATGTATCTGAACATACATTAGTTAATACTGTGACAGGAGTAAGGTATCCAAAAACGCCTATTTTTTTCTGCAATGCAAATAAATGTTAATATTTATGAAAAAAATGGATAATTTCTTTACAACAAAATTTAATTATTTAAGCTAAAGTTTTCTTAACTTGAAGTCCCTTAGAGATATGTATTTTTGATATAAAACCATTTACACACATTAAAAGAGGTAATAAATATATATAAAAATTAAAAATTTAGTTATTCTTTCAAAATATTGTACGCCTGTTCTTTTACCTCCTTTTATGGGTGTCAATAGTGAAATATGATATTTTAAACATTTTTCTACAGATTAAATTAGTTTCTGTAAGATTCAAACATTACAAAATAACAGATCAATATATAAATATAGAATGAATAAAATTTAGTTCATTTTGATTAATTATTTATCAGATCTAACCAGTTTTTGATCAAACTTAATTTTTTAGGCGCTAAACTATTAAGGCTCTAAGTTTATCACAATATCTATCTTACGAACTATTTAAATATTAAGTATTAAAAATATGTAATTGGCGAAAATAGATCTTTTATATATGGAAGATTGACATTTGTTATAGATTTAAAAATCCAGAGGTATTAAATATTAGTCATTAGTAGCATAATATAAGATAAAAAGTTTTTTTCCCTAGATTCCAAATTTACTGGGTAAAAATGTGCCTTATGTACTTTAATCAAAACTCTTAATATTTGGTTTTAGTAGGATATTATTTTTGTAGCATAATGCAATGCATTAAATAGATTTTCTAAACGTTTAATGTCTTACTTATATAAAGATAATACTATTTAATTTAAAGATAGGTCTATAAATGGCGTGGATATAATTTTTAATTATATATTCAACACTAGACAAATTTGTCATTTAGTTTACAATCCTTATTTCTAAGATATATTTTATTCTTGAAATTCTAACAAGATAATTGTAATTTTCAAAACGTTTACTATCCATAAAAAAAACATGAAATTGTTACTCTATTACTAACTACTTTATGAAAAAATATTTCTACAGAATATTCAGACTCGTCCATTTTTATTTCTGATGAAACACATTTTTGTAAAAGAAATGTCATCCTAAATTTCAAATCAGTATGGAATAGACTATGTTTTGGCAATAAGCCAGCGAAGAATATTTTAAACATTTGATAACTTAAGAAACCAGTTTATTTATTTTACATTTTTATTAAATTAATTATAAAATGTTTTAAGCAGAGGATAAAAAATCCTTTCAAAGCTATCAGTCGAACGTTGTTCTTTAAAATATTCAGGGATTGAAATTGAGAAGGACATTTTTATTTTGTAAAATGTTATGCCAGCAAACTTTGGTAATATGAATAGTAGGTTATATATGTATATAGTAATTGAAGTGACTCATATATCCAGGCGAGTACTCCGGTAATTAAATTATTTCAGAACAGTGCTATGAACACTAATTTTTTACTACTTAAAGTAAAATTTTAAAACTATATTATATAACAAGGGAGTACAGTGTCTCAATTAATCCCATGAGTTGAGTTTGTTAGCCGAATGTTTTACCCAATAGCAACAATTCAAGTATACCAGAAGTTATAGTCCTTTGTTGTTTATTTTATTTTTTGTACTACTAATAGCAGTGTTTAAAAATGATCATTAGAAATTCTTAAATGTTAATCAAAAATAGATATTTGATTATTCAAATGATAATTTTTATAAACAAAATTGTTTACCAGTAACTTTTCTACTTGTTTCCAATCAAGTGGTTCTAGAAGGATTAATTAACCCCTGAATTAAAAGTGACATTTCAATGACCGAAATAAGTGATTCAAATATTTTATTTTTAATTTTAAAATCTCTTTTCATGTTAGTTTAGTCATGCAGATTTTGAAGTTTAATTAAACACGTTATTTTAATATGTTTTCTGATTTCTAAAATAGACGCCAATAACAGTGAAAAGGAAATTCCGTGAATGTTTGTAGATATAGTGTAGTATTTTACTCCATAGAAGTTAAATAGTACTTCAAACCTGAAATATGTGATTAATATCGCACTTTTAGTCCACAAAGTACAAAAAAATAAATTAAACCTACCTTTTCCAGTTATATGGACCGTTTTAGGTCTTTCACAAAGAGAAACAACACATTCAAAGACGAACATTCAGCCATTATATCTTTACATAACGTCCACGCGGCAAAGGAATGGCTAAAAAATCTGAACATCTTGGCAGAACATAATATCCAAATTGATATAGGGGTGTGTATCTTAATAAACAGATAGTACTGGTGACACAAAAATGTTGCAAACATTATTTCTGCAGACCCCATTAGAAAGAAAACATAATCCTATCTTTTAGAGAGTAACTACTACGCTAAACTCATAAGGCTGCAGTATTATCAGACAGAAATCATATGGTTTCAAAAAACAAACGGTAAAAGATGTTCAAGTAGAATACATCTTATTAATAGTAGCTAAGAAAATAATCTGTGAATCTTCGAAACGTCAGGGTACATTTTTTTTATTAACCCATTCCTCTAACGATTTTTATTTAAACAAAATAGTTTAAAATAAGTCTTTTTCGTTACCATTTAGAATTAGAATCATTTTAAATCTGACTAATCGAAATAAATCAGTCGTCTAATACAAATTTTAAAATGTAGAAACATCCATGTTCAATGTTCATTGACAATCGGAAGTTAAAATTGTAATTCGAATATATTTAAAAAAGGTTATACATTTCCTAAAATTGTTTAAATAAAATATCTGAATAATTAAAAACAAATACTGGTTTACAAGAAAATTACTTTTTTTTCTTGTAAATTTTCATCAATTTGATTAAAAGGTAAAATCTAACTGTAAAAATTAGTTTAAAAGAACACGTAAGGTATAAAGAAAGAATAAAACTTACATGATGTAAAAGTTTGGTTAAGAAATAAAGAAACAATTAACTAAAGTAAGCAGCAGGTAACCAGCCCTTGAGAGCAAAAGCAGTTGACTATTAGCCTACGCATTAATATCAAAAATCAGGACAAAACTTTTGTCAAAATTAAATTAAAAAGACTGCAATAATGCTTTTAAAGAACAAATGTGAAAGCGCTATATGCAATGGTGAAAATTTTAGCAAGAAGATTAAAATTCTAACCAGAATAGTTTAAATACAAAATAGATATAGATCCGCCTAAAAAAATGGACTTAGAGAGCTTTTATTTTAAAGTGACCCTCTGGGTTGTAAACACCATATACCATATTGTCGGGGGCATTAACCATTCCTGGCCTGCAGCCACGGAACACCCTATATAAGTGAAAATAATTTTAGGTTGTAAAGCTTAGAGTCCGCGACAATTTTGCTATGAAACATTTTTTGGTTCCAATCTAATAAAGGAACTGTTGGACTTTTACACACTATTGGGACACTCTGTATATAACATTGAAGAGTGTGATACGAATTTCATAAAAACATTACTATGGAATGTAAATTTAAAAAAATTATGGAAGCGTACCAAAAAAATAATAAAATACATGAATAAATTTTCTTATTACTAAACAAGAAAAATTATAACAATTTCATGAAATAATTGTATACAAAATAATTAATTTGGTCTAATTACCCTCAAGTAGGATTCTAACTTCAAGTAGAAACAAAACAAACAGCATCTGATTAACTTGGTTCACTTAATACTGTGGGCTATTTTATATGTTCCTAAAAGCCCTTTTTATCCTAGATATGTATTTCTTAAAGTATACATCAGAAGAACGTTGTAAAACGTTGTCAAATTAAAAAAAAAAAAAATATATATATATATATATATATATCTTTTTTTAAGCGCGTTCTCCACGATACAACAATATTTTGTTTGTAATCCATAAACTAGGCCATATTTTAAAAATCTTTCAGTTAACAATGACAATTTTTCATTCAATTTTTTGAAAGTTTCATCAATGATTGTCTCGTAATTATTGCATATAAACATGATGTTTACAAATTGTAATCTTAATATATACCTCAACTGATTAACTTTTACTCACTGGATCAATTTTTATGTGTATCAATAATGATGAGAGTTCTAAATCTTCACTGTAGGCATTTTTCAACCAGACACTCCTGTATCCAGTTCTGATACAAGTAACCTACAAAATAATAAATACTTTAATAAAAAAATTAAATGACAAATTGTAGACCTTTTTAATTTAACTAAAACTAATTGTTAGTTGAGTAATTCAGGGTGATCCCGAATTTCATTTGAGAGATATGGACAGTGCTTACATCCGAGGTCATAAAATCGCCTTAAATCATATCTTAAGTGTAATAAATTTTAGTCATGATCTTTACTGTAAAATTATTAGAATATTCTAAAAAAATGATTTCAAGGTTTATGTATTATAATTCTTGGAAACGACAAATTAGTAAGTATTATTTTCTGAATACAAATGAGACTTTATTGAACATGCCTAAATTTGTGGATTATGTTCGAGTCATAAAAAAAAAATAAACATTATAAGACAAAATACAGATACCCAGCATAACTAGAGGATCAGATAGTGGGCACTATTTTTTAGATATTTATTAATAAACTTGATCTCGGTCTATAAACTTCTTTATTTGTGAGAAATATCTTCATCTTTAAGTTGTTTAACTTCTGTGAAATCACGAAAAATGTTATAAGAATAAAAGTGTAAGAATTTTATTATAAAATGGAGTTGCCGACACTGGATAAAATTTTAGCTGCTTTTACTATAGATAAGGACCTGCCAGGTTAAAAACCATTTTCTGTTTGGTTGATACCTTATTAATGAATGACAAATTGTCACAAAAATAAGGAAAGATACATCTGTAAAAAAAATATCATCATGAAGCAGCGACTCGAAAGTGTTATACAAAATTAAAACCAGTAAAAAGCGATTACTCAGAAATTTAGGTTCATTACAACTTATTCTCTTAAAATATATTTAGCTAAGGAAAATGCCAGCTTATTCTTATATAAACTCTTGTAATATGATATATGACAACGTATACTTCCTCCTTCTGTCAAAAAATTTTCTACAACAAAAAAAAATCCGTACTCTTCCAGACTTGTAATAGAGTTGGACATATAAAAATTAAACTAGGTATATAATTAAGCTTACTGGGTAAGTAGCTTGGCCAATAAAGTTGGGTTCACCAAACATATCTTCATCTTGTACAAGGAACCTCAAAAGAGCCAAATGTGGATTCGTTACAATAAATTCACAAGAATCTTCGTTCCATTTTGGATTTAAACCATTGTCGAGAATGTGCTTTGTAACTAATTTTACTCCAGAATCATATACTGCGCCTACGATTTCAACTTCAACAAAGGGACTCGCAGTTCCTTTTTTTAATCTACAGTAAATATAAATATTTTAAAATATCTACCAAAATTTTTATTTTTATTAGAAATTAGCAAGAATTTTTATTAGAAATTAGCAAGAAGCAATTTAAATTAAACTTCAATCTAAATACCACAAAAAAATTTATTGAAAATACATTTGCAAATAGTTTTAGGTTACTAGGGCACCTTCATCAGGCCCATAATAATTTCTTTCCTGTTGAATTTGTAAAACACTTTTAATGGTACATATTAAACATAGTTTGTTTTAACTTGCTTCGCATTAATTTTTAAAAGATGAGACGAAATACTGAAAATAAATTGAACTATGTATGTAAAAATGGATGCAAATATATACACTATAATGAAAAATTTGCCAAAAGAATGCAAGTGAAATTTTAAATACCCTATAGAAATTAAAATCTTCAGTGTCACAAACATTATTATGCAACATTCTCTAGCAGACTATTTAGTTTTTATTATAAATGACAAACTCAATATTTCACCACCAATCTTTTTCTGTCAAGATCGACAGTTAACAATATTCAAAATGAAGTCAAAATAAAAAAGTTGAGACCAAATGACGTTATTATTTAAAATATCTACTACTGCAGTGCAACTATATTGGAATAGAACTATAACTCATCTAACTTGTTTGATTACAATGTTTATGTATTTATGAACAACTTATCATTTAAAAAGTACATATAAATTAACCTGCTCAAATATCTTCCAGCTATAATCCCAATGGATAGTTTCAACGGTTCCACTCCGACCAATGTTGTTTTATCATGAGGATCATAATCCTCGTGAAACATAAATTCTGGTTTCAATAAATAACCACAATTTCCGTTATCCCTGAATTTTGCCTGGTTCAGTTGCATCGGCTTGTCACATGTTTGAAAATTTAAGGCGACCATTTGAGACCCACAATTCCAAATATTTATTGGGTTATAATTGGAAGAATCAAATCTCTGACCCTTTGGATATACCTGGAATGACCAAATAACAAATAAAAAAATTTTTGTTTAGCAAAAAAGTAGATTTTAAATAAATTATTAATACGACGGAAAATGATTAATCAAAGAATTTTAAAAATTAAAAAGTGGACTTCAAAATATAGGGAAAAACAATGTTCCTGTTTAACATTGAATTTTGATGGGATATATATAACATTATTTGATTTTAAGATAAATCTCAGCTTACGTTGACTCACCCTAGAAAATTGATGATGGTGGTACTTTAAAAAGAACTTTTTTTCTTGTTGACAAATCATTTTTTCCGCTTTGTTTTCCGGAAAGGAGGACATTTCGTAAAATATAAAACCCTGTGTTTTAACTTTTTCTAAATTGAAAGTTGTTGATTGACAATAAATAATGAGATTCGACATTTCCTTAGCAATTTTGAAAGCCCTTTCTAAATCCCGATGTTGTGTTTCCAATCTGCATGCCATTTGAGAAACATTCTTAATTGCAGAACACCATTCCTGTGCCTATAAATAGAATTAACAATAACAAATTTGACAAATTATTGTCCTCATCACACATACCATTTCCTCAGACTGAACTCCACATTCTAATACAGGACAAGCCATCGTTGGGTTTATCCTAATTATCCATTCCATTGGTTGACCTGCATTTCTGACACAAGTAGCAAAGACGCCGTTCATGTCCAAAGTTCCTTGTAGTACAGATTCTCCTGACTAAATTAGAACAAAAATAATATTTAGCTTTATAATAAATATCAAGAAATTTCATTTCATTTCATTTAAAATGTATCGCATTTATTTTTTAAATACTACTAGCCCAATAAACGAAGGTATCAACCATGACATCAGGTCGCGTGCAGAATTTTTTTTTTAATTTGTAGGTGTTCGTGGGTAGATTACTCCCTGAAAATATGTCCACCGAGAAGTGAGGGGTGGGGCCTGGAAAATGGCCAATGATCCCGAAAATCCGTGGGGGTTGGCTAGAAATGGAGAGCAGTCGATTATCTACAAAAACGGTCCTTATCATTTTTGTCAAAAATTTAACCGTTTTCGAGATAACCACCCCTAACGGTAGCCTGGTTTTCGAGCTGCTGCGCTATATATATACACTATATTTTCCTTATGAATTAACTGTATATCTAAAACCATTTCCACATTGCTCTACCCTAGCGGCCCCTTATTTTTTGTGACTCTAAGTGGCAAGTTTGCGGAAACAGTGAAAATTATTATATCAAAATTCTAGTTTTAATTAAATTTGTGAGCGATATCAACCTGTCCAGTTGGCTTACAACAATTAGCTTTACGATAAATATTTACTGAACAATCTTGTATTCATATTTTTAGGTAATCAATAGATAAAGTACTGATAAGTTTTTGAACGTAAATATAAATGATGAATTTAACAAAAAAAGCGTGTCAACGCCGCCAATAAAACTAATTATCTGTGAAAAGGACCTAGATTAAAATTATTATATTTGGTATCAATATAATCATTAGTATTTTAAAAAGCTACTTTTACACAAGGAAATCATAGGGTATTGAAAAAGAACTATAAATTAAAATAAGCTTTTTTAAAAAACTTGTTAAAAAGTAGCTTATGGAAGTCCCGCGTAAAAAAAATTCAGTATCTATGTAATTTAGTGCTAGTTACTACTTACAGTTTCATCAACCTCTTCTATTTCCGATCTATCAATCTCTTGAACACGTGTTTGTGGAAAGTATCGTTGTTTTAAACCTCCATAATCTCCTTTCCACCAACCTGGTGAATCAGTATTTTTGTTGACATTTGTGATAATAGCGTGTTTGCAAAACGACAATTCGTCATCTCTCATAGGCTGGTAATCATAAATAGCTTTTACTGTTACATTAGAGTTTATACAGCTTGGATCCATATAAGATGGTGCTGCATAAGCTGACGAATCATTCTGTTCCTAGAATGAATTTCCATGTTATTTATTATAAAAAGCACAATTTTGATGTTTTTAGGATTCGTTTATTTATTTATTTGTATGTAATTATAAAGCAAATATCACTTTCTTCTGTTATTCTGTTAGACATAGTGTCAAGCTTTTGATACAACTTGTATATTCACATATAGCCACTTATAACGTTTTTCTAAGAATCTTTATAGCTAAAATAGCTATTTTGTTATTTATTATTTATAAAATCCAAGTATTATACAACAAAACATATTTATGAAAAAAATGCATTTATGTATTAACAAATAAAACAGAACATTACTGCTGAAACCTGATACTGTTCGTCTGTCTTAATAATAAAGAAATATTTTACCCAGACCAAATTCAAGGATTAAATTATAATGAGAGTCAAAAACCAGATTCCATGGTTGGGATGTAAAAGTCAAAAAACTTTAAATGTACTACAAATGGATTCCATATTATCTAGGCCCGTCATAATTTTGATGATTACAACATATAAAAAAACTTTGAGAGCATAAACAATGCTCTTAGGGTTAGTTCAGTAAACCTGTTCAGAGCCAAGGATTAATTAGGATCCAGTATAAAGAATCCAACTTCTCAAGTTTATTAATGGTTACACAAAGTACCGGACACAAAACTACTTTCGTTGGGTAAACAACAGAACCGGTATGAGGGGGGTAATTTGAAACAAATTAAATATTTATTCAAATCCAATACGCATGTTTTCTTAAAATAATTACAGCAATATTGCGGAATATTCAAACCAAACAATTTATGGCAAATTGAAAAAATACGTCAATTTTTCATATAACTTTCTAGAAAATAGAAGTATTAACTAGGAAGCAATATGTTTTCACTGAAATGTTCAGTTCTACCGTAAGATTGATCCCAGACAAATCTAAATCATTTTTGGATTTATTAATCTCTTAAATTATGCGAAATGAAATTATTCTTTACGTTTTTTAAAATTGTCTTTTCTCACTTTATATTTCTGAAATAGAAGAATACCTCTTACAGATGTAAAAATATTTATTGTTTTCGATTTGAAAAATGGGTTAATTCAATTTAAACGGGGGAAATGAAACCTTTTAATACAAACCACACATTTCTAAATAAACTTTTTAAAGGGTACAAATTGTTAAAAATGTGGAAAATGTAATGGTTCATCTAGTATATTATTTATATTAAAGATTGCCTGTGTAGACCGAAATTAATTGTTTCGTCAGCGTTAATTAATATTGTTGGGCATCGGATTTAGTCTTTGTTTTTTAATTCTTAATCTATTAATTAAGTAATTACATTTTTCAAACCGTGTTATTTTGTATACTTGAACGATTTTAATAACGGAATTACTTCTATTCTATTATTTTTTTAAAAAGTACCTAAATCATTTTTTTTTATTTTCAAATTTTATATCCACATGTTTGCATTCAACCTTCAGAGATTTCAAAAAATTAATTAATAAATATGTAAAACTAATATATATCATATTATATTACCATTATATCAAGAAATAACTAATTATTAATATAACAGTGATATATTTACTCATTAATTGTTCAATTAGATCCCAACATTACACATCTGATAACATCCTTTCTATGAATAAACATTCTTTCTATGAATATAAAAAAAATTACTAATCAATGAATTTATTCGCCGTGTTTGAACGTTTATAATAAAATAATTTTAGTCTGAATAGGCCAAATACGTTCCTGGGGAAGGTACATCCTAAAGGTATGCACCCTTCGAGATAGGTACGCTTAGATGTATCTGTTTGCCAGCGGAGGGGGGCGTTAACATTCCGATCTAGGGTTAAAAAACTATGAAGGGAGTCACAGACACTGATTTTTAATCGCGTCGAGCAAGGTGTTTGAAATAGCTGAACAGGTTCAGCTGTGGTTGTTTACGAGAAGAGAATTGAATTGTTGGTTTTCCTTAATTTTGAAAAAATAGAAATTTAACCGATAATGAGGTCGGCACTTTGTATTTTGGTGAGTAATTTATAAAAAATAGTCTTTAATTTTAATTTGCAATTATCTTTTATCAGTTGTACGATTGAAAAATTATTATGCCGTTTTTTATTATGCGTTTATTTAGTTTCGTTTTAAACTAACTAAAAATCCTATTAATAATTAATACGTTGTGTACGCATTTTTTAAAGAATTAATTTTAATGTCTCTTTTATACGCAATTTATACAGAAAAACTAGTAGAAGAGAATTATTGTTTTAGTTTTTTCGATAACTGCCAACAGGTTTTTTTAGGTCATTAATAATTTTATTAATTACAATTATAATATGTAAAGTTATTTTAGATATTGGAAGAATAGGAGTTGGTTTTTAGATTAAAATTGCTCAAAAATAAAGTTATTTAAATCTTTTAATCAAGTAATTTTACAGTTCCTTGCATTATATAACTAACTGTTTTGATTAGAAAACAAAAATGTATTTATTTGGTTATATACAAAAGCCCACAGGATTAAATTGATTCATACCGCAGTAGGAAATTACGAATAATTTTAATAGGAATAAGCAATAAAAGGAACCTACAAATGTATAAATATATCCGTTTCTCATAAGTTTTATTGCCTATACAGAAAATTGCAATGAACTATTTCATTTCAACTTAAATCAGCAACAAATACATTCATTATATTATATATCCATCCGTTTACAAGGGTTTTATCGTAATCCTGTTAGTTCTGTTGAAGGGTATTGGTTTTTTTGATACAAACTTACTTTAGTATAATATATATTTTTAAAAACAAATGATGGAATAAAAAAAAATACAGATAATATTCATTCCAATCTGCAACTGTATTTAGTAATAGAATAGTGATTTTTGCCTATAAACACCACAAGAAAACAATATCATATCTACATTAGTATATACTGGTTTTTGTATTATTCAAGACTGTCATTTAAAATTAATTATTTTAAAGCTTAAACTTACGCTGTTTGAAGATTTCTAAGGCTTCTAGCATTTTTCTACTTATTACAATAAATTGGGGATTTTTTAAAAAGTTTGAAGTTTTCAATTTTATCCGCACAGCTTACAACTGAGCAAAATTGCTGCAATTCTAATAAATTAAAAAAGTTTCCTATTTTTTACAAATGGCATTGAAATTCTGAACGACCTAATGCAATATGATCGCTTGCCAAAGTCATTTGGGTCAAAATGAGCAATTACTAGGTATTTATTTATTAATAATCATTAATAATACAATAATACACATTTATTTTTAGACAGGTAATAATATTACATGTGCCTATTTAATTGATTTTCTATAATTACCTTTCCAGTACTTTACTATTAGCTGCTTCAAGAAAGAATAGTGATATGCTGTGCGCACAATAACTATAATTTTTTATTTGTCTTATACAATAAAATTGTTAGTTTGTTAGTTTGTTAGTTAAGTAATTCTTTGTTCCTTGATCCAAAAAAATTTGATCTGAAGGATTACTTAGAATATATGGTTATTAATTTTATAATTAATTATATGATATTATTCATCCCTTAATTAATTCTTGAAAAACTAAAATTAAATCCAAAATACAAAAAATATATAAAATAACACTAGGTATAATGTAATTCCATAAATTAGGCAGCTTTGTAAATTGTTCAAAAATATGCTTGCCACCACTTAGGTTTGCCTAATTGGGCTTATGTAATTTATTGAATATGAGAAAATAATTATTGCTAGCATGAATTAATAAAAATAAGCATTAGTTTAAAAATTCTTCAACTATACCATTTTTTTCCAATACATCTTCACTTGAAAACAATTAGTTTTTCATTGATACCTAGATCCAATATGTATAACAGTTAAACAATAATATAACAATAATTTGATGATATGTTAAATATTAATTGTAAATATATTCAAGTTGTCTCTAATTAAAATAGTATATAAATATAAAAACACAAAATCTTTTCTGAGCTCTCTTCTAGGTAGTATATTTAAATAGTAAATCCTTATTTTACAGATAATGACGTTTTATGCATCTATAACAGCCATTCCTCCATCCACACATACTCCTGCAGTATCAGTAGAAATTAGTAACATTGAACATGTTAGGGTGCACAATAAAACTAAAGAAATAGTAAATCAAGAGATACAAAATGTAGAGGGTAAACAGATTATAGATG
Organism: Hermaeophaga mercurialis; assembly: GCA_951812935.1. Classification (NCBI taxonomy): domain Eukaryota; kingdom Metazoa; phylum Arthropoda; class Insecta; order Coleoptera; family Chrysomelidae; genus Hermaeophaga; species Hermaeophaga mercurialis. The sequence continues at coordinate 42,113,488 of OX638358.1, forward strand.
AAGACGAAACCAGCTTCGAGTATCCAGTTGCAAAAAAAGAGATAGAATTCGAAAATTCTGATGTAGATTTACATCAGCTTAGACAGAAATGTATTCACCTAACAAAACTTCTTAATCTAAATAAAAATTCCCGAAAACCTTTAAATTATGAACAATATCAGGAAGAGTATAGGCCAATATACGTTACAACTCAAAGACCTATTATCAGAACCACATACGCTCCCGTCACGAGACCAAGTAGTTTTTACATAACTGCCCCTCCTAGCAATAACAGAATATCAGTACCAGCAGCTTCCGCTATAAGATACATTCGTTTAGAACCAGTAATATTGCAGAAAACAATCTTAAGTAACGGAAGAACAGTTTATTATTGGCATAAAAGTCTTCCAACGTCAGTTGAATACCCAAATAAAAACGAAGACATAGGTAGGGATGACTCCTATCAAGGAAATTACAATTACGGTTACCATCCTTTGTACAATTATTACTACAATCCTAACTTTTATATTCCTCCAACCGGTAATTATTACCAAGGTGTACATCCTCTCAAACCAACTGAAACCACAACTGAACAATCAACCACAACAACTACAGAAGAAAGCAGCTTCAGTTATGGTTTAAGCCATTTAATACCATTTTACGGGAGCAGCAGTGGAGATTCTACGTCTACAACTACAACAGAATCGCCTACAACCACACCTCCGAAACCTGACGATTTAATTTACGCTCACAAGTTTAAATTTGTAGTCCCTGTTCCATATGATGAGGCCCTAAGGCAAAGTTGGCCATACAATCCTTACAATTACAATCCACAAGTCATTCCACAGGTTCCTAATAATTTTAGGGCACCATACGGTCCGCAATTACAAATTGTCAAAGTAGTACCGAAAATTGAGGCTAAGGTTGACGATAAAGATGAAGAGGTAACTAAATAATTTTCTATTTATGTAACTAGAATATAAACTGAAAATATTTATTAGTATTAAGTCTCTAGAAAAAATAACTAAACTATTTGAAAATCTTGATACCGGGTATCCCATATTTTTGCCCAACCATTATCTCATTAATACAAAATAAAAATATTACAAAAACCGACACATTGGTTTTAAATAGTAACCTCTACACTTTGTGTGTTACTTTTAAAGTACTGTTTTTTTGAATTCAGTGATTTATCACATTAATAGTTTAACAGTTATTTCAAGTACCAAATTTAAAAATAAAAAATCTAAAACATACATAAAACTTTGATTATAAAAAAAAATACAAAAGTTACTCAGAATGTATAATATTGGCAACGTTTTACATTTAACAGACAGCAACGCTAGACATTTTTAACTTTTTAAGTAACCAGAAAAGTATAGTGATTGTCATTTAAAATAAAAAACCAAAGTTAAGGAATGATTTGATAAAGGTTAATTTGAGTTCATCATTTGAATCATATATGAGGCTATGTGTATGTATTTACTTTCACAAATATTATGCGTCTATTATTTAGGAGTTGTAGATATTTCATTTCTGAAAATAGGTATTCAATTACACGTGATGCAAACTACCATGTATTAGTATTATTAAACCCAAAATTTCAAGTCTACAAATAATCAATGAAACAAAGTTTGGAACTTAAAAATCCAGGATGCAATTCTATAAATATTCGTTCAAAAAACTAACGTGTGATTTCATAAATAAAAACTTTTTCGTTTTAGTAGTTACAGCAAAAGTGGTGTTAATATCATCGAATATGTCTAATATTACGAAACATAATATTTCAAGTATATTCTGATTACGGAACAGGTAAAACACCAATGTAAAGAATATACCTCTCTTAACATTTACTTACTATAATGGTATTTGTATGATTAACGAACATTTTGAGAATATCTACTTGGATTAAATTAGGTAAAAAAAATAATTATAAACTTCGACATTAAAACTCAAACATAAAGTTTTGTGTAGGTAAAACATCTCTTAAATTATTATTTAATGGAACGTACAAACATATTGAAACACTAATTGGATACATGTCCAGAAAAAACAACAAGTTGGAAGAGATCAAAAATGAATTTTGTAACCTACTGGAGACGACAATTGAAAGGATTTTTATTCAAGGGTAAAAATAAAAACAAGAAGTGGCCAAAAGTTATAGATTGACATGGTGAGAAACTATAAACATAAAGATAACTAGAGTTTTGTATATTCAATGATTTGATAATATACATCACAAGCACAAAGAAATGCACACAATAAAAAGGGACATCCCTCAACTTAATAAAACATAAATAATTACATTGTAGGTCTTCTAGAAATACAACATAAATGAAACATCTAAAAGCTTTGAAATAAGAAGCGGCCACTATTTTTTTAGCGACCAGTGTGAAGAACAAGAAAAAATGCAATAGAAAATTGATAAAATGACTAAATACTAAGAAAGAATGATTAATTAATAATAAATTAAGCGACATAAAAATAAGGAGAAAATATAAAGTAGAAACAGAATTTAGTAAAAATAGCTTAGGTAAAGAAAAATCACAAATTTTAAGACAATAGTACTGAAAAAGACAATTAAAATTTGTGTTCTACTCACACAAACCTATATGTTTGAGTTTCTAATAGTCAAGATGTATAGTAGCTTAATAATACAATATTTGTAGATGATATCTTGGTATTAAATTAAATTAAGTAACAAGTGTATTTAACTTATATGTTATACAGAATCTGTTATTTTATCTCACAGTTTTTTAAATTATTTTTTATGAAGTTATATATACATATTATAGGAATTCAAAAGACTGATAATATATGCAAAAGATAGTTTTTTACCGTTAAAATACCGTAGTATTATAAGTAAGTATTATAATGAACTGCTTCTAAGTAACTATCTAAAACTTTTATAAATAAACGATATTCTTTGTGAAAAACTAATTTTATTTTTATACGTTGGTACCATTAAATAAGGTCAAATGTAAATATATAACTGTTATAAAATATTGCTTTTATTTTCTTTTGTACCTTTATAATATTAAATTACATTTTGCTATAATCCGCAGTATTTTTAAGGTTTGTCAATAAAATAAACCTTAAATTTAAAAGATAAATTATTTCCACTTGTACTCCGAATATTATGTTTTAATGTTACCAGCCAATAAAAGATATTTTAATTTGATTAATATGAAATTTTTATTTTATTATTTAATACTATTTTTGTATAAAATACAATTTAGATATATTAATAAAAAAGGGTCGGTTTGTGCAATATTTACTATTATAAATATAAATTGATTTATTAATAAAGGAATATACTGCCTTACCAATGTCATTTTTCTAACCATTTCCTCAGTAATAGGATGGCTTAACTTCACTCTTCTGTACAAAGGATGATTTTCATAATAATTTATTAAAGAAACTAAACTTTCGAATTCAACATTACCAATGGTATACAGTCTTCCTTCTAATTTTATTCTACAATGTTTAATTTTTTTATCGGCTCTGAAATAAAAAAAAATCCTCCATACACAAGAAAAATGAGATGTTAAAAAATATTCATATTCTAATTTATCTACTTACGTTATTTTTTATAAAAAGGTCTCTTCTTATAAAAATGATATTGCTCTATTAAATCAATACACAAGGTAATTAGAAAGTTAAAAAATAAGGATTTTTCCTGATGATACCCTTTATTAATTCTTGTTTTAGATAACGATTTATTAAAAAAATGTACTTAAAATAATAACAAAAAAAATATTTTAGTTTATAATCATCCCCCTGTACTTAAAATTATGTATGGAAACAAAGTTCTGAATAACTTGTCAGTATTATAATTTTCGATATTGTTTAAAACCAGCATAAATTTTAAACCTGTAAAATTAGGAAACTTTGCATGTTTTGGAAACAAATTTCCTGATATAGGTACTAAAGTTAACGTCGTTCCAGAAGATAGTTGAAAAAATTCAACAATGCCGATAAAATAAAATATTCTTTTCTTTACCCTATTAGACGATTTATAATAATTATTTTATTTTCGATCGCAACTATTGAATTTTGGATTTAAATAGCATTGCCAACCTTCTTACTCTCTTCCACTTCCTCAACATCTCAATTTTAAATAAGGAATGTATCATATGAGTTACATCATTAGAAAGATGTAATGTATTACTCACCTAAAACTAATTGTATAACAAGAGGTATCATTTTCACTTGGTCTGACTAGAAAAGCACCTTCAGATTTGTTTCTTCTTAAAATTTCTTCGGCTTGGGTCTTTCCTGTATGTTTGTGGTACCAAACTTTGTTTTCATGTAAATTTGGTTGTGGTACTGGTTCCTGCAAAGTAATTGTAAATTCCGCCGTGACTAGAGGCGATGTACGGTAATAGGTAATTAGGCTGTACAAGCTATCAAAATATCTGGCATCTGAGAGGAAATACTTAGTTTGTTGTCTATCTAATTTTGAACGAATTCTGCAATGGTTTACTTTATCGTCCCTCCAAAAAGATAGACAGTATTCACCAACAAACGTTTTGCTGAATCTAACTAGGAAGGTTCCATCGCCTAAAATAAAATTTTCACAATTTATCTTAAATAACACTTAAACAAGATATGTAAAAACATTGTTCATCATTCTATAGCAAAGTATTTCTAGAAGGCAGTGGAACCCCAAATTAAAAATTGTGGATTGAAGTAATCATTTACCTAAATGTTTATAAGCCCTTAATAACTGTTCAGCTTCATCCCTTCCCTTTGGAAGATTACCGTGGTACCATTTTTCGCTAAAATGCAACTCTTCATTAGGAACATTATTTTTTGGCCTTTGAAACGAACCGCTATCGTCCTCATCTTCAGACTTTTCGGATTCCTGATTTAACTTATAACTATCAAAGTAAAAAAGTTTATTTTGTGTTAGTACAAAAAAATGAGGAATCCATTCTTTGTCTACTCTGTCTTCTAGATACATAATTCCATTTTTTACAGAACTTCTAAGATCCATTTCAGTGTCATCGTTTCTAACTAAAAATGAAGTTTCATCTTGACCGTCTGGAAGTTTTTTATGCTTTAGAATGATTTTTTTGCGCAAAGCATAGGGTGAAGGCAACTTGGTTTCACCGTTTTCTAGGGGCTGCATCAGAAGCATGTCACCAAAAACATCCTAAAAACAATTCGTTTAAAATGGACATATCATAAGCTGGTAACAACAAACTTAAAAATAACCTTTAAACTTTAAGCACCATAGCAGAAAAAAATGATTACACCAAAAATTGAAATGTTATCTGCTAGAATCAAATTGAAACGTCGTTTCTTACTTGCATCGCAGAGGCCATTTTCTTTTGTTGAGGCAGCGTACAATTATCTTCAATTGACAAAATTACAGGATAATCAGATGTGGTAAATGCGTGCTCTTTAATAATTTTAATAACATCCATAAATTTAATTTTAGTTGTTAAAGTATGCCCGTGATAAATAAAAGGATAACCATCTGGGCCATCCCAGCAGTCTAATTCAATACATCTACACCCCATTCTCAAACACCTGACGTAGGCTTCAACAGATGATTCGCTGGACCATTGGTCACCAGTTAAATACCTAAAAAAAAATATTACTAAATCCAAATAAGTTTTAAAAGATTGGCGAAAAGAAGGTAATAATAGAGGGATTAACCAAATATACAAGACGGCAAAATTAGTAAGAAATCGAAATAAGTAAATAAAGCCCTTCCCATAGAAGTAGAAAATCTTTATATTTTGTAATTGTAGTTGCCTATGCGCTTCATAAAAATAAATTATTAATGAAATAGTTTGAAACAGAATCATGAAATTTAAATAACAATAAAATGGATAAATAAAAAACAGATTCCAAATAAATAAATATAACGAGTTGTAATGAGTTTTTACAGTAATACATATTCCATCCATAAACTACACAATAAACGACCGTTTATATAATTGGTAAATAAATCATAATATAATATTGCCTTTACTATTTTTTTTAATGAAATAAATCTAATGACTTGCTCTATTCCATGATAATTTGTATTATGAAGGAAACCTATTTAATATATTAAACATGAGCATTATAAAGCAGTTTAACTGTCAAATAGGATGTATCATCTATCACCGTCGTTTTAGTTTGAAAAATATGGTCACAAAGTTATAATTAGGTTATAAAACGGTTCCGATGTTATTACGTAATCCCTAGACTTGAGGAAGCCGCTAAATCACGCCCTCAACCTTGCACCTTCTCTTCAAATATTAATCGCCATTTTATTCTGAATACAGTGACATATCGTTCTATAATAAGTATATGACATGTATTATTTTGTTTACTTTTATTCATACATTTTTTAAATAAGTATTAAAATAGTATTTATGTGAGAAATTATTTACAATCATTCTCTACTTATATTACTGTTAAAAAAATGCTTACGTATTATGAGAAGATGAAATCCAATAGTAGGATAACGGTTTTGACATATCTTGATAAACAGTGTTCTTTTTAGGATCCCATAAGTCGTTTTGTTTAGAAAAAAGAAAATCCAAAAATTCAGGAATTGTCAAATATGGTTCCTGAACTTCTCTCTGAGGATCTTTCAAAAAATCGCAAATAAATTGTGATACCGCTCTGTCATCATCACCTAACGGGTCATCCTGTTCATTTACAAGAAAGCTTACCATTTCTGGCAAATCTACTGTTTTATGATTTCTTGAATATTCTGATATTTTATCAAATAACTCGGTGGCTTTCTAAAAGTAATAGACAGTAAAATAATTCACCTGTTTTCATTTTTTTTTACCCAAAAACTGGTATATTTTCATTACATTACATCCTGTGAACCAAAATGTCTTTTTCATCAGTTAACAGTGAAATAGATTATTTATGTCTAAGCTTGTCGACAAATTGAAAGAAAAGATGATGGATTTATAAATATTAAGTAATTAATAAGTAATACATATACATACTTTTTGTCATTTCAGAGATTACTAATATTGCATTCTTTGTTCATCATGGCTAACGCAACAGCTATTTCTGCGGTTTTGGGAATCCTTACAATTGCACTATTTTTTGCATTACAATATTTGTAAAATATGGTTTGAAAAAATATTTGCTACTGCACTGTATACTCTGAGGGAAACTTTGACTGAAATTTCGTCTGGTTGTCTGTGCATAGCGAAATGAGGAAGGATGAATGTGAAACACAATGTTCAAAAATTCTGACAGTTTACATATATTGTTCAGAGGGCCTGAAGGATTAAATAATCATGAATGATAACAATAGCTGTAAATTTAAATCAAATAATTCAAAGTAAAATGAAGAGGAAATAACAGTGTTATCAGACTTTTACAAAAATTTAGCGGTGCCAAAAAAAGGATCGATTTGCACTTTTATTACCTAAATGGATATACTTACAAGATATCATAGGGAAAAACTAAAAATATTTTGAGGTATGAGAGCGTTATAGATTGCCACAGACTTTACATGGAATACCATATCCTGCTCAGATGGAGTAGTTCACAGAAGCGTACATTTAAAAAAATATTTTCACAGAAATTCAGCTCTTTAAAGTTCTTTCCTAAAGATTAATCACTTGATTATCAATTTTCTACTATGATTAACGAGATGTCGTTAGTCAAAACATATTCCTGTTAGTTTGACTAAAGAAAATTGATATGAGTAAAATCCTTTACAACTTAAGCGTTGATCAACTTCCCAATTACTACCCAATTACTCAATCCTGCGAAATCGCAAATTACATCATGTTCCTTCAAAACTTTGTAATGTTGCTTACCTTATTTTAGAAAATATTATTCACACATATAAATAAATACTGAAAAAAAACAAGAATTCAAAACATTAAGATCTTATAATATAATTTCAGTTTAGGTAATAAAAATATCAGTCAAACTGAAAACATTTTTTTTAACTGTAAAAATTAATTATAATAAAAGAATTGATAAAACAATACCAGGAATTACATTTCTAAAAATTACTTCATTACTCTCACTGAGAAAAACACATTTTGGTTCACAAGATATATGAGTACAACGGCAGCCAGACCAATTACTTCAGATTTATTGAAAATGTAACAAAATACTTACACCTTCCTTTAAAATCATTTTTTGATGCAAAATAGCGAAATCATCAAATCCTATTTCACCTCTTTTTCTGGTATCAACTTCATTAAATAATTCCCTTAATTTATTCTGCGTTATTTTCTTTGGAAAAAATGATTTCAGATCTTTTAATGTTATACTAGAAAAAATAAATGTCAAGTTATTTTGTATTTAAAATAGTTAATGTTAAAACTCATTTTTTAAAATTTTCAGATGGTTTATCATCTATAATATAATTAAAAGATTAAAAATTAATTTACCTATCCCTTGAACCTTCCATGCAATAAAATTCTCTTCTTAACCAACTTTGTATTTGTAAAGGATATGGAGCTTTAAGAGTATCTTCCACTAAATATCTTAAACCTCTTAACCAAAGTTCACACTCTGCTTCAGACAAAGCTAAAATCACAAATAAGGGTAATGGATTAAAAATAAAGACTAATCTTATTGCTTTAAAAATAGGGGAAAATCACCAAATAACTTTATTGAACCAAAACTTTTATTTTAAATTTGTACTGACTTTTTCCTACCATATATCTAGATACAATTGTAAAAGAAAAAGTATAGTTGGATAGAAAAATAAATTAAATAAGGAAGAGTAAAAATATATTCAATAAAAAGAAGTCAGTAGTTAGATCAATAACTATATACATACTATAGCTGCAAATCTTGAACACTAACAAAGACAAATAGTCTCAATTTCATTTTTTAGATAATTAAAATGACTTCAAAAATTTAGTTTAATACCTTTTGTTTTTTTAAAAACGAAAATATTCAAAATTAATGAATTCTCTCGAATTTACAAATAAAATTTATACACATCAGAACATACATGAAATCTCTAGTTAACATCTTAACAAATGTGTTTAAATAAGTTTCAAGATATGCATACCACTATTTACATAGAAGAAATTTAATAACGTGGATTAAGTTTAATGTGTCATTTCACTAGCAAAAGATATTTTGTAAAGGGGCCTTTAAAGGAACTAGTGAAATGGGTTTAATTAATTTTGGGAAAGGAGAGAAAAGAGGTAAAATAGCTCATTCAAATTTCTTAAAAAAAACATTAAACTAAGATTTTACATTTACATTTTGCAAAATACCTACCAGCAATACTTAATACCCTTAGTTTAAATTCTACTCCATAGTAAACTACAAAACACTTATTTTCGATTTTCTTTATTTCATCAGGCCACTTTTCAAAATCTCTACTTCCTATCCCTGGCCTTATTTCTTTAACTTCACTTAAGTTAATTGCACCATCAAATGATGGTTTTGAGGTGCTAGCTGGCCTAGTCCATACTAACTGTTTTGTTTCTCTCCTAATTGCTAATGTTTTTTTCTCAGGTTTCTTCCTCCAGCAATATTTTGTTACAAGAGTGCCTCTCTCCAGTTGGCTAATAATTTGTTCCATTTCTGGTATATAACCAGAACCAGATGAAGATAATACGCCATTAAATAAATTAAACATGATGTTCTTTAGAAAATAGGATTTCTCAGTAAATATATCATATCTAAAATAAAAAAATGATTATTTAATTCTTGAAAATTATTTTTTGTTAGAGAATGAAATTCATAAACTGAAGTATAATCGATAGGAACTTATCTATTGCTAGGAGTAAGTACATAAAATGAAATCTGTGTGGAAATTAGCATGTATAATGAGAAGATACAGATACATTTTATGCATATTATTAATATGCATAGTAATAATCTTTTATCTCAAATATATCTCTAAACTATAGATAGCAGCAACTACCAAACTCACTTTATAATTATTATAATATAAACAATAACAGTTTGTTATAGTTATTCCATCATATTGCACATATGTAACTACCAATTTTTACTTGATAATCATTTACAAGTCACTGTTTCCGTATTAAGTATGATATTCAAAAATAAAATCTTTATGGGAGATATATAATCTTTTCTACTACTTCCCTCAATTGATAAATATCCGACATTGACAATTAAATATTGACATTGACGTAGTACGTTTTCGAAAGTTTGGCACATACACTATTTGATTATTTATTGTGGATTCAAACTTGAGAATATATAAGTTATTAAAGAGTTTGTAAAATGTTTTGTTCAGAAATGTACAAATTGTTTAAATATATACCGTAACATCGCTAAAATATGACTTATTTTTGACATCTGGATATGAAAATTGCCTAAATAAAGGTTTAGAAGGATATGGAGGTCACACATAGCTGATTGTAAATAACCTAGATACAGAGTGTATAATTTTATTACGGGCATAGCCATGTTAGGAATTCGGATGCTATGATGAAAAACATACGATTCGGCAACATCCCTACCTAAAGACTCGAACTTTGGTTCATAGTATAGGGCAGTGATTCTCAACCTGGGCGATCGACATCTTAAAGTGGGCGATTATTTGACTATACGCTATACCAAACCTACCTTATATTAGGGATTATCATGCAATTTTTATCTGTAAAAATTTATAGGGGGCGAATTAAGAAGTGGGCATTTGGTCCAAAAAGGTTGAGAAACATTGGTATAGGGGAATCTCATATTTTGTGAGTAGCAAAGAAACACAAAACTTGCAGTTTGCCCATTCCTGCTTAATACCTAAATTCTATGCACGGAATAAAATTACACACCCAGTATAAAATATCTCTACACTTCCACAACCAAGTCTCGGGGTGTTTTATAAATTATGCCCATTTTTGATTGTCAAAATCTTTGAATCGGTCAATATATTATTTTCATTTTTGGTATTGAGCTTGGGTACTAAATAATACATTAATTTTCGATCGATTCCTATAATTTTGTGTCAACCCCTTATTACAATAAAAAGACTTTTGACAGAGTTAATAGAACTTTTTTTTAATTACTTCGAGTCAATTTACTGAAAAAGATGCGCAAATAAAAGATAAACAGAAAATATTGCAGTAGATTCTATAAAGCAATAAAGAGGTGATGTTTTAAGATATTTTCACTTTAAAAAAGTAATTCAATAAGGCACCAAGCTAAAAATGTACTTTGTATCAAACATGAAATTAAAATAGATTTTGGATTAGCAATGAATTTTGAAACCAAGAACTAAGAGTAATTGTGGCACAATAAAATTTTCCAGAAATGGTAAACAAAACTGGTTATGGTTAAACCTGAGCATTCTTGATATTAAATTTCTTTTCCAAATGATCCATGTGTCTCCTTATTTTTTTATATACATATATTAATTACATGACCAATTGCAAACACCAAAATGCTCTATTTGGCCACTTGAGAATCTTTTTTGATTTTACTTATATGTATATTTAAAAAACGAAGTCTTACTAGGTCTCCCCATCAATGAAAATCAAACTATTGAAAAATTAAACAGGACAAATATGAAACCTACGAGAATCTGGTATTTGTGGCTTGAAAGCAATACCAATGTTAAAATCTTTGAATAAAACATAAAAAAGTCAATTTCTAAAAAAATTTTAAATGTAGAAAATTAACAGAAATAAAACAAGTTTTTAAACAAATTATATATTGTCCTTTAACTTAAAATTACTTCTTCTTAGGGGCTGGTTTTTCTTTCTTAGCCTTTTTGGTTGGCTTTGGCTTATCGCCTCCCTTGGCCATTTTCTTTTTACCATACAATGTACCATTCCTAGAGGCTGTTTTTCTAATTGCAAGGAAAGTAACAGTACGGATATGATTTCTTCTTGAACGAGCTCTACGTAATTTGAATCTGTCAAGGTCTGTTAGTTCAGCACGCTGAAACAAAATAAGGGAACTATAAAAATGATTCAGAAATTTTTAATATTAAAAATAAAATAAGTGTTGAATCAGATTAACAAATAGCTTCAGATATGTATCAGTCGGCAATTCCTATCAATGAAAATGATCATCATAAATAATGTCACAGAACTGTTAAGTGGATTTTTTAAATATTTTGGTCAAAATAGTAATATGTAAAATTTACAAGTGTACTGATTTTATTTTAAGAAAGCCATGTACCTTTTCCTTTGCTGCTACTTTTTTAGCCCAAACGGAATCCTTCCATTTTTCATCAATGTTAGCAGCTGTCCATGCCTTTCTTACTACACGAGTAGATGCAGAGAATGGGAACTTAACACGAAATTTGGTTAAATGTAATTCATTTAGCCTGAGTTGTCCTCTAGGTACCCCACTATTTGGCCCATCTACCAAAACCTGTTATTAAATGATATTTAATTTCTTTTGTAAAAAATAGGATAGTTTTTATTTTGTCTTTCACTATTCAGATATTAAAGTGGCTTCAGATATGTATCAGTCGGCAATTCCTATCTTATTGGATCATCATATTAAAGTTAATAAAAATATATTAAAAAGTATAACCTATAAAATTTACTCACTCTTGTTTGGTCAATTACGTCCACAATACTAACGAGTTTGCCCTTGTAGGGGCCATCAGATACAACGGCTATACGGCCGGTCTCTACAAACCTTTTGAAAGGCTGAAAAAAATATTAAGAAAATTATACACATCACATACACATTGAAAACCAAAATTATTATAAAATAAAAAATAACTCGTTTTTTAAAAAACATGATGTAAATCTGAAAATTACGGATAATTCTAATCTTTTCATATACAGAAATTTTGAAATATTAATATAAAAAAACAATAAATAACCAGCAATACTCTTACCATGCTTTACCAGAATTAAAAGAGAAAGATGGCGGACATTTGCCGGAAACAGTAGTTTTGACGTTGACATTGGCGAACGTACGCGGGTCTAATTCCTTGGATGACATTAGCTATCCAATTACACAAAATTTTAAAATATCATTGTTACAATTAAATGACAACATACTTTGGAATGTTGTTTTACTTTTTAATAAACATTCTACAATAATTGATAGTATTAATATTTACTGTATAAGAAAAATGTACATTTTTGGACCTTGGTAAACACTTTCTCTTCTTTTCCGTATCACGAATAGCGTTCATAGTAAATGAAATGTAATCAAAATGTGTTTGCGAATTTTCGAGCATACATTATTTACTAGAAGATGCAAATGTATCTGTGATGGCTTTTAAAATTATTAGCCATGCTTATGCACCGTATAACTATTTTTATTCAGATAAGGCCACAGAAAGAAATTCTACTGATGAGTAGAAAAAAAGATGACTTTCAACATTTGTCTTGTTTTCTGTCAAAAATCAAAACTAATTATGTGAAAATTGCAATTTTTAATTTATGAAGTTTTGTATTTTTTAAAAATGGCAACTTTAATTAAAGATGTAACTTTGCATGAAAATATTCCCACAAATTTACTTTTAGAGAAACATATTGATTTTATAAAAGAATATGGCCAAAAAGAAAGTACCTATGAGTATGGAATGACAGATTATTTGAGAGTTTCTGGTATGTATTGGGGCCTTACTGCCTTAGAATTAATGCATGCGTCTCCTCCACATAGTATAGATGAGGTAAGTTTTATAATCTACAACACTTTTTTGGAAATTCATTGGTTAGTCTATTTGTATAAATGAAAACACCTAATATTTTCTATATATTTTAGATTTCGGATTATATTAAAAAGTGTCAAGATCCAGAAAGTGGTGGTATTAGTGCTTGTTTGAAACATGATCCTCATATTCTACACACCTTAAGCGCAGTTCAGATTCTATGCATTTACGATAATTTAAAAGCTATAGAGGTAGATGGGGTAGTAAAATATGTAGCAAGCTTGCAGTTACCTGATGGAAGTTTTATGGGTGATAAATGGGGGGAAATAGATACCAGATTTTCTTTTTGTGCCGTTGCTACATTATCATTATTGAACAGAATGGATGCTATTGATGTCAACAAGGCTGTAGATTTTGTAGCATCATGTAAAAACTTTGATGGTGGTTTTGGTTCAAGGCCTCTATCTGAAAGTCATGCTGGGTTAATTTATTGCTGTGTTGGATTTTTGTCTATTACAAACAGGTAACTTTCATTTTTAGAAGATAAAGTAAACTAAATATCTTTTATATATAATATATATATTTATAACTTTTTTTTGTGGATATTTTTTATTAATAGAATATTGTCCGTTTTTCCATCTCATAAAGAATGTGAACCTTTTATTTTATTACAGATTAGATATTGTAGATAGAGACACACTGGCCTGGTGGCTCTGTGAGAGACAATTGCCATCTGGTGGTTTAAATGGTCGCCCTGAAAAGTTACCTGATGTTTGTTATTCTTGGTGGGTGTTATCTTCATTAACTATATTGGGAAGAATACATTGGATTGATGAAAATGCTTTAAAAAATTTTATCTTAGCCTGTCAAGATACTGAAACTGGAGGTTTTGCTGATAGACCTGGGGATATTGCAGACCCGTTTCATACTTTATTTGGTGTATCAGCACTGTCACTTTTAGGGCTTGATATTGTAAAAAAAGTTAATCCTACATATTGCATGCCTCAACAAGTAATTGATAGGCTTCAACAGAAACCTCAAATATTAGATAAATAAATTTAATATTTATTCCATAGATTTAAGTAAAAAGTAATTTATACACAAACGTCTTAATATCATAAAACTAATAAGATTTATAATAAAATATTTAGTCCCTTTGGTCTTTGCTTTTAATCAGACATATATTTTTTTTAAATCCTAGAATTAATGTGGGTAAATAATTTTAATTCAATTTTGTATAAATTACCTCATCCTCATCCCATTATTAAAATATTATATGTTTTTAGTGTATCACCCTGTGTATATCTGATAATAATCCCACATATTTTTTATGTAAGTTTTCAAAAAAATACGATATTTTTTCTTCAATTAAAAGCGATATATTTTTAATGCTTAAAATGAATCAATTGTGATTGGTGAAGCAGCTGGTTAAATTTGAAACAAAGTAATGTAGATGGAAGAACATGTTTTGATTACAAACATTTAATAATTATCGATCTCATTATTTGTCTGAGTATAGAACTGATTAACCACCAAATTAAAATACTACATTTGACGCGCATTTAAATGATGTTAATATGTCGAAAATACTAATTAGTTATTTAGCATCAGGTATCTAATTTAGATTTTATCAATAATTAGTACTCAGTTGCTATAAAACGACACTACAAATTTCATGAAGAAATATTTGAGTCGTTTTGCAGATATAAAAGACAGAACATTTTTTTTGTTACTTTTTATACATATATAACTTCCTTATCAGAACTTATATCTTAAAATTTATACAAGACTACCATATTTTTCCTTTATTAACCTGTACAAAAAGGTTGTACCCTATATCTCTTAAAACCATGTTATATCCACCTTTAGATTTAAAAACTTCAAATTGGTTGTTTCAAATTGTATATCACGCTTAACATATTTATACAACTCTAGCTTTCTAAATACTTAATATATAATTTTTTATATCACTGTCGAAATTTTTGTTAATTTTAGTTGTCATTTAATTGTAGATGGACATATTGAGACCAAATGCAAAGGTTTAATTAAAAATCCAACTTATTTATGTATTTTCTTCTTTAAAGTTGTATGTATGTAGATTATAAAAAACAAATACTACAAAAAATTCAATTACTGTTAAAATTTTACCGTATTTAATTTATATATTTACCTTGCGACTTTCTGTTAAACCTCTTAAATTAAAAACAAAATAAAATATAATAAGTACATGCTTTAATACATTCTTTTCTTAGAAAATTATTCAGTGATTACAATAATTAATTTATTTGGTTTTTAATAAATTAAGTTAAAATATATTTCCTTTTTAATAGAGCTCCATTGTAAACGATGTTTGAAAAAAATGGATCGTTGTTATTAGTAAAGTAAGTGCTGGATAAAATAATTATTTTTTCAGATTTTGTAATTTGATTGCTTCTTCTTCTTTGATTTAGAGGCCTCCGCTTCCAAGGGTATAGTAACACCGTTCGGCTAAAAATTCTCTTCGCCTTGCGTGTAGGTGTCACCACTTGCCATTTTAGCAAGAGTTGAAATTATGGCAGCTATATGTCACCTGAAATGGAAGTGACATAATTTTATATAAATAATAATTATTATTCAGTGATTTGTTTCTTATCAATTCTTGTGGTTTAAAAAGTGCTTCCTATGTTATTTTGCCATATTTAATATTTCGAATAAGGTTTAACTTATACTGTGACAACTCTAAACCAAGTGAACGCCCAGTTTCTTATATATAAATAAAAGTTTTAATTATGGAAGATATATTTCAGTGGTGCAAAGAAGGAAATGCTCTTCAAGTAAGAGTATGGCTCGACGAACCAGAACATGATATGAATCAAGGGTAATTAAGATATTTAACACTTATTGTAAGCTTTGATGTGCTACATGTGTATAGCCATATTTGGAAATTGTTGGTCAAATGTTTACAAATAGTGGGGATTGCAACTGGATTTAAATTCTTTAGTTTAAATAAACTAGACATTAATAAAATACTTAAAATCAATGTTTGTAACTGTTAATTAATATTCCTCTTGCTGACCTACTTTATATATTTAGAACTCTTTAATTAAGAGTTGTGTATTTTTTAGTGATGACCATGGATTTAGCCCACTTCATTGGGCTGCCATGAAAGGATACAACAAAATTGTTGAAATGCTTTTACTCAGAGGAGCAAGAGTGAATGCCACTAACAGAGGTGATGATACCCCCTTAAATCTTTCAGCTGCTCATGGACATAGAGAGATAGTTAATATGGTAGGTATAAAAGAGGACATTTTTAAAGAAAAAAAAAATATCCAAGATGTACCATGTGCAATTATAAGGGTGAGAAATTAGTTCTTAGCTCCAAAGACAGCCACTAGATATGACAATACAGTATCTAGTTCCCTTCCGTCTTCATCCTCGCCTATGCACAATTAATAATTCAAGGACAAAAATATGTTAAATGGATAATAACAACACCTTAGAAAACAAAAATTGATAAGAGTATAAGTTCACAAAAATAAAATAATATTAAGATTAAATTCAAACTGAGAATTTTTACATTTTTCACTCATTGGTCATTTATTGTACTATTAAATAAAGTCATCTTAAATTTAACTTGAACCGAATATCAATTTTATAAAATATATCCCAAAAAATTGCTGATAAACTATATAATGATAGGAAATAATTTAAAATCAGAAATTTTAATGTTGTTTAGTCAGGTAGAGTTACCATTTATAAATAATTATTAGACTACTATTAAGTATTTCCAATTTCCCCAAGTTGATAATTATGTGACAACTCATGTGATAAATTACATAATGTGAAGGCACTTTAAGGAATATATATAGGTGTCATTTATCACCAGGTGACTTAATTTTTAACAACTAATATTTATTATGTTGTAGCTTCTCAGACAAAGAGCTGACGTGAATTTCATCAATGAACATGGAAACTCACCTTTACATTATGCCTGTTTCTGGAGTTATGGGGATATAGCTGAAGATTTAGTTCATCATGGAGCCAAGGTAGCTATTGCCAACAAATATGGAGAAACTGCGCTGGATAAATGTAAAGGAAATCTTGCAAAAGCGTTACACGACATAGCAGTCGAATCTGGCCAAGACTTGAAAAAAATCAAATTTAAAGATCAAAGTTGGATAGGCCTTAAAACTAGATCTCGAGATGCCACTTTGTCTAGACATAAAGGAATTAATATTAAAGAATTGGAGATGAAACAAAAAATCGCCGATACTCATAGTGGTATTACATATGTTGGAAGATGGCAGAATAATGATATTGTTGCAAAAATACTTAAAGTTCGAGATGTTACTTCTAGGATATCAAGAGATTTCAATGAAGAATTCCCGAGATTACGTATTTTTTCGCATCCAAACATACTTCCAGTGATTGGCTGCTGTAATAGTCCTCCTCATCTAATAATCATATCTCAATACTTACCACTAGGTTCCTTGTTTAATGTTTTACATGAAGGAAGAGGCGATATGGTTGTAGATACTGCTCGGGCGTTACGTTTTGCAATAGATATAGCAAAAGGAATGGCTTTCTTACACAGCTTGGAAAGATCTTCCCCTGAATACTTTCTCAACAGCCGCCATGTTATGATCGATGATGACTTAACTGCAAGGTTAAGCATGGCTGACGCAAAATTCAGCTTCCAGGAAAAAGGCAGGATATATTATCCAGCTTGTATGTCTCCCGAGGCGTTACAAAAGAAAATTACAGACAGAAATTGGGAAGCTTCTGATATGTGGAGTTATGCAGTTTTATTGTGGGAATTGGCAACTAGGGAAGTACCTTTTGCTGACCAGAGTCCCATGGAAGTAGGAATGAGGATTGCTTTGGAAGGTTTAAGGATTAGCATCAAACCAGGAATCTCATCACATATGATAAAATTGATCAACATTTGTATGAATGAAGATCCAGGAAAACGGCCAACATTTGATATGATTATACCCATTCTGGAAAGAATGGTTCGTTGAATTTTTTTTTTTCAAAATGTTTTAAAATGTTATTTTTTGTTTAACATAATCGATTTTAATGAATGGTAACTAGAATTAATATTTATTGAGTGCCTTTAATGCTGCCTTAATAGTAGATGTAACATAGCTTCCAATGTATTTTTAATAACAGTCTGCTTGAAAAAGTCGGGTTAAACTTATGTATTTTTTTGTATGATCTTTTATATAGAATAATATATATTTATAGTTAACTATTATTTTTGGACATTTTTAATTTGATGACATGCACGAAATAGTCCAGAATTATTTCTAAAGTCCATTGTTTATATATTATATGCAACTTGTTTACATTTTTATTTTATAAAATATTTTAAACTTAAATTTGGAGAATGAAGGGCCTAGTTTAAATAAGTTGGGCAATGAAAGCTAGTGTCCTCAACAGTTCTTCAAACCTTGTAAATGATTACCCTTAGGAATGTAATTTAAAAGACCTTTTTTGGAGCAAATTATTTTTACTATAAATCTATTAACAAATGTTTTTTTTACCCATCTCTAACATAATTATTTAGACAAATTATTTCTGATCTTGGATATTGATGTTTCTGCGATTATAAAGCCAAAGGGATTAAAATGGAAGAAATAATTTTGGACTGTTTTATATTTAATATGTCTAATTACATTTACATACAAATAAACTATTATAACTACTTGGGTCTTTTTTTTTATTATATTAGACACATTCCATTCGACTTCTGAGGATGATTGATAATTATTGGGACTTAAGATTTTTTTTTATAACTCATATTTACTTCGCAGTGTAATCTTCATTTAATCGATATATAAGTGTCATGTTATACCAGCCTCATTCATCGATATCTCAAAACCTGCAAATACTTCCTGTCTAAATTAACTCAGTATTTTTAACTGAATGCCTGTTTCCGAGTCGCTCCAGACAATGATTTACAAACAGATGAAAATTAAATTAGAACTAAATCTGGCGAGGATGGTGCGCAAGCAAACAACTGAAGAACTTTGACCATTACAATAAACAATCTCTGATACATTAACTTAATGAGAGAGTACTACTTTTAGTCCAAATGAGGGTGTTTTGATCTTAATTTTATCATTTAATCTTTCCAAAGATTGCATAATACTCTTTAGTAATGGCGCCTTTCTAGGTTGTCGAATGTATCCGCATTTACATTCCTCAAACAGTTCTAAACGTTTTACTTATTTTTGTGCATGTGTAAAATTTTGAAAACGGGTTCTAACGAGATGTCTACAATCTGTACTACTTCACGATATTTCGGTTATTCAAAACCCTTTTGGGAATTTTCTTGATCATTTTTAATGTACTCACCTCAAAAGGTCATCCACTGCATTATTTCTATTTACATGTATTATGATCTTGTCTAAATTCAGCGACCCAATAATGTACCATTGATTTCAATGGAGTAGAGGTACCTAGAATTGCATCTAAGGGCGCTTTAATTTTGTCTGTTTTGTAAAATTTTAGAGCATATATGTACTTCATCCAAGCAGCATTTAGATGATCATTATTATCTACTATGGAGGGAGTGTCTAGGTAATCTAAGTACAGAGTTAACTCATAGTGAATTTAAATAAAGGTGTCAAGCGAGTAAAATCTTACCAACAACTTTAATTAATTTTTATAAATAGTTAGCCAATTGTACATGCCTACCTTACTATTTTAGCCATAAGTTTTGATTTGTTGTAAGTACAAATTATTTATGAATATAAATAGATAATGAAACCAGTGTTATGGTTATTCATATTATTTTGCCACATTTATTGTCAAAGCAGTTGAAAAAACTCTATAAAATCACGGTCAGCACGCATAATATATGAAATTAATTATTGAATTAAACTGATACGGTATGTAGATAATATTTTATCGATGCCATTAAATTTAACAAATTATTTATTTAAACATTAACATATCTTTTGTAGGTACACCAAAAATGTAAATTAAATCTATAATTATTGTCGTCGTGATTAAGAGTTAAGTCGTAACCTTTTTTTTTAATTCCCATATTTTATAATTTTACGGTTCATCTCAATTAAGCAGCATACACAATAATTTTAGTAATCATTTATCCTCTTGTATTCAATCGCTAAAGAGTTTGCTTTGTAATAACCGTTCAAGATTCTTATTTCTTTACAGAAAGTCTTAATTTTCCACCCTTACTTGAGAATGGATGTCTAGGACTTTTCCTCCCTCTAGCATTAATTTGCAAGTGTCAATAATATTTCAACAGTTTTAAATAAAATTAATATTTTAATTAACGGCAAATAAAATTTAATATCAGAACTAAAGTTAATATAAACAAAGAAAACTGAAAATGGCAACTTCATACCTTAAACTTGTTGACTGATGTAACTCCGATGTATTACGTGGCAGTAAAATAAAGTTGAAGGATTGCTACTTAACCTGATTCCTCTAAATCTTTACTAGTTCTTATTCTTTAAATAATTTAGTTATCCTAGATCAGATTACCGGAAGTTCTAATTTAGGACTATTTTTTTTGTTATTTTCTGGCTAACTTCACTTTGGAATATTTGACGCATGATACACTTACTAAAAAAAATTAGATAAATCAGTCCATTTATGTGATCTAATGGAAACATCAGGATTTTCATTATGGATATAACAAATAGATGCTTTCAAATTTAACAATTATGACTATCCGCTCATAGGTAAGAATATTTTTAGAAGCTTTGTCTTTTTTAATTCTCCTTTGGGTTATTGACCTATTTTTGCAGATTTGTCTTATCAGTAGTCCACAAACTAGATTTTGTAACAGCTAAAGAGCTTAGGAATACATCCTTTAACCAAGAGCTAAGGTAGGCTCCTTCCTCTTTTCTATCAGTGATCTGCTGCCTCCCTTTAGTGCACAACTCAATTCCCAGTATTTTTTAGAAAAGAAAAATGAAATTGCGGGCTCTCAACACCGGCTTCCGTGTTTTATTGTTTTATTCCCTTCTTTTTTTAGAAATAGAAAAGAAAATGCGGTGTCCCCTAATTTAGCTGGGCCCTAAGCAGTTGTTTAGTTTGCTTATGCATTAATCTCGGCCTGGACATACGCCAACGTACAGGGTACTTTTTAAATGGTCCTATCACTGGGATCTCGCAAAATGTATAACATAAGTATTTAATGAGAAAAAGGAACATTTAAGAGATCAACAAATTACTATTAAAAAATTCGAAATACCCTTATTTGAGGTTTTATTCCTTAAATAGCAGATATTTGCTCGAATTACTATATTTAATTTATTCGAACTTATATTGCATCTGTCCCTTATTTACGGTTTTATCCCTTACATACCCCAATAAATATATCGAATTACTGCAGTTATTTTATTGAAACATAGGACTCCAAAATTTTTACTACTAGCTAATATACCAAAAATGAAAGTTAACTTAGAGTGTGTTGAAATTTCTAAATTGGGTTCTGTTTTATATGCTGTTTAAATACTCCTAATATTTATAGACCAGAATCCATCGTGCTTTTTAAAAGTGATTAGTAACATGAATTTTTGTAAGTAGCCTCGTCTTAACGAGACGCCCAACTTTTTCCTCTACGAAAACTCTCGATAGTGGTAGCTAATAGTGTGCGCAGTGTTAAACATTTCGTTTTGGTGATTGCCCAAATGTCATTCATTTTTTTTAGTTGAATCTTGAGATAATTTGTTAAAAACTCGAAAAAACGTTTGTCCCCCACTCTCAACATGTCTTAAGAAGAAGATCAAAAAAATTTTTACTAACAAGGTGATCAAGCTGATTTTTTTTGTTTTTTAATAAATGTTTATACAGACCAAAAGTCTGGAAACGGCCAATTATCTCGTGTTACATATGATTGAACTCGTATTGAAGAGAAGATTCCAAAAATGACTGAATATACAGGGTCATGTATTTAAAAAACCAAATTGACTAATAATATCATAGAAACGTAAAATCTAGCAACATTGCAAATGTCAAATCTGGAATCTCCGTATCCCAAATTAGGCTTATCTTAAATTTTGTAGAATTCGGACTCACAATTTACGGGATAATTGGCCGTTCCCAGAATTTTGGTCCACTCTGTATAATTTGATGGTCACATTGTCCTACAAATTAAGTGCTACGTTTTGGACATATTAAAATAAAAGTACAAATGTGAGCTTTATTGTTAATAAACATTTTTTAAACGTTCATTCAGTTAGGTTATGTATAAAATAAAAACGAATAATAATATAATTTGGATCACCGGCAATTGAAATAAGTCGAAATTCAAAAATGATTTGTGAAAAAATCAGTATTTTTTTATCTCTCTATATATTGAATATAATCAAATCTAGCACAGAATCAATTTTGCAAAATTGATATTAAATTTTTAAATACATTATAGTTCGGAGGATTAAGGACTTTAGTAGCTAGTTCCTGCATTAATGTGGAATATTTTAATCTCTTCTCCAAAACCAAGACAAGATAGCAAACGTTTGTACACAAAAGAAGATTATGAACAGCTTGGATAGTAAAAAATAAGTTCTTATCTCTGTTATCTTAAATTTAAACTATTTAAATGTCCCATAATATCGGTCAAATCCCATAGCCAATCTCCATTATTGAATAGCAAAGACTCACTGGGCTGTTCACTGTTTTCTTCCAGATATTTTAAAAAACATTCCTTCATATTCCAAAATTACCTCTGGATAAGACATTATTGGTGCACAAAATTCATAGTAAATTGGATTAGTCCTCTCCTGCTACGCGACACTGGTAAAAATGCCTACAAAAATTTGGAAATGGAATGCGTTTGTATTATTTTACAAAAATATATTAAATAAAGATATTCCAGACCTTTAGAAATTTTGAAAAGATATAGCTTATAGATTAAAATAACCAGATAAGGCACATTACGCAAAACTCTTAATTGACACTCACCACAAACAACCCCTTAACAAAACAATTAAAAAAAGTCCTTTATATAACTGAAAAGAAGCAAGAACTTGATTTTTTGGAAGAATTTGAAACCAAGAAACAGTTACGATTTCCTCAATATATAGTCTGAATGAACAATTAAATCTGAAAAGTACAATTATTTTAGATTACCTTTTAGAATAAATATCTTATATCAACCAATTTTTTAAAAATGAAGAATTTTGTGAAATAGAAAATTTATAGTATAAAATCTATAAATACCTCTCATTTCATATGTCTTGTCTGATGATGCTGATTAGTTCGAATATTTATGATAAGAGACCAAGCATGTGCATGAACAATCTGTCAATTTCTTATGTCATATTTGATGATGATATGTGTAACATGTCTTTTAAGAATTTTTAAAAAGTTTTGGAAAACTATGCGTATGTAAGATAAGTATAATTTATCTTAAACATTTACAAAACATTTATATTAGAAATTGGGAACAAAGTTTTAAAATTCTTTTTTCCTGAAAGCCATTTATTTCAGCATGCTTTATACTAATCGATTGAAGACTAATATAGAAATTTGACAAAAATGAAATTATTTAGTTGGGGTTTCTTCAAAATAAGAACATTATCAAGTAGTTTCAGTAAAAATATTCTAAAATACATTCTAATATTTTTTTGAGAGCTTATCAGTTTATTTGTGTGTTATTTTTAAGATTTTGATATAGACCAAATGTTACATGTTTTTAAAAGGAATTTAATTTAAAAATTCTCCTAATTTAGTAATAGTATAGCTAACAATATTAACAAAATATAATTTATATTAAATTTACTTAGAAAACAACCGCCTTATACATGAAATAAACATATAAATAATAAATATCGAAAACGTTATAAATTACATGATTATCGAAATTACATTATTATCGATTTAATAGTTGCGAAAAGCAGATAAAAAACACCGGATATATCCAACACTGTATTTACCATAAAAAATAATGTAGGTAAGGACTGCCAGGCAGATGCAGAAATAAAAACAAACCCCTAAACGCGACGACGAACAATAGGAACAAAAATAGGGCAGCGCTTGCGCTCCAACGCGCTCATCACGATAATATCGAATAGAGCTTCCCGAATTCCTGTTTGAGCCCCTCGAATACCGGTGCTGAGCGCCAGGACTCCAGACAAGTCCGGGACGCGATACAAAAGAAAAACCGTGCGACCATGGTAGTTTCCGGGTGGTGACAATGTGTGGGACTGTTTTTAATGAGTCATGGAGGCGACGAGCTCGACCCCCTGTTCACCAGGAAATGCCGATTCGACGTTCATCAGGTAAGGGAACGGAAAGCTTGATCGATTTGTAAGTGTAACATGTTTTTAGTCGGCGTTGGTGGTGGATCTTGCAGTGAGAGAAATTGTAAATGTCTTACCTAACGGTGATGTAATTGGAAGGGATGGATAATTGGGGTAGTGGGTATTTGGGTATGGAAATGTTTCAGTTTTTGGAAGTTTAAATAACGATAAGGAAACATGTTTAATACTTTTTCAAAATATTCATGTACTTACTGACATTCTTCTATGGCCTAATTGAATTTGACTGATTAAAAAAATATCTTCATAAAAAAATTCGGATTTAAAGATTTTTTTATACAAATAAAAAATAAAGAAACTTGGGACCAACATATTTTTACGCTTTTTCCCCATAACTAAACAAATATACAATTAGATCAACTGCTAAGAAATAAAATATATAAATTCATTGATTAATACAAATAGGGCCTAGTAGAATGTTAATAGTAAATAAGAAATTTTAAGCAAGTAGAACATACTTGCACCATTCATTTGCACTATTTGCTTACATTAATATGTAAACAGTAATCGAAACAATACTATTTTCTGTTGAGAGGTTCAACGTAGGGTTTATCTTATATATTTGAAGTCAAATCCAATTGATCTACCTAGTAACAAATATGTAGCTAGTAGCACTGTTAGCCGTAGTACATTCATTTTCCCTATTATAAATATTTAGTGGCTCATTATTACCTAATCAATAATAATATTTTGAAGTTCCCATTTTTTTCCTTCTTTTATATTATCCACTAAGGTCATCTCTCCTATTTATTACACGTTGAACATAGTTGTACATAATATAAATTTTTCATTTAACCGGCAATTATTTTAATATTTTTATCGGACATTACTGGTTATGGTACGAGTCGATTTTTGATGAAACAAATTGTTCCTAAGTAGTTGTTATGGCGAAATTAATGTATGGTAAAATTTTTGTCTCACGCCGTCCAATTTATTGACTTTATCAGTGTCACTTCAACAATAAAGGCCAATATGTAGCCAATAGGTTACGAAAAATTTCACTGCTTCTACAGGAACTAATTGAATTATTTTGTAATATATACAGAGATTGCTACCAATTATAATGTATGTGATTGGATGATTGGATATTTATAAATGCATGTATGACACCGCCGTGATGTAATAATGGTTTTGACGAGCGGAAGAATAAACGTGGTTCTTAGGATAGTTTGATAACCAAATAAGTTGGATTAATTAATCGACAGCTATACGATATTAATAAGGAAAATAGGCACTTCCCAGATTTCTATGTCTAAATCTGGAACTCTGATTCCAGGGATCGTCCAGTATGTAGGTATATAACTGAGAGATCACTCAAATCACAAAGAAACTAACTGGGCGAGGAGTTTGTGAAAATTACAATAAAAATTAAATGGAGAAAACAACGAGTGAAATTAACAATGCAACGAATTAAATTAATGATTTGAGTAATTATTAATGGTGCCGAGTTCTTTAATAAACCGTTTACGTTATATTAACTAATTCAAAAAAAAGTACCGGTAAATTACGACGAAAAATTTAACAAAATTAAAGATACATCATCACGAAAGTACTGCTAAAGACGAGTGTTAAACTACGACTGATTTCCGAATTTGTATAGCTTTCTGAACTGAACTTTTAGCGCTACTTTTGCTTTTAGAGATTTTTTATGACTTTCGGTTTATAAAAGAGTTTAAGTCTTTACAGGACTTTATAATTGTCAGGCAAGCTTGTTTTTTGACTATTATGAATTTGTAAATTTGAAAATAACACTAAGTATTTATATTGAAATATTCCTAGTAAAATAAAAATGTAATCTTAATTTTGATGAGGAGGTTCTGTTACAATTTACAATTTCAAACAACCATGAATAAGTATGCATAGATGAGACAATTCTGCCATTTAGAGATCGCTTAAAGTTAAGATAATATATACAAGTACAAGTTTGGTATCAAACTTTAGAAATTGCAAAAATTCTACTACATCTGTTGGACAATTTATTGAATTCTGGCCGCACATTATACAAAGACAATTAGTACACAAGTGTGAGTTTAGCAACACAGTTGTTAGAAAGACAAACACACTTTGTCGGCACTGAAATAAGAAACGTAAACTAAGTTCCGTTGAAGTCGTTCAGGAGAAATTTAAGAAAAAAATAAAAGACTAACGAGACATGATGATGCTGTCCACCAAACATCAAGTGCATTTCACCAAATAAACACCAAAATGGGGGAAAAAGAAAAGCCAACAGCTATCTTTTGTTTCAACATGTCCAAGAGCTACATAGATGTTTCGAATCGACTCAATTCTCAATTACTCTGCATTAGACGAGGTAACAAATGGTATAGGAAATTGGCAGTGGAACTGAGTTTTTGCTGTACGTTGGTGATTCTTTTATAGTCTATAAGAAGATGACACATCAAAAATCTAAATAACATAAGAAACTGTAGCTACATATGTACGGATATTATTTGGTGAAGATAGTGCTGATCATATACCCGCTAACTCACCAAAAGAACTATTTTGCAAAACATAAGCGAAACTGTTGTATGGTTTCTTATAGAATACTAAAAGAATAGGGTAATAGCGTTACTCTAGCGAAGTCTTGATTCTCGTTCGATACGGCAATGTCAAGGATATTAAAAAATATTGTGTCTTGTTTTTTCAGGACTCGAAATCGTCAATGAAAAATAAATAGATTTTTATTTTCATGTTCTAGTTTTATTATGTTCAGTACGACTTTCTAAATATATAGGGTGTCTGCGGAAATAATACACATATTTATGGATAAGGTATAAAAACGTATTATAATTCTTTTTTCTAAAGTCAGCCGTTTTCATAGAAATAAATATTAGTATTTTAGATCTCTCCAAATATTATTTACCGAAAAGCAACACCGTAACACTTGGTTAACTCGGTCAAGTACAATGCTGATTATAAACAATAGTTTTTTAAACGTTCCAAAAATAAGTTTTTATTTTAGTACCCCTAGATATTTAGAATGGTTGATTATTACAGGGGATGTAGAAGAGTGAAAAATGTATTCTCGGCAATTATTACACCTCCGAACGATTTCTACCACTACTTTTTTTAGGTAATAACTACACTTTCCAACAATCTTTGATACAAACTGATACAAAACATCGCGTCTTAGATTAATTAATATGTCGTGATATTCTTAATTTGAATAAAATGCTATTTTTCACTGAATTATTGACACTATTTTACCAAGCAATAAACTTAAAACGATTAAACGATTTGAATCTTCTGCAAATTAACACAATTTTTCGATACCAGTTTTGTTTGAGCACATATTCTCAACTTTGCATGCCTCTAACATTTTGATGCTCAAGAGGATAATGTTCTTTCAGAATAAATATCTTTTCGTTTTCTGATGTAGCATTTTCTTCAATTTTTACTAACCATTCTCGCGGAAATTAGTTTAGGAACTAATGTTCGTGGCGCTTATCAAGATAATATATAAGATAAGTCTGTCTGATACAATCTAAACTTGTGTTCTAAGTAATTTTCAACTCTTAACAGATTTTATTGTAATGATTACTAATTACTGCATTCAACTGCAATTTTAGGGGTAAATAAATCAATAATAATTTTGAGTCATTTATTTCTTATAATCTCGAAATGGTCGAAGAAAGGATTAATCACTTCAGAAATTGTTTATTATTCTTTTTTGGATTGGATCGATTCATCTGGAATAAAAATGATTTATTACTGACTGTTTACGAAATAAGAATTCTATTAGTTGTCATACAAGCAGTTCAGGTTTTAGATTATGAAAATGAAATTTTAATTTGATTTGAGATAATCCTGAACTAAAACTCAATTTTCAAGATTGTTTTTAGGTCGTGGTATTATTGACAATGATTACATTGGTCCGCTTCAACTTCTAACTAAGTTTTTCGATAATTTACATGAAAACTTTCCTTCCACGTAAATCAAATTTTCCTCATTATTGTAATAGAGAATTTAGTGAATTCATGTGACCGCTTCATATAACAAAATTTAACCCTTTGAACTTTTATCTATGGGACCACAGGAATTTAACTTTTATTTTTTGATTTCGGTTATATATCCAAAGGTGCTTTAAGCATACTTTAAAGTATTATCGGGATTGAAAAAGTGTATGTTTTTTATTAAAAATAGCGTTTTTTACACGAAAATTCTGATAATAAAAAAAGAATTAAAAATAAAGGTAAATTAACTTGATTGAACTGCGTAACTAGTGCTTTCTAAAGGTGCCATAAAAAATTATATCAAATTCTTATTTTTCGTCACTAATTGTGAGTTTAATATATTCCGTTGTTTTGAAATCATCACAAATTTTCAAAAATATTATATAACCTTTAACATTCTGTAGTATTAACATTTTACTAAGTCATGTTTTTGTTTCAATTACTTATTTCTTCAGATGCGGTATGGTTTATTTTTTGTGGAATACCCTATATGCTAGGGTTGATGGTAAAATTAAGCCAAGTGCTTTTTCCTTGCAGTATACATTTTGTAGATCGCCAATAGGATAAACAATGACCTAATTTAAAATATATGTATATAAAGTCTGTTTTGTTTATCTCATGTCACATTTTACAATTAGTCATTTCAGTATTTGGTGCTTAATTATAAAAACACATATTTTGTTTGTAAAAAATTATTTAACTAGCTAGTTAATTTTCATTAGTTTTTTTCTAAATTTGAATTATTTCTGCTCCCTGTAGATGGTATCCATTAAACGTCGCAGAAGAGAGTAAATAATATTTTTATAATTTTAAGCTACAAAGAAACTTCTTAATTGAATCTAAAGAAGAATATTTAAGAACAATGATAAATGTATTTTGGTAGCATTTTCCTAATATTTTGAATTCTTGAATCCGAATCTCGCTTTAATATATTTCTTTGTAGTAATATATAATAGAGGTCAAAGAAAATTGATTTTTATGAACAATAGAAATAGTACTTTGGATTTTTATATATTCAATACGTTGTTTTCAAAAGTTTTTTACTGAAGAAACAAATCTTGACATTACGTTTTTTGCACAATTTTCTTATTCTTTAAGAATTTCAATTTTATACTCTTATTGCAAACACAATCCTTTTCAAAACCTTGTTCTGTAAAAATATTCAACCACTAGTTGAAAAACATTTTTTTAACTATCTTGTTACTTATTCCCCCTCCGGTCTATCTTATCGTAAACCTCCCATTCCCATTTCCATAAGTACTCTGCGTGGTCTAATAAAATATCCGAATAAAAATATTAAGTCTCCCTACCGAGTCCATTATCATTCTTTAGTTCGAAGTTTAATACCTGCAATTTATAAACCACCTTATTCTCATTAATATGTAACACCAACGTTGAAAATCAGGTCATAAATGAAGTAGAGCGTTCCTCCGTCGTTCACGAGAAATGAAATTCAACTGAAAAGCGTGAGCAGAGTTGATCACATAATTTGTATGCCAGTTGAGGGTAAAAAATGAATGTTAAAAGTCGTTTTTTCCTTAATAAAATGGTCAAACTACAAAGTGCGAGAGATAATTACTAATAAGGTAGCGCACTATATATTTGACAATTTTGACAATGTGATATGTCAAGCTTAAATATTGGTTGAGCTTGTTTGTCAAAATAACGTAAAAGTGACTCTAAAGAGAGTTAATACTAATAATACTCCATTGAATCCAGTAATCGCAAGAAAGCGAATGGGGTGGAATAGATGGAATTCCCTCAGTCTTCTGGAGAGTCCACAAGTATTTTCAAAATATTTATGTAGGTAATATTTTTGATTTTTCAGAATTCAGAATTAATATTGTTTTTAAAATAAAATACTTGACATAAGGGAGTTAGTAATAGATTATTATAGAGAGGATGTTAAAAAATGAGATAGGATTTATAAAAATTCATTATTTCTTTTTGGATTTGTATATTTTAAGATATTTAATATATGAAGCTTTAGAGCAATGAAATGTTGCTTGAATGATGATAATGTTTCACTATGTTTTCGAAGTTTCATTTTTTTGACTTTTTGTGATAGTAGTGATTTATTTGGAAGTTTTTTTGGGCGAAATAACTTTCTTCGTGCTGGAAGTAAGTTGCCTCTAGTAGACAATTCTGTTATTCGAAGCCATATAATTCCTTCTCTCCCTTATTATGGCTGGATTCAATAAAATTTGGACGCACTCTCCTTTCTTCTGACTTCTCTAAATCATGTAATGGTAGTCAATTTTACCTTTTTTGCATGTGTTATTTGTGATTTGTAGCCATATAATTTGGTATAATAGTTCATTCGACTATTTTACAACATCGGTAAGTTCTTTATCTTATTTTTCTACTAAACTAAGGAAAAGTACAATTAAAAGTTCTTAAAAAGCAATCAAACTAAACTAACTCATATTACCTGCCGGTTGATAGCTTAAAGCATTCAGTTAGTGTTACTTATTATTATAAAACAATCGTCTAAAGAAAAACAATATTGTGTATAACCTGAAAAAAAAGAAAATATATATAAATAAAAGAGAATAGACTTTTACTTATTGAATAAGACACAACAAAGTGGTAACTGTTAATTATTTTTTTTATATTTAAAAATAAAATTAGATTATTATTATAACTATATTGTTTGAACCTTTTTTTTTAACTTACCCATGTCTCCATTTTCCTACTGTTAATATACGCTCACACATAGTAGCACCAACTCACTCTCCTATCATCAGTTCAGAATCTTGAATTTCCAAAGTTTTCCAAAGCTTTTGTAAAAACTAATTACGTGACTCTAGTTTCTCTCTTCAGGCATCATTTGACATTTGATTGAAATTAACAGATTTACCATTATAAACATTCGAAACAATCAAGCATATACATGAGAAATCTGTCAATTTCAAGCAAATGTCAGATGATGCCTCAAGCGCGAAACTCGAGTCACATAATTTTTACAGAAGCTTTGGAAAACTGTGGAAATTCAAGGAAAGTATAATTTATCTTTTATATTTATTATGGAGAGATTCGACAAAGTGGATAAATTAGTGTGTTTTGTTTTTGATTTTCTTTGATTTCTCTCATTCTTCATCTAAGTGAATCTGTATTAAGTGCCTTTACGGCTAACTCCAACGATGTATACATATCGTTGTCAAATAAAAAACTCGAGACAATGAAAGTCCAAAATATATCTTTATACCAATTGAAAGTAATTCGTTAAGTGCATACTCTGAAAAGAAATGATAGTGGAAGTACCTGCGAGTAAATAATGACATTTACTGGGCAATAAAGCACTGTGAGAAAAAAGTCCCATAAATAATTTCCTCTAGATTCGGATATTTTCTTCACGGATTTGATTGGATTTATTCTTAACTTGAAGGTTTTTAGAAGTTTTTTTAATACTAAAAATTGGGATTTAACACGTACTCATCCTTATTTCTGATTTTTCGATTCAAATAGTTTTCCCAGACTACAGGATACGTAATATCATTCGATAGATGTCATTTCAATTTTTAGTTTAATGATTTATTAGGAGTAGGAACATGATTACGTAGATAATTGTTCGTCTCCCAAGCCGAGAGATTCTAAAACCGTGAAATTGAATTGGAGCGTGTGGAAATAGGGCTACATCTCCTGCAGCTAATAATCTAATTTAAAACGGAATATTAATCAAATTTTAATTATAAGCTTCCAATTTTTTATTTTTATTATTTTAATACGTATTTCACTGTTAAAAAATTAATAGTATAATTTTTTCTAGTGTCAAGCAGGAATCAGGATCTAATCCCGATAGTCCTTTGGAAGCATCAAGTCCTGCTTCGGGTAAGTCTAATTCTAGAGAAAATTACAATCAATTACTACATAGAAAAAAAATCACAATTTTAACCCCAATACACGTTCTTATTGTAAATATTTTGTATTATATCGTAATTAATTTTAACCGAACATGAATAACAGGGTATCAAATACATATTTTATTTTATTTGAAAAGAAACTTTATCGCGTCAAGAGTGTCAGAGACTTTCGAAAATGAAATCTAAAGACGTTTATAATTAAATTTAATATAGAGCTATCGATCAACGACATCCAAATGAAAAATTTAAAAACCTGAACGACTAGGTACTCCCAGAATCTTCTTTTATCGACACCTTCATATCAAAAAATTTAAACAACGTTGTCAAATTTTGACTTCTATTTGTCGGGCAGGTGCCGGCATCTACCGCTTAGATCTTATTAACCAATCATATAGATTTCCTGACTTGGAAACTATATTTATACCAGAAAAGTAGTTTATTTTGTGATTTCTTGTATCCGTAAACAAATAAAGCAGGGCCGGTTTTAAAAGATTTAAGAAAATGTATGTATGTCTAATTTATGCTAAAAATAATATCGTAGCCGCTAAGAATATTAACAGATAGACGGGACCTTCTAACAGTGAAAAGTAGATTTAACAAGCACTTTTACAAAAGAATATATTTTAAACGAAATAAAGCACCTAAAGATTTATCAAATATTCCAATGATTTTACTCTGATTAATTAATCTTATTGTATAACTTAAACTAGCCAGATACAGGTTCAGAAATAAAATGTATATATCTTAGGCAGAAACTTAAACAGCAGCAAAAGAATACGAATAATATGTAATGCATTCTCGCCTGTTTATAATGCGTTCTCTTATACTCTTAATTATTTGACTGGTTCGCATCTAAGTATATTAAGATTATTTTAAAATTTTAAAATAAAGATTATGTTATTGTAGATAAAATGAGTTTACAAGAGTTTTACAACAAATAAATTTGAAGATATTTGAATTATAAAATACCAAAATATGACATACAATAATTAAGAAAATCTTATCAAAAAATATACTCTGTTAAAAAAATATTACTAGTGTTATAAAGAAGAAGGAATGAGCTTTATTAATTTGTAATTACTTGTTTGTGAACTATTATGTCTGTAAAGATATAAGTTAAAATGTATAAATATGGCAAATTTTTTCAAAATATCAGATAATTTGTTATAAATTAATATTTTAGAGGGTTGTGATCCCGAAAATCTATAAATTAACTGTCAGAATTTGATAAAAAACACTTGCATTTTGAACTGTGAGGGGTGAATATCGCCGAATCGCCGAGATAGCTTTAAAAAAATCAAAGCAGCGTTTTTTGTGTAACGTTTCTAGACATTTTTTCCGTAACCTTAAAAAAGAAAAATTTATATGACGATTGATTTAATTGTAAATTTCCTCACCAACAATTAATTACCTGCATTTCTGACTTTCATTAGAATTTCATTTATATTTTATTGTGAATGGACTTCATAACCTAAAATTTGGACATGTTTTAATGAAAATAAGTATAGTTTATTTAATATCACGTACCTGGTCAACACTTTATTAAAAGAAAAATAGTGTTAGTTCTCTATAAAAAAAGATCATAGTATCAATTAATTTTTTATTGCATTTTCAATAACAAGGGGATGTTTTCTGCATGGGATTGACACCGATGCCAAGGATTTCAAGAGAAAGGACTGGACTTAAAGATGTGTCATGTATAAAATTTTCAGTATTTTTAATATTTAATATTAAAAAATTTAAAAGTTTTAATACCATTTTTTTTGAGGACTATTATTATGAGTTTTAGATATTAGGTTGTATAATATTATTGATAAGTTTCAAAAGTAATTTGTTCCACTCCCTTTCTAATTTTGTTGAACTCACCCTGAGATGTATGTATTAATTAATAATTAAACATTTTATACTGTTACAAATATAATTTACAATTTTATGCTATCACAATACATTCTCTTAAAAACATATCACTGTTTCCGCCCCGCATTATTTCTTTACGGCTCCTAGCTAGAGATTATAAAACAATTGTAACACATTTTTAGATAAAAATAATTACGGTATTCGTACTTTCGCTGTAGAAATAGTAAAACGGCCTAAATTAGAAAAAGCGTGCTGGGCAATGGGAGCCCCAAGTAAATGGCACCACTTAATTTGTTCCCAAGTCAACTTTAGCTTTTTAAAATTTTTATTCCATATTAATGAGATGTCTGTTAATATAGAATAAAATATTTATTATTTCTCTTTTTGTAGATGTTAGGAAATGCAAATTATTTGCTGACAAGTTTTATGAAAAAGTATAAAAATCCCAGGAAAATATTTAAATTTATAGCCATATTAATTTTGTTGGTAATTTATTGGCAAAGAGAATTGTGATCCGTTAACTTCTTAAATAATATTCAAGGAGTTAATCCTTTGAAGCAGTTACATTCTGATGTATGCAACATCTCTGGAAATAGTATATTGTACAACAAATGGAAAAGTGGAAAAAGTTTCTGGTGGTGTAATTTCAAAATTACTATCAGTTTCCATTTTGGGTTTGTTTAGAGAAACTTTTGCAAGTATTACCAAATCTGTCAAAAATGATCTTTTGATGTTAATGACAAAGTCCAAAGTCAAGTTTGTCAATATTTATTTTGTGTTGATTCTCCATTTAAATGTACATAGAGAATGAGATAAATACCGTGGCAAAAAAATTTTGCCCACGGAATGGGAAATTTTGTTACATAGAAGTTTCATGACATGTGATGAAAACAATATATTTTTTAATAGTTGTACAAAAACCTTTTTCTCAGTAACACATCAGATACACATTATCATGTGACTGCCAAATATAAAAATAGAACTGTGAAGATGGTACATATTTTTGTCTTGGATTCCATGGGTAAGGAAAACTATACATGCATACTTTATATTTCGAAACCTATTTGATTGATTTCAAACAAATAAAAACGCGGTTTCCGTTACTTTTAAACAATTTGACAACGTTGTATACCAAGACAGCGCCCCTGGCGACGGACACCACCTCCTTGGCTCAGCAGCACTAGCAGCAGAGCAACAACAACATTTCGGAGGCTCCAGGTCTGGCTTGAGGCTATTCGACTCGGGAGTACAAGAGGAATAACCGCAGCGGCCGTTCACCTCCGTCGAGTGCCAGAGCATTCACAAAAAGAGAATCTCTTCGGCATCGACTTCGATAGGTCAGAGAATTCGGACGGTAGCGACATGAAGAGGTACAACTAATACTCAATTGTTGAAAGATGAATTCATATCATGAATCAAAACGAATTATCAATTGATAATAGAAGAATCTATTACTAGAAGCAAATCTGTGACAGCGTCAGGAAGATTGAGCGAATCACGTAGGAAGAAATCCAGAACTTTAACCAACAAAAATCAAGCATTAACAAATTAGGACACAAACAGAATGGTTTTCCCATATGATATGATTAGAATGCACCAAAACAGACTATCTAGAGAATAATAGAATTGGGAAAACAAGGAAAGAGGAATAGCGGTAAACCGAGAAAAATTTAGAATCAAGGATCTAAGCAAATTTTATGTAAGAAACAAGAATTAATAATGAAATTTAGAGAATTAGTAAGAAATAGACACTGCTGGAAGGACTTTTCAAAGGGAAATAAGCAAGCAGCCAAAAAAGGTGGAAAAAATGGAAAATCTTCTTGTTATAATTGTTAATACAAGGCAAAACTATTGATAATATTGATAATTGTTTAAGGAAAAAAAATGCCAATAAACTATAAACTGGTTGCGCCATGAACATGTTATGGAACGAAAACCGTTTATCCTTGCTCATAAAATTAAATTTAATATTTTAAGATCTGCGGTAAGTCCATTTTCGTATTCAAGGAAGACATATCTGTTATTTAAAAGGATCTGGTTAGTCTTTTATATCGATTTATAAGAAATGTAGAAGACTACAATGCAACGATTTTCTTTGTGACTCTTAGACATAACAAAAGCTTATTGAACTAAATTAGTTTAGTATTTGGCCTAATTTTAATTAATTTAGCACTAATCCCAATTTTATTTACCAGTTATGTCATATTATTTTGTTGTCGCTACCTTCAGTGAGAAAATATAAGAATTCCTTGTTGATCGTTGTTAGTATCGGAATCGGCCACATCACTAGGAAGCGCATTATTAGCGCACCTATAATTATAAATCGTGAGAAAAACGACTCATTTGTTTTGTAGAAACGCATGCAGCTTAAGCATATAGGCAATAGGCACTTAAAATCTCACATTGATATCAGAAGGTTTATTTGTTCACGGTAGGAAAATTTTCTTTCTACCAATCGAATGGTACGCAACAAAGATTTAAAGTATCCAGCGTTTAATTAGATCCTCCTTCCTATCGTTACTACGGGGATTTTTAATATGTATTTAATTTATTTATTATGATAAAATATAGATTTCAGGAAGGTACTATACTTAGTATTATATCTAGTATAAAGGCTTTAATAGTATAAGTGAAGGTATTTGCAAAGACACATTTTGTCCAAAATATCTTTTAATAATTGTAGTTCAATACTGCATCATTTATACCAAGCGAATAAAGTTGTAAACACAATTGCTATATGGTCAGTTTTTTTAATTAATTATATAGCAGATATTTGATGCATCGTCCTGTATACGAAACTAAGTAAATCATTGATACATTGGTAATAATAATGATACACAAATTATATATCAGAAGATATTTCTAAAACCGTATTTCTATCTGTTGCCTGAAGTTTTTCAAAAGCTTTGGGAGCGGCCTAACAGTATTTATCGTAGTAATTCTTATAAATGTCGATATGTTCGAAGATGTGGATTAGGTACATTTTAAAGACGATTTAATAATACAATTTATGACGAAACGATTCGTTCGCAAATACTTAATGTATAATCGAATATTGAGACCACTCCTTAGCAATCAGTTACTTTTATATTAAGCGGAAAATGTAGTTGAAGATTAAAAAGAAGATATATCAACTGAATTTAATTAGATTATACAAATACATTAATGAGGATGTATAGAAACACAAAAAATAAAATCTTGTAATGTCAATTATCGTAATCGATGACAAATGCTCGTATTAAAACAGGATATTCTCTTACATCTTCTACAACATTTCAATTTTTACATTACTCTTCAAGACAATACTTATTAAAAAAAATGTAATTTTATCTTAAATTTCCACATATTTTTAAAACTTCTAAACTTATTTTCAACTTTCTTAGTTACACCTTCAATATTCTAATTTTATTAGTAGTATTCTCTTTGTTTTATATCAGAAAGAGGCTAGCATACATATATGATCAATACACAGCCGACATTTTGACAAATATCAAAATGATATTGCCTGATATTTTTCCCCTGATTAATGGCGTTTAGATTAATAGTTCAAGCTCTTCTACCAAATGAATTTTCGATTGAGAATCTCAATTTGCAACTCAATCTTCTCCTTCACTTTGGACGACTTCAGATGCTTCAATTGACTGCACTTATATCATTAATCTCTTCGAATGACTGGTCCAACAAACTGTTTTGCTATCAGGATGATTTCTCAACGTGTATAATAAATTTTCGGATGGATTTTATCGAAAATTATCGTCTAGGGGGGCGGGGCTCCGTTCAATAAATTGCTTCCTCATTATGACCAGATAATAAATCTTCTATTTCGTTTGTAAACTAAGTTAAGAAATTTTATATTTCGGTTATTAATTAAATAAATTAGATAAAAGTCCATAATTGTTAATATTTTAATAGATAGAGGTAAAGAAATGACAAGTAGTAAAGTGGTCGAGATATGGTGTCTGCAACGACATTAATGCTTCCCTGATTAATTTTTTAACATCTAATTTCGTAATTTCAAGATATTTTATTATTGATAAAATAAGTATTTACAATAAATGTTCATATGGGTCATCTTCAGCAAAATAACATCTCTAATCAATAAACGAAGGCTCTTAGTGAGTTTTGCGAATTTTGTGATATTTCTTGAGCGACCACCCTAATTCGATCTTCGAACTCTTCTGACGATTAAGGTTTGGTAAACGTTTTATTTTATTGCAAATTGCACAACCTCCAAACCCAATATCATAGTAATTCTTGAAATAATATCTATCTGAAAACACCGACAAAGAATATAACAAAAAACTTCAAAAACGTTAGTTAAAAATATTTTTAATCGAACTCACGGTCTTGCTCAACCCTGTATACGTGGAATGAACTTCATTAAATATGGGAATATTGAATTTGGTATAATTAATTAAAAATCACCGCCACTGCATTCAAAGATGAAATTTTACCACCGGTTTTCAATTTGATTAATGTTTCTTGAGTACCGACAAATTAATGAATGAAAAATTTATATGAATATATAAAATTTATAAATTCGTCTTGCAAGATTTATTAACTGAGATCATTACTTTTATACCGCAATTTACTAAGAAAAAGGAAAAATTATGAAGCAAACTTTTAATTAGTAGAGCTAGAAAAAATCATAGCATTCTATGCATAGGTATTAAGTGGAAATCAGTTTCGAGATATTAATGTGATAAATTATTAAAAAAAGCACTAGGTATCAGATATTTTAAAAGTTGGGCCATTTATTTATAAAATGACACCAATTTAATACAAATACATCCTTTAATTCAATAATATATTTTGGGCTAATGGGGTGTAAAAAAATTATATGTCGTTCTTGTTACATTTCTCTCCCAGCTCTGCTGTTTCAAGGTTCGGTTTACCATAACACATCATTTAGAACCTAATCAAATCAAAATCAATATTTGTCGAGCAGGCAACATAATGTAATCATAAACCGCACGCTGCCTTGGTTTCGTTTACCCTTGAATGTTCCATTTATGTTTCCGTTTATTTTGCTCATAAAATATCTTTAGGGGTAGTTTAAGGAAATTTTCTATCAGGTGATCTTGTTTATACTCAAATTTTACATGAAAATTTTTCTTTTAGTGGATCATGTTTAACAGGTTGTCATTTTGGAGTTTTTAAAAGAAAAATTGGAGCATTTAGATTGTATTGAATTTGTAGAAAGAATTTCACCATAAAAAAACTGCAAATGAGTACCATATCTGAATGCTGGAATTGCCAGCTTCTAGAACTATTTGAATTCGTTGATTTTTAATTTTGGTGATTTCTTGAACTATTATTTAAAATTCTTGATAAAAAATTGTATATGCATGTAAAATAAAAATGATTTCATTTCATTTATAAATCACTTTGAAGCATGTTGATTTTTTCCAAATTTATAACACAGGAATATTGCTACCCACGGTTGGTTGCAATCAAAACTAATTCCATTATATGACAAGAATTTTTCTCTAAAAGGAAATATGTTTTC
Source organism: Hermaeophaga mercurialis (assembly GCA_951812935.1). NCBI lineage: Eukaryota > Metazoa > Arthropoda > Insecta > Coleoptera > Chrysomelidae > Hermaeophaga > Hermaeophaga mercurialis. Next base: position 42,153,474 of record OX638358.1, read on the forward strand.
GAAAATCAAATATTTGATAAAAGTAGGTGGATAACTACATCTTTCGCCTACATATTTATTTGAAACTTCATTTATCACATTCGGAAATTTTACTTAAAAGGAAAAATGCTGTAAAGATGAGCCCATACAACGTTTACTACTTCGTCTTCTAGGCACTAATAAATTTTATCACTTGGTACATTGATGTTAATACAATACAGTAGATAATTACCTTCAAAGCTCTGTTGCCAATTTTATAATATGACTGATTTCAGTTTTTTTCTTAAAAATAATTACCTTGGGCAAAAATGATTCAAAATTAATATTTTCACTTTGACACAAATGAAGCAATTTAATGATGAAAGAAAAATATTAAAATTTTTTAATTTGAATATATAAAACATTTTTTTTATTTATGTTCCTGCATTACAACAGTAAACAAATCAATTAGAAACCCTTTGGGTTATAATTCACCATAAATTTATTATATTTTCGAAAAAACTGGAATATTTTTGATACATTTTAAAAATTTCTTTCATATATTATTATCCTTCGTTTCTCAAAAACAAAATACGATTTTCCTTTACTAATAATATATAATACAAAGTACTTTGAACTTGTATCCAAATTTAAATTTTTATTTCAAAGAAAATGAATATCAGTTTTATGATTTGATAATAAAGCGACAATCCTGCAACGCCGTTGGTGTCTTCAATCCTGCTGGAAGGTAGAAGAAGCTCTGATGTACCGCAACAGAGAGAAGATTTCGATTGCATCCACCGTGGATGCGTGTGAATGAACTTTTACTGGAACCGGTTTCGTTCCTTGAATTTTACACACGTGTACAAGGTGTACACCGGAGTGGAGATACAGTATTGCCAAATCATTATAAAGTATTATATTTTGATATTTGTGCTTCGATTCAGAAGTTTTCCTGAAATTATTTCTTATAAAATTAGCACGATTGTTTATTGAGAGTTTCAGACAGTAAAAAAGATTTATATGGGTGAGGTAACATCATATTAAAAGGAAATAAAGTGAAATTTCGTAAATAATGGAATTAACACTTTTAAATTTAATAAATCAATTAAATAAACATAAATTCTAAATAAATAGAAACCGTACGGAAAGTACGTATTAAAACTGAAGAAGATACTATATGGAAATTTTGTTTATAATCTCTACACGCTGTAGCTCAGATAAAACCCCCCAGGCAAATATTTTGGTAATTACATAGTAAGGATATTCAAATCAGATTTAATTTTTCATTGTTATATAGTGATGGATGGCACTGGAGTGTAAAACATTTTTTTTGGTAGCTGTCATGTTGAAATAAAGCACTCGACGATTTGAAGGCAAATTGTATTTTTTATTAATTATTTCAATTAGTGGCTTCTTTAGTATTTAGTAGAAAAATCATTTCCGCAATGGTTTGCAAAATGAAAATTTTAGAATTTTTTAACGTAACTAATTGTATATTATGTAATAATGTGAAAATATTGTATTTTTTAGGAAAATTTGACGAATATAATTCACCTCTAAAATAATCAGGTTTGATCAAATTTAATAAATTAAAAATATCTAAACTATATGTAGTGGTAGAAAGATTACATCTGTTTATGATCATTTGCCAAGTAGGATTTACGTAAATAATTATAATTCAATATGTAAAATAAATTAAAGAACATTTTTTCCTATAAAGAATATTTAATAATTTAATTAAATATTGTTATTAAGTACTCGGGCGAGGTCATTCTAGATATTACATTATTTTTAACTTAATCTTGGTATACATATTCATAAATCCTTTTTTTTAAAGACTGCCCTGAATTGTTTATTTACGTTTACAAGGTATTAGTAAATGACTTTATCACATTTTTAAGTCTGAAAAAGCTGAAATGTTTTCAAATTTCAGTTGTAATTTAATGTTTTGGATCAATTTTTTGAACATGTTTGCTTATCGTGATAAAAATGGTTTTATATATCAAACAAATTAAACATAGTTTTGATTTATTGATAGTCTGGAAATGACCGAATCATCAAAGGAAATTCATGTTCATGTAGTGGAAGTATTACATTCGGTCTGTGTTTGGTTGGGTGATACTATCGAAATTTAGACTGATTCGTTCTAATGGTTTTGCTGAGTTATTTAATTATTTTCTATGAAACATAGATTATTAAAAAAATTATGTTTTTTAAATATACAGGCGATTATATTTAAAATTGACTTCTTTCGTACCTAAAATATTTTTATTAGTACATAGTAACTAAAATTTGTAAAGAGGTACCAAAAGCATTTCCCAATTATTCATTGTACAATTTTCAAATATTAACTCTCAAAACTATTAGTTTCGTAAAAAATAGCAGTCTTACAATATTAGTTACAATTTGGCTTCCAATCATATGTACTGTTTTATTGTATCATATAATCAAAAACAGAGAATCTTTATTAGTTACTAAAATATTTGCTTTAGTTGTTTTTTCCGAATTACATGTATTTAAATGTTGATAAAATGAAAGAGATAAAAAGAGGTGAAGAATGAAAGGGAAATCAGACATGACTATAATTTAGAGATTTATCAATTCTATCAAAATAATAAGTTGTTTATTAAAAATTACTCTTTAATTTGACAACGCCGCGAGCCTGTTTCGAGCCAGGTAATTGTCAATTCTTCAGATTCAATTGGGTCCTTTTGTACTTCACGCCGTGCTTAGAATTTAGCCCTCTTTCGTTTGGCATTTACAATGAAATAATGGTCGCCTTTGTTTTCGTATGTGAATATTCATCTCTTTGTGCCCCAGGAGATCGAAAATGACTATTGAAAAATGTGTTAAATCAAGGTCCAAGAGACCCCTGTAATGTTATATAAGAGATATAATACCTGTAGCTTATAAAAAGAACTTGTCTTGTAAAATAAAGATGAATTTTTATTTTAGGAACATTAATAAGACGAAATATAAAATACTAGCTTTTTATAGTGATGAAATGACGGGAATATAATTATGAATTTAAATTTAGACAATAACCAATTAAAAATAATGGATCAAAAACGGTAATGTAGAGAAGATGATGAGGAAAGTACTCTGATAAATCTTCATTTATTAGATTATCTTCATTTGGTTGAAAAATAAATTTGTTTAAATATCATACAACTTTTTTAGCATCCGCCTACTACTCTCTAAAAAAATCATAAATTTATTAAAAACTGGCAATAATTTAATTCTCACAAATCATATACACGTCCGCATATAACACCCAACGCTATGAAATATATTTGTTTTATGTAAAATTTCAACAAATATAAATCAACCTCTCCTTACTCGAATATTTTTATACATTATGTTACAGAATCGCATTTGAATATTTAGTTGGTCAATACTACTTGGAATGTATCTAGATATGGAATAGCTAGACACAACCAAAAGATCATTCAAGTCCAAGGGCGTGCTCAAATAACTTAGAACTAATGATTTATGTTACGTACCATTTAAAACAAATCTACGATCAAATAACATGATTTTTTTTAAGGCTCAACTGTTTTAACTTGAAAAACGTAGGAGGAATCTAATTGTTTGTGATTGTTTGTCGTTTTAATATTTTAAGTTTGACTGCTCAAAGTTCTTGTTTTAACTACTACATTAGTATTTACGAATATGATTTTAGACAAATAAATGCAGAAATAAAACTTTTATAGGTCATAATATTTCGTTAGAAGACTTTTTGATATTTAATTATTGTTTATTTCTGTAATTAATGATGATGCTAGTTTGAAATATCGTTCCTCCCTTGTTTTGGTACGCTGCTGTGTCATTATTCATTTGGTATTCCAAAACGGTCTCTTGAAGCACAAATTACTTTTCGCACATAACCAATCTTGGAATACGGAACAATGCCATTTGTAATTTTAACTTTTCAAACAATTTGTAATTCTATTAAAGTTTCCTTTGTTGTTCCAGACGTAGACAGTAAAATAGCTACCTGAATTCTATGGTTATAATAAATATGTTATATTAACTAGAATTATATTTTATCTATATTCAACGACGAATTAGACTACTCATGTAAATAACAGTTGACTGTTTAATTAATACTAACTTAATTATTGTTAGCTAAAGCAAAATTTTTTATGGGTTATGCAGCGTGTCCCTTGTGAGAAGAAAAACTAAAAATTATAAGACAACAACTTTTAAAGCTCATAGACGTAGTTACTACACTGCACAGAGTATGATGAAGATATATCGTATTCCCAGAATCTGATAAGCCCTAGTGTTGAAAATTCAATCATTATGAAAAACTTAAAATAATATCCAATTCTTAAAACTTTTCACCAAACAATTTCACATATTCACACGATGCTATTCACGTACCCATACCGGCTGTATTTTAACTTAAACCATTCAACAACTTGCTAATACCCGTCACAAAACCATAAAAAAAATTTCAACTTATCACATAACTGATTAATAAAACATGATCACCTTTGCTGCGTTTTCAACTTCCAAAACGTTGCAGTAGTATGTCGCCAACGACTAAGACATTAAGACACAAGAACTCCGCTCCCAACTATAGTTGTTGCTTATCACACATGTTAAAGTACCCCAATTTCAAGTTTATAAGGTTTACGAATTTTGAGTATCTAAGGTAAAAGTTCTGGAATTTAGTTTAAGTCATGAAAAATAGGAAATTTGTATCAAGCGAAACTGAAGTCTCAGCAGGAATAACCACTAAAGTTTTATTGTTAATGTCTAGACGTTTGTAATTTCTAGATTTTAATTAAGGTTATTAAGCAATATTCAGTTCATCATGATTTCTTGTATGGCTAAAAACAAGTTTTTAGATTTATGCAAGACAACATTTAATTACTTTGATCTCTGCTTACAGTTCATTCGATAGACAATAAATATTTACGCCTTGCATAAAATCCTTCTCCCATTTTCCGAAACTTTTTGGACATTGGGTGAAACAACATAGGTTCCGGCAAAATGTTGGCTTAGGGAGTAGCATAAATAAGGATTTGAAACCACTGAAGAATGGTCTTAAAATGACCCAATAACCATTCTTCAGTTTTATGTTTTGCTCTTCCAACTTATTGTGCAGCTAATGTTAAAGAGTTCCATAAGAGGTTAGAAATAAGAATGAGACTTATTGAAATTATTGCATCTAAATCGCTAAACACTCAAAATTAAACATCATTTAAATGTTTGGAAAGAAACATAGATATAAAGAAGGTTAAAGGGTGCAGGACAGCAGGAACAGTTTTAAAAGTAAAGAATATTTCGAGAAATGTAAGATAAGGTGAGGAAGAGTTAATTCTAAACCAAATGAAAAGCAAAAGGTTAGAAAGATGATAGGAGCTTCGGGGAGTCGAGGGCAAATAACGAAATCGAAGGTAAAAAAGAAACGAAAAATTGAAGCCTATGAAACGAAAATTCTAGGAAATATTGAAAGAGTAATCAAGATAGATAAAATAAAAAGCAAAAATGTTAAAAAATGACACGGAACAAAATCAGTATCAGAAAAAGAAAAACTCAACAACTGTAACAATAGTAAGAAACAGGACGAAAAGGGATTAATGGGAACGGGGCGAAAATGAATAGAGACATTTCGTCACTTCTACGCTTTGTCCGGTAGAAGAAGAATGGTGTAAGTAACCAAGTAAGAATATGCTTCGAATATTAACATGAATCGTAACAGGCACACATAGGTAGCTGCGTGATAATAGATGAAAAACCAAAAGTAATATCACACAAAGTAGCGCTCATCAATTGTAATCATTTTTAAGCAAAAAAAGCCAATAAACAAAGAAATGAAAGGGAAATAAAAATGATAACTTTTAACTCACCTACAGAAACCAACAAATTAAAAATACCAACGAGAAATATCCTAAAAAAACAATATTAAGGATCGCAAATATATAAGAAAAATGAAAAAAAAATCAAGCTTAGACCGTGGGAGTAGATATAAATGGACGAAGATAAACAAGCATATAGAAACCACAGGAAAATAAAAAAGAAAATATGTAGTATGTTAATAAAAATAAATACAGAATTACTGCTGCCAAAACATCAAATAAGGACGAAATATGTTAAAATCATGTAAAAATGTACCTGGAATACAACAAAGAGCAAAAATAGGTAGGTTCAGGACTAGATCAAGGAGAATCTCTCTTAACAATCCTCTTAACTAAATGTCATAGAGATAGTAATGCCAAGAGAGCTAAGCAGATCTACGGAAATCATATGTGCTGTAGTATTAATGGTGAGGAACACGAAAGGCTGAAGAAAGTAATGGAAAGAGTAATAAATGTAGTAAAAGTATTGACAATAGGACGTCCAACAACAGGGAAACTAATAATCGAATCAAAATTAGGAGATATGGAATTCGAAGAGGTAAAGGATCTTGTCCACTTGTAAACAATGATGTCGAATAAATGTGAAGAAGGAAAAGGGATTTAAAGCTAGCAATAACAGCTACTATTAACTTATAAAAAATTATAAAGAAAATGAGATGACGGGAACCTATGTTTAAGAAATAGAGGAAAAGAGGAAGAGGAAAATACAAGAATGTATGAGGCTGAAGAAAGAAACCAAGAAATAGATCAGTATGGAGACAAAAACTGGAAATTTATTTCTAAATTATCTGCCAAAAACTCTTCCTCTATATATTATACATAGGTTTTTCCCCTTTTTGATTTGTTACTTTATTTTGAATAAATAATTGACAAATTATTATTCATTACAAAATAAGCGAACAATAGGTTGTGATTTGCGGTTCAGACATTTTCCCATTCTCCCCGAATTAATAATATAATAAAATGAATAGGTAGTAAAATGCCCGGTTATTAACTATTCGTCATTAGTGTCCTATTAAGGATCAAGGAAGTGTCGACAGTACAAATTAGAGATTACCGCATCGTTCCCTATTGTCAGCAACCCTAAACCTTCGAATCTCCATCATCATTATCATCATCGTCGTCGAACTCACCGGTGCCCGAGCATTGCTCAGCGCGGTTCAATAACCTTTCCACGGAGCCCTCCTACCCCCTCTTCGTTCCTTCAGCTGCGCCGCGGTGGTCGGTCCACCGGGCCTAGCACCGTCTTCGGAGGTTGTTTTAGTACTACGGGATTACACGGCTGAAAACGATGTCCACGGTGGCTTCTTCGTGGACCTGGTGATCACGTGGCGATGGCGTCTGGGCGCCCCCCGGCTCCGCGACCACCTGTTGTTGTTTACGTCGGAAAGAGAGTCAAGGTTCGGGTTACCGGGAGTTTATGTCGTGTGCAGTGGGTGTGACAGTGACGTAAGAGCCGTTTTAGTATCAAAGTTTCTTTCTGTAGATTTCGCTTTATGACTTTTTCCAAAAAAAATATTCTCAATGTTTCGGCTTTTCTGTCTCTTTATAAACGATGTCGAAAGAAATACAATTATCAACATTTCTTTGAATATCAAAGTTTTTCCTTTTAGAAAAGTTACCGCTTTATGACAAAATTAAATTTAGTACTATTTAAGATATTTAATGATGTTAGATGTTATACATAATGAATAGTCGAAACTTTGATAAAATCGTATGTATTATAAATTCAGTGGACCATTAACAATAACATACACATTATGCAACTCTAAACATTTTGGAACATAATTTGGATCTATATCTAAGTATACTTTAATACATTTGAAGTTTGATTTATTAAAATATATGCTCGATAACCTGTTTCTATTTGAGCAGTTGCTCAGAAAAATTATTTTTATAAGACTGAAACTAAAACTGTTGATTCTTGGTACTTCTAAAAATGTTTTGATTTGTGGTTAACTAAAATATAGTAAGTAATACATAATTTACATAGCCAATGGAAGATTTAGAGTCTATTTGATTACCAAGTGACAATCCAAAGCAATTTCAGAAATTATAATTCAGGTCAAAGAAGATAAATATCATTACTTTTATTAAAAATAATTGAATTACTTTTCCACTAAAAATATTTATTGAAAAATAAACAACATTTTAACAAAACGCATGTATTTGTAGGGATGGTAAATTTTAAATGAAGATTGGACCTTCTTCATAGAAAAGTGTCAAGCACTTGAAATTCAAATTCTTTATATAGTATATAGTAATATAGATTCCAAATAAATTATATTCTTAAAAGTGTATTTAATACATGCTTTTAATTAAACTTTAATTAATTAAATGGATTTTTAGAGATTTGATTTGAGCATCCCTAAAATTACATACATTAATTTTTTGTATAATACGGATGCAATTTTGAATAATATGCATGTCCTTTGCGACATTTTTTTTGTGAATCAATTGAACGTAAAATTTTATAAATTTATTTGAGACTCAATGATACGAAAAATAAAAAATATCTACTTTGTACCCAATTTTTAGTTAGAACCTGTAAAGCTTTAACGCAATAGTAAAATGTTCTTATTTTGGCAATTTGGCATTAGCTACAACATACAAAAATTTTGAATCTTCAGCAGAGGTCCAATTGTCATTTAAAATATGCAATGTCTATTTATTTTATTGAACTTGCTTTTATTTATTATGATTTTATCTTCTCTTCATGGAATGGTTTATTGCGAATGGTCCACACAATATTTTTCGCTTTCTATAGACACAATTTCTACAGAAAGAAATTCAAATATTTCTTGCAGGTGCTAAATTAAAGAAACGGAATAAGGGATGATTTCTGCACTAGATTTTTGGGCGCACCTCCTTCTTTATTTGATCTTGTATATATTTTGGTGGATGGATCGCTTAATTTTACTCTTCGGGAGTCCTATTCTGCAGGTGGTTCGACATCTTTTATTATAAATATTATTAAAAATGAGGAAGCATTTATTTCTTCGCTTGGTGTTGTGTCTAGAGGTAAATAGACTTTGGAATAAATGCTAGTATTTAAAACTACCATCTTTTATAATGAAAATAATAAGCCACGGTCATTAAACAAGTCTTAGTGCATTAAAATCAATTAAACAACGATTTTAGATTCTAGTCCTTTTTATAAGAAATGTAACAATTAAATTTTATATGCGTAATTTAAAATTCCTGAAATGAAAACCAAAATATTTATTGTGTCTCTGAAGTGTTTTTCAAAATTAGTTAGTCCTTATTTAAGTATATAAGAAGGTTCCTTAAGTAAGTTCATGACTAACTAAATCCCAATTATATTTGGTTAATTAAAAAAATACATAGAAAGCTTTTATGTACATAATAATTCGAGAATTCAGTGCGTTTATATGTCATTCAACTTATGTTGAAATAAGTGAGAAAGAGAAGCAATTTGATTTAATTTAAAATATGAATTTATTCCTCAAGTAAATTAAATTATCCGGTATAAAAAAACATAACTACAGCTTTATGATTAATTGTTTGTGTTGTAATGATTTTTTAATTACTACTTATATCTATATTATTAAATTATATATTATTAATCACAAAAATTATCTTCATTTATCATTTATGGAATTATAAACGTAAATCAATATAAGCAAATACTGAACTTTCGCTTATTTTGTACTTAATCAATCAATTTAATTTATCACTAAGAGAATGAAGATTTCACTATATGTTATGGTCTCAGTGAAATGATACGATAGGCACGAAAGTCGTGATCGAAAAGATTATAAATGTTAAAAAGATTTTACTATGCTGTAAGTAAAACCCAACTATATGGTGTTATTTTGACAAAATATTTTACCAAGTAAAAACAATAGAATAATAAAAAATATTTTTGTAAGATTTTTTAACAATTTTTGTAGAATGTAAATCAATTGCTGCTCTAAAAATATCCTTATTTTTATATTATTTTAAAGGATGTGGTAAAATTAGTTATATTTTTTGTGTATCAGAATTTTTTACTATTTAGTTTATCTTCCTATATTTTTGTAACTTTGATACTTAATAAGGCTTTTCTAGGTCTCCACCTACTCTTATAAAAACTCACATCTCCATTTCAATAGTTTTATAAATTTTAAACCATTTATTCAATTTAATGTTATACAAGCACTTATCAGAAACTAAAATTTAGACCCGAAATTTGATTAGTGATATAATTTAAAAAATATTTTAGAGCATTTATGGCTAATCTATACCCTGAACTCTACCAATTCTTTAAAAAATACTGAATATTTCTACATAAGCATAATTTATCTTGAGAATGTGTTTGATCATTATAAAATCTTGTACGAACTTAAATGGAGCATTATAAAAAGTATGTAATTTATAAAAAGTATTTGGTTAGGTATTTTTCCTTTTTATGGGTATTAACTTGAATTTTTCATTATTATATGTTTCATTGCTTTAAATTTTCGGTCTACCACATAAAATTTTATAATTTTATATAGATATGGACTAGATATGGTAATTAATTAATTAAGTGGCAAAGACATAACGACCTGGTAAAAATACCATTTCTATTTACTACTTAACAACTGCTTAACTTTCGAATTTAACCCTACTAACACTGAAAATGATACTAGCAACGTCTCGAAACGTCTACCGTCCATTTTTTCAGAGCTAATGTCACCTTCCTAATGGTAAAATGGACGTTTTCAAAATAGACCAATCGCTGAGTGGTAACCTGGGTCGTGCTCCCTCCCCTGAAAAAATAAACGCCTCAGAAATCACGTTCGAGGCAGGTTCTGAGTTTAATTTGTGCTTTTTTGACACTCCTGAAGACACGCAAGGCTTTAGTGATCCCAGTTCTGTGGGCTCTACAACGGACGGGTCGCCGCCACCCCAACAATTGACGCCGCTCCACATACCCCTGACGGGTACGCCTGTGGCAAGTCCTGTCCTGCTTGCTTCGCCCGGAGGAACAACTTCGACGATTACTATCAAGCAAGGTAATGACAATGATACTTTTTCAAAAAGTTTTTAGTGGTAACGGTTGTTTTTAACGACTTGGGTGATGATAAAATGTATGTAATATTAATTATCTTTTTCCACGAGGATAGATTGGAATTTTTCTAGAATGCACCACAAGATGGTGCTAAGTGCACATGTTGAACAATTGTTTTGAAAGCACCATGATGAAAATAGCTATTTGTGTATTAAGAGTGGAATGATAATTTGTCGTTTTGAGACAGAAAATCTGTGTCTGCTCGATTCGCACATAAAATTTTTTCTACGATCACATTTATTTTAAGAACAGGATATTTGAGTAAATTATGAATTATCGGTTTATATTAAAAATCAATTGTTGTTAGTCCATCGTAATTAAACATATACTATAATATAAATGTTAAATTTTGTCATTTTATATCCATTACCTAAAAATTACTTGGTTGATGATGTGATGGTTAAATATATATCTAATATACGTGGGTGGGTGCTAATTATAATATAATATGAGTAGATGGTTGAATATCAATTCCTCAATCCGGAACATTATATGATGGGAGAACAATCTGAACGACACCCTTTGTTATGGAAGGAAAAAATCCTAAAAAATCTTTCCAGATGCAGCTCAGTTTCTCCAACAATGCCCATTATTTCTATACAATTACAATTGAAGCGTCAACGTACATGAAAAATCTTATTTGTAGATGGTAGCCAAATCTCTTGCCACTCTAGCGAGTTGGACCATCTCTTAGCGATAATTAGACATGTTCAAATGCAATGGGAAAGATTCTTTGCGGCTGTAGATTAAACGTGAATATATCACTACTCTAGAGCCCAAAGAGCAATCAAAGTAGTGGACCAAACGTGAGCCAACTCCAAAGAAGCCCAAGACGCTTCGGTCTGCAAAAAAAGTGATGATTACTTTTGATAATAATTTTTATTGATTACTTGTAACATTGTAAGACAGATGAATATTATGCTATCATATGAGAAAGATTTAAAAAAGCTAAAAGGCTAAAAAGAAGGGTTTGAAAAGTGTGCTAACGGTATAAAACTGAGAGGGAAATTATTATAATTTATATTTTCCGTTCTATCCTGGTAATTATATATATATATATATATATATATAATTATAATATTAATATATTAATAAAGGATCTACAGTCACCTGAAAATCACATTTTTTTGAATTTAGATGTATGTAGCAGCCCAACCCAAACCGTTGAAAATCATAAAAACGGCTTATATGTCCCTATCCTAACTTTTCAAGTTCTATGCTACGGCATTAAAAAATATTTGATACAGAGTGATTAAAAATCAGATGGGATTTTAAATTTTGATGATAATAATAACGGATATATCGTACTTCGACGCACTATTGCCGCACCCTGTATATATAAAATAATTTCATTCTGTAGAAGTTCAAAAGGGTCCGTAAAATTTATAACGCTAAACGTATAATTAAGTACTACACAGGTGTGTAAATAAATGTTGCAAGTAATTGTTATACTACTGTTAGTCACTTAAATTTCATTTTTTATTTTAAACTCTCATTAAAAATTCTAATAACCGTTAAATCGCGGCTATATAACCCAAAACTTCGAATCTGTGAACATAAGTATGTCGGCGTATAAATAAGTAAAATATAAAATAATATACTGACTACAAATCAATAAGATTATGGAAATCCACTAACTAGTATTTAAAAGAAACAGTTAATTTCGTACGAAAGTGTACTTTTCCACAAACGTTAGGAATAATATTTTTTCCAGTACCATTTAATGTTTAATGCGTAAAAATTCTTCTTTTGAAACTAAAATGCGTGCGCAAAATTGGCACTTTCCGCATGCTCGTAGAAAAATGATATATTATAAATAATATAACGGCTTGCAATCATATGAGCATTGTGAGTGGCAATTTGACTGGTAGACACAAGCTCTAATAATATTTACCAAACATTTTTTTATAATTTACATGTCGCAAATAGACCTAATTAGATATAAAATAAAGTAAATATTAATAAAATATATAAATTTAAAGAGTAGTCACAATCTTAGCACAAAAGATATTAATGATAGATTAAGAACGAAACCTGAATAAATTACTCGATAAAAAATTGTGTTGATCGTGGAAACAGGAAAAAACACAAAAAATGGGAAATAGTATTTAAAAGATATGTTTTTTTAATAATTGTTAACAAAAGTAAGAAGAATTTCAGGAGTTGCGCAGTGTGTAAAATCGATAGAGATGGCTCACCTTTTTTAAAAATCTTATAAAATCGAATTAATAGAAGATTTAAATATTAATTTAGTTATAAACAAATCTTTTGTGTAAGTAAAACTCATTACATCCATACAAAAAAATATAAAAAATTATTTACGTAAAAGTTACATTGAGCTAATTGCTCGGGTAGGATGGCGTATCTATAAAATAGATGAAATAAACATTTGTATGTATTTTTTTCAGTCGTCCACAACGCACACAACGATCAGCAAACTATAAGCAACCTTCATGTAACCATCTTTTACAGGATACACATTGAATCCTTTATAGATGCTGTGTTTTGTTAGTTTTTAACATAGCCAACACATATTTTCTGCATCTTCTTCACCACTGTTTGTATTGCCCGTTAAATTCATACTTTTTCATCACTTTTTAAAAAGTTATCCTCATCAATCTTATTTTGTTTATTAGACTATAGTTTTGATTTTAACTAAAATTTTTCTTTTCTAGACTTTTAATTTCCGTTTAAGTTTCCTTATCATTTGTTTGTTTGTTCTTTTTTAGTTTTTCTGTTTTTTTGCTGAAGTTTTTTATGTCTTCTTATGTGTATGGTGAAGTAAAGACGTAGCAAGTATTTTACTACGTGTGCGTGCAAACTGAACAAGTATTAGGAATTGGATCAACATTTTCAACCTATTCCATTAAAAAAAAATAACCTTGATATGCTGTGACCTTATGAGACACTGTATAATACGAAATAATTTTAAAATGTGAAGTTTGACTCTATCTATAACTTTTTATTTAGAACATTTTTTTCTATTTCTCAAAATAACGGAGATATCAAACTTCGGAGTATAAAATCCAAAAAACTGTATCAATTGCCTGTGTTTCTAAACTAATCATTTCAGACACTGTAAAAAATCGTTGAAATCAACTCTTAAAAATAATAATACAGTGGATGTCCCATTTAAAAAATCATAGAATAATACAATTTCGGAATAAGTACTTTCAGTAGTAATTAAAATTATTATTTAAGTTTTAGGTACCAAAGACTGTAAATGTTAAATATTTTTACTAATCGCTCTATAAGTATTACAATATTTCTAGTATTTCTATTTTCATAATTAATCATTAATTCTAATATTAACTTTATTAAAAAATAAAATCTTAATGTATAGTCTTTCGCCATTAACGTGAGATAATTATAGACATTATCGGTGCTTTACTTGTTTTCTGGTATGGTGGAACCATTATTTATTCGTCTGCATAACTTGTTTTTTTATGTTTAGAATACTTTCACTTCTTATGATTGGCACTATTTAACTATATATTAAGTAAGATTTGCGAATTGCTAAATTTAAAAGATGTTTCGAAGAGCCATCGATGTCTCTAATAGATATACAGGATATATAAAAATATAGAATTGAATTTACTACACATTAGTAAATAGAGAGACGAATGCAGAAAATGACAAATATTTTTAACATTGTTTTAACAAAATTTAAATGAAATTTAGTTCGTTATTATTTGAATTATATTAATGGGAACGAAAATTCGAATGCTTGAAAATAAAATTATATTGAATATAATATAACATGAATAAAAAGAGATCATTAAAGGAAAAAAAACATCGTTTGAATGCTACGAATTTATTAATGTATACTGCATTAGAAAATAAGACGGGGTAATAAAATCGTCTTTATAATACTAAAGTTACTAACAAGGTGGACAAAATAAATTCAAAAATTTTAAGCCATTTGTACATAATTCATTTCCAGTTTTTGCCTGACTCACTCTGTAAAACAATAATATTCGCGTTTTTATAAGAAAACCCATATTTTAATATGTTATTAAGAGGTAGCCAGGAGTAATTCCCTAGTAAACAATAGTTCTGTAGGCAAACTAAACTAGAAAATTGAGGAAAAATATAGAAAAAATATAATAAAATAATTATAAATAATTATGGTTCTAATAACTATAACATTTCGAACATATCATGTAATAGAATTTAAATAGTGGATCCTACATTATTAAAATTTTGTTGTTGAATAATAAATAAAACAAATAAAATTAAATTAAGTTAAATTTAATTAAAAACGAAATTGGGCATCAAATTATAAATTAAATTAAATACAAAACACACGAAAATATAAAATAAACAAATATAAAAAATCCCCGAGTGGATCATTTTTTTAAATTCATTCAACATCATTCAATAATTTCAAAAATTATTTTATTGATTTAAGAAAATATGTTCCATAAGTTCCTCTATATAATTTTTTTAATTTTGGTATATTTTATTATACTAATAGAATATTGCTATAATATGAAACAAATTACTTGATTTTTAAAGATTAAATTGTTTATTAAAACATTGTTTGCCCAAAAAATGAACAATATAAAATTTAATCTCATACTAAATCTTTGAATTCTAAATAGGAAAACTTCGATAAGTACGATTAAAGCAATTGGTCTAATAATTGGAAAACAATTAAAGGATATGCTTTCTAAAGAGATAATAACGAATTAAATAAATGGCTACAAGACTATATCCTGAATTCCGATACCTGAAAAGTCAAAAGGATTTATAGAAAAAATGTTTGTTCCTTACATACTTAACTCCCACAGAAAAATCAATAAGTTCCTTTCCAAAAAATTCATCAAAGTATCAATTTGTGTGTAGGATAATAGATTAAATAAACAAGTTTATGAGCAGGAAGCTAAAATCTGGGTTGCTATACACAAAACCGAAAATAAAAAACCGTATAATATCGATATTAAAACTACTTCGATAAGCCGATTGCACACTTTCCAGATAATAATGTTATAACTTTTCCTATACGGAAACAATTTGAATTTACTCGCTTGTGGGTGTTTTTTATAATCCAACCCAGGGCAATCACGTTGATTCAAAACATGTTGGATGGATACGGATTGCTGTGAATTTCCATTACAAGGAAATTATATTCTAGATGAAGCATAAGCGGAAATACATTTACACGATGTGAAAAAATAACAAGAAAATGCTCATGGAATTCGGAACGTCAAATCCCACTTCTCTCAAATTCTATTTAATAAAAAAACAATATTTTTCACAATACACAGGAAATATCGAGCAAATAATAATCTTTTTTATTTCCTGCAATTTCGAATCTCATCGAAAAACTGTTATTAAAAAGTAAATAAATTGAGAAGTAGAAAATAATTCTAACTCGGCATTATCAAAAAAATATTTGAAGAAGGGTAAATTTGTTTTCCAAATTTCCACGTAGTATATGGTATTTTAGAAATACCAAATTGCACTAAATACATACAAAAAATTTTATTACTCCGAAATATCGTAGTTACTGCCATAATTACTAAAACCGATATTATTCAACAGACTGTCTGTTGCGGGTTCGTATACCGCAATAATGATTGTCATTTTCAGCTACATGGGTACTCACTTCAGCGTAATATTTCAAGGATAGAATAATATTTATATTTAGAAGCCGATGATCTCAGTAATATACAAAAACAGTCGAAGAAAAATGTATTTTTAACATAACGTAAATGCAACACAACAAAAATTTTAACGATAAAGATGCTCTCCTGTTGTACTATTTTTTTTATAAATTACATATATAGAACAAACTTCTTAATATTAACATCTGACGTCTCTCTTTTTTATACTTATTGCATAACCTATTCTTGTTTACGTGCACGTAAATGATGTAAAGAAAAGTGTTATAGTTATAACTTAGGACGCATTTGTTCTGCATTCATAAAATTGTGAATTTAATTATACTCCAATGACATGAAGTTGGCAACTATTTTACGGAAATACGGAAATTATTGACTATACATAGTTACCCTGTTTGCCAAATTATATATTATATACAAAAAAACCTTAAAATTTGAAATAGCTTTAAAATTGTTCATGTCTTCGAAAAGAGGACTAATAAGGAACAGGAGGTGCTACCCAAAAGCTCCTGCAATTATTTAGGAACTGCAGAAGTACTTATACTTTTAATGGTACTTTAATTCTCTTCTTTAAAGTAATCATCCTTTACCTCTGCTATGAGTGGAAATATTCCACAAAGTGGGTTGAAGTCAATGCCTTTAAAACATCTTGCGATTCCGCTTGATGTTGTCAAATATACGAACAAATCGCAAAGGGCTATGTCGGGTGAGTAGGCTGAATGGGGCATAATAGTCATGTTGTTTTTGGTCCAAAACAATCTTGAATTATTATGGTGTACTAACCAGTCTTTGTTTCTCCTCATTTCCGGGCATTGTTGACGATTTCACCACTTCGGACAAACTTTTAATGAGCAATTCCACGGATGTCGAAAAAAATGCTCAACATTGCGTTTCTTCTAACTCAACAGTTTTTTGGGCGTGCAGAGTTTAGCATATTCTATTGTGGTTATTGCTGTTTGGTTTTTGGTTCGTTATCGGTTATGATCTCAGACAAGAAATTTGGTTTGTTGAATCTCTGTGCAATTGTGGCTCACGCTGGTTCTGCGTTGGGAATCGGGGAACAAACTTCGCTGCAATTTCTTCTTATGTTAAGTTCGTCGCGCAAAATGGTCTGGCAAATCCCAAACGACATTCCTACATCTTTAGCAATATCGTATATAGTTTGTCTTAGGTCCTGAATGTTAATTTGATGAACAGTCGCATCAGTGTCAGGATTGATGCAAGATGAATGCCTACCCGAACGCTTATCGTTTTCAACAGTTTCGCGCGGTCCTTCGTAGATGTTTAAAGTACATAAAAGAGCTGGATTTACTTAACTGCATCCTCGAAAGTTTGAACTAACATTTTCTGAACCTGAGTCGCTGTTTTGCTAAGCTTAAAACAAAATTTATACATACTCGCTTCTATTTGCATAAAAATGTCCGTAGTCGGCTCTACGTGTTTACATAGAAAGTTGTACTATGATTTATTCGCATGTATCATTTACAGGATCTTTTGGGGTAGCACCTCGAATTTTGTATTATGCAAATATGATAAATAATTCATATAAAATATCTGCTGAAAGAGAACATGTAACAATTAAGTTACTTCATTATCTTTCATGGAAGAGTGAACATCATGTTCTGAAACATCTGGGTTTATAAATTCCGAAAATTAAATTTCAGAAAAGCATTAGCAACTTATTTATTTTAAGTCCCTATAATTGAAAAAAAAAATGTGAATACAACTTCGTTTTTTTGGTTTCTTAATTATATTTATTAATTTTTACTCATTTATATAGGATCGTTTTTGAGTTTCTAAAACGCTTTTAAAATGGTACATGACTATTAATACATAAAATATAAGTTTTGGGACACATACTATTTTTAAAAATAGAGATGTTTATCAAACCTCAATTACTGAAAAACATACACTATTCCGTACAAGCAGCAATACTTCACATACCTCAATAATTCATTTTTTATACTTTCTCTCACTAGCAATTATTTTGTGATTCATTGGGTTTTATGACCGTTTCTTTCTTGTATGACATCAAGAAGGATATAGAAAATTTAAAATGTAAACTTTTTTATTAGCATTTAACATATATTAACATATAACATATGTATATATACATATTATCAATTTGAATTTTCCTCAAAAAAATTGAAACAATAAGTATTTTTTTTGTTACGAGGTTATCCATTAGGATATTGAACAAAAATAAAGAAATTAATTGAATAAACGTTTAGAAAGTAACCAAAGAACAGTTCGATTTTGCCGATCCCAGTAAATTTATTCGAAAAATATGATTTCACCTAGCAGCTAATTGACAAAATTTCACTAAAGGAAATTTAATTATTACGTTATTTCTAACTTGGTTTATTGTAAAATAATAAATTATTTTAATATGAAATAATAAGTAAATTTGCGTTCTTTTGTTCTTGTTACAATTTACGTAATAATTAAAGTTTATTTCGAAATGTGAGAAATAAATAATTATAATTGGAGTAAATCGACTCAATCGATAGGGACTTTATTTCACTTTAGTATATAATTATTAATAATAATCTTCTTCAACCATTCCAAGATTATAAGCAGGGTAAATTGCTCAAATAGGGATAATAACCTAAATAACTATTATTATTTATATACACTACACCACCCAGCAACAAACGAAATTTGTAATTGAAAACATCAATATCAGCTATTCCATATACAAATGGATAGTCATAATACATTTTATAGACAAGGCGAAAGGCACAATATATTACCTTTGGGACCGAGAAAGCTATAATAGACCTAGAGAACGTGTATTAATATTTGGTACTCGCAAGTTTATAAGTTAAAATAAGAAAGGAGAATCCATGTGGTAGTTTAAAAATTAAGAACGGATAAAAATCGAACTACAAATATACAGTGCGGTGTATATGTATGAAATAAATTTATTTATTTATTATAAACTTTTTGGGAAAAACCTGAAACAAGTCGATTTTTATTCTTAATTTTACATGTTATGATATAAAAAAATTATCCCCTTTGAATTATGACATCCCCCCGAAAATTTGTAATGAGAAAAGGGGTCATGAATTACCTTTTTTGAACGGTATTTTAGTTCTCTGTTAAGCAATATACAGGTTTTTAAATTTGGTGTATTAATAACTGAGAAAATTGGTGTTAAAAATCTAACATTTTGATCTTCACTTCAAAAGTTTACATCAAATGAAGCATAGAATCTCACATAATTTAGAATGTATTTTCTAATTTATTTTACAATTACATTAAGGGTTTAAAGTGAGATCCATTTACTTCTTGACAATAAGCAATGCGCACTTGGAATTCTCCTAGAACATTTGATATAACCTCTGGGCTTAATTTCTTCTGTTATGAATGCAATAAATTTAAAAGCCTGTATCTTACTGAACAGAGAATTAATGTCCCTTTCAAAAGAGGTGTCAGACCCTTTTCTCATGTCATAGTTCAGAGGGGATGAAAGGAGAGGGTAATATTTTTATATCATAACTTGTAAAATTAAGAATAAAAATCAAACTATCTCAGGTTTTCCCCAAAAGTTCACAATAATGATTCCATTCATATTGACCGCATTGTATATATTTTTATGAAATTCCTGTTTCGGAGTATTTTTGAGTTTTCGGATAAAAAGTTTGACCAAAAATTAATTTTGGTCTTACTTAAATTGACTTAAAACTAAATTTTAACATAAACAGATTCTCTCATAATACTCTTTCGCCATTTTGCCTGAATCAGCTCAAAAGATTTGGTTTATTTTAGTCTTTTTATCCTGCTGGTGTTGTCAAATATGAAGATTGATATTATGATGACATGTTGGAGAAGCTATTGAAGACTTCTGGCGAATTTAGGAATGGTCTGGATGCGGACTTTGTTTTGGATGAATTTTATTGAGTAGTTGATTATAAAACCGGTTTATATGGAAGAAAGTTTGGTAGCTCCGAATTTCTTTCAAGTAACGAATAAATGTTTTTCTATATTTTTCCAATATATTATATTGAATAACTTGTACATTCACAATTATTTTTGAATATAAACATTGTAACCTGTGTAACAAACTAGGGAAGTATACTTAATCTTCAATTTTACAAATCAACCATTTGAGAGTGTTATTATTTCCTATATAAATCAAAATATCGACTAACTCATATCAATTCTCATCAAATGCTAGTATGTTACCTATCAAATGCACCACCTAAATCTTTGAAAATGCTATATTTTTCTAGACTATTGCTTCGACATTGTAATTATAATCAAGAATTTCATTTAGAGGCAAAAGTTACAAAATTACGTTTGCTAATATTAAGGAATAAAAGAAATATACTCCCACCATGTCTGTAACTTATCTAGAAGATAACTATAAATCATTCTCGTATAAAAGTACGAAGAAAACCAAGTAATAAGAGACATTATGTACAAACATTATGGAAAAAAAGGGGTCAAGGATGGATCCCTGAGTATTCTTACAAAAAGTAGAAATTCTTCATTCTCGATTTTTGCATGCGATGTGATAAATAAGAGTCGAAAATGAAACTAATTTCGTAGACAATTCTTATTCTGAATAAACCATGATCAAGCTGCTCAACAACTTTTGAAAATACGGTATATATGTATATATGACATCTACTTAACTTGAATCATGGAAAACTCTAGCTGAATTACACTAACTAAATTAGTAATAGTATGTCCATCTGCAATGAAATAATGCTAATATTCACTAAATTATGAACAGATGATATTATTTCAGTTATTAGTGAAGCGAAAATAGGTTTTCAGTTTTTATTACTTCCTCATCTCGTCAGTAATTCCAACTCGACTGTAACAACAACTATCGCTTATTTAATATTTTATTTCATCCTCTTTAAGTTATCATAACTTTTGATGTAGCTAACATAATTAGTAAAATGCATTTCTAATAATGAAAGTGTAGTTGTGATTACTGGTGATTTCATCATCCATTCTATAAAAATTTTGAAAGAATTTTTGATAATTATTAGAATACTCGTTAATTGTATCCATATTCACATCGTCCATTTGATATCTATGAATTAGTAAGAAATTGTTTTGTGTACATATACAGGGTTGGGATAACGTATGGAACCAAGTAAATATCTTTAAAACGTACATTTTTTATTAATAATATACATCAAATGCATTTTGGCCCATTGTGCTTACTTGTGAAATTTCATAAATATCGTCCGTTTCGTATTAAAGATATTTACTTGGTTCCATACTTTATCCCAACCCTGTATATTAAAAGCAGTATTTATATGCAAAATAAAAACAATTTTCTTTCAAACCAAAGCGAAAACAAAATCAATATTTTATTCGAAGAAACCATTCTCCCAAAAAAACGAAAATACCGTTTCAAATGCTATTTTTGGGACAAATTCTACATTGGATTAATAATAACTGATTTAATCAGTTAAAGTGTAAAATTGTCTCACTCTCTAGTGCTCAACCCTCTTATTAGCTCTTATGTTTTATGCTCTAGTTTTAAAGCAATTAAAGGGAGTGACAAGCCTTTGAAAATGTTTTTAACATCGTTTTGTTTTAAAATGCAATAAGAAAGGAAAAGTTATGGCATCAACTGAAATAAATCAAATCAAATCTTTATTAAAAACAACGGTCTTGTTATTAAACGGAAGTGTAGGTGTGTGCATTGTGGGCATTGAAAAGGAAATCGATTCAATATCTATTTGATCGATTCTGAACGGCGCCCGAAGTGCTTAAAGAAAATATTTATAATGATTAAATAGTAATAGACCAGTCTCACTATTACAATAGAATCTAGATAAATTCTCTATAAGAAAACAACTAACGGATAGAAAGAAAATACATTTTAATTTTAAAATCAAAGATGAGTTTGGAGTAGATGCTGATAAAGGTTCTTTCTATTTCATATGTAATATTTTGTACTTGATAATAAGGTAGTATTACACGTTATAGAAAAACACTCTTTCTTTTCCTGCAAACGACTCTCGATCGTCTTCCGACAAAGTACCATCGACCATCCGACAAAGTACCATCGACGATTTTGGTGCAAAACGTGCGTTAGTCTTAATAAAAAGAACTATTAAGACGATAGATACCTACACCGGCGGTACCACACTGAGCAGCAGGCCATAAGTAGATGTTAATCTATCTACAAGTTGCCGGACATGACGTACCCATACGTTGAATTAAGATGATGACGTTCTTCACATTATAGAAACTGGTTTTACCATCTTCGCCTGGAGCATTTTTTTATTCCCCATCGGCCGTTGAACTCCATGTCCAAAAACGAGAACTGTGTTTTCGATTCCTCCATACCTTCGATGTTATAGAAGAACGTTATATTATGTAACATTGGATAACAGTACACAGATACAAGTATCGTTATTTAAAGAACACTCCAAACATATTTTATGAATTAGGCAATAACAATTTTTGGAACTATAGTATTTCTTAACGTCGCTTTATAATATTGATAATTATTCTGTATATTTCCGTTTAAGTTGTTTTTTATTCTTTTATTCTATACACATATGATTAATAAAAATAATATCCATGTTGTTATTGAAGAAACAACGAAAATGAAGTGATTTAGTTATTATACATACCAAGAGAAAGTCTGCCTTTAGATGTTAATAAAAAATATTTCTTTGGATGACACTTTTACAGTTCTTTGTATGATTTTTGCTTTTTATAGAATTTAGGAAGACCCTGCTTTGAACGAAATTAAAAATTAAAAAGGCCCTTTTTGTTTGGATACAGGAAATTTACTAAATCGTTCTTTAATTTTATTTAAATAGTTCCAGTTTTAATGACTTTTCAATTAAGTTGCTGTAACTTATAAGAAGTACGTTTTTGGATGAAATAGTCTTTAGATGATAATAAAAGTTTCTCTTAAGAAGATATTTATAAGAATCCCCTTTTTGAATGAAAAAGTTCTGTAAATGATAATTCATTTTTGGATAGAATTTAGAAAGTAACTCTTTTAAAAGGAATTAAAAAGGCCCTTTTTTAGTTTGGACGCTACTCAAGGAGGTACATCTTTAAATAATTCTAAGAAATTTCTTTTTGGCTGATATTTGCAAATCCCTCTTCGCTAATACTTAGAATATGTTGGATAGATTTTAATATTCACATGCAATTTAAGAAATGGTGCTATGAATTATATTTAAAACAAAAAGACCCACTTTTAATGACTTTTTTAATAGTTTTTAAAAGTTGCTACCACTCATAAGAAATAACATTTTTTAGAAGGAAGTAAAAATATGTTTATTTAATTTGAAAAGAAAAAAGTTTTTCTTTGAATGACACTTTAAAATTAAAATGGTCCTCTTTCACTTTGGATGATACTTAAGGAGACCCTTCTTTATATAATTCTAAAAAAAATCCTCTTAGGCTATTATTTAATCTCCTTTAAATGATACTTAGAGAATATGAAAGCTTGGATAGATCCAGAATCTTTAAATTAAATTTAAGAAATCATTCTATTTAAAAATTTCACTTTTAATTACTTTTTGAAAGTCAATTAAGTTGCGGTCTATGATACCTATAACAAGTTTTGGATGAAATTTCTAGAATGTTATAATGATTGTTTCTGCTCTTACTTAATGACGATGACGAAAGGTGAAACAATTGTCATAAGAATAATTAGTTTTTAGAAATGTGTACAATTTTGGGACAAGTATATACAGTGTGTCTACTTAAGTTGGAACCATATGGAAAACTTTTTTATTATTAATTTTAGGAAAAAAAGTTATTCTTTATAAAAAGTTCTGCATGGTCTAAAACCTAAAATACAACCATCGGATTTAAAATTTGTTGAGCCGTATACAAGGTTTGTCGAAAAATATAAATTTTGCTCAAGAGTAAAGTACCTTTATATTTGACAATATCGAAAAATGTTACGAAAAAAAGTTGATCAGAATTAAAAATTACGTTTAAATATGCAAGTACATCCATTTACATTAATAAAATTATTTTTAAAACGTATGTCTACAATAATGCAAATTTAACTGTAGTGCACTTATTACGCGTTTTAATTGCAAAATTATTAGAAAACATCGAAAAACTAAAAGGTTATCATGTGTTTCGTAATCACAAGAGATAAATATTCATTCAAAATAGAAATATTAGTAAAAAATAAAATAATCTGAAGTTTTAATTCAAATGGTACTTGCATATTTAAACGTAATTTTTAATTCTGATCAACTATTTTTAGTAACATTTTTCGATATTGTCAAATTTAAAGATACTTTACTCTTGAGCAAAATTTATATTTTTCGACAAATCCGATGGTTGTATTTCAGGTTTTAGACTATGCAGAACTTTTTATAAAGAATAACTTTTTTTCATAAAACTAATAATAAAAAAGTTTCCCATATGGTTCCAACTTAAATAGACACACTGTATATGTACTTTTATGAACAGAGGTTAAAATGTTCTTTTTTAATTTGGATATCAAAAAGATCTTTTTTGAATGACACTTTAAAAATTCTGTCGATGATAGTTTTTCTTGGATGGAGTTTAGAAAATATTTTAAACGAAATTGAAAATTAAAAAGGCCTTTTTTAACTTTGGATAGTACTTATGGAAGTCCCTCTTAAAATAATATTGAAGAAATTCTTCTCTGACTTATATTTAAAAGGCTCCCTTTAGGAAAGGTCTTTCTATAATATAGTACTTAGATAAGAGCTAGACTCAAAAGCTATTTCTCATGTTCTTTTGTAATAATTTATAACAATTTACATTTTATCTAAACAAATATAGGTCATATATCATCGAAATTATTAGTTTATTTCACTTAATTCTGTATATTATTCAATAATCAATAATCCAACCATGGGCTACTTACTTCGACTTATAATATTTGTAGCTGTTATCCATTACAAAGTAAGAAAAAATCTATATCTTATACTAAAATATTTTGTAATGAAATTGATTATCCGATAAAGACCTCAAAAATGACTATATATTTAAAAAGGCTTAACTTGATCCGATACATATCTATCTCTAGTCTTAGTATTAAAGGAAATTCTGATATCATGTCAAATAAACTTTCTAAAGTTCCTTTCTCGAAAAATAAACCATTAGAATAAAATTGAATTTTTAACCAGTAAAGTAGTCGGATTGGCACTAGAGTAAATAAAGCTCAGTAATTTAAATCACATGCATATTCCCGTGAGAGAAGCCGCATCGTATGAGTGCAACTTAGCAATTTATTCCAATCTTTATTCCACAACTACGAACACTATACGACTATCTAGCATCCAACACAGATAAAACGCTCACGTTCAGTACTTTTAGGAAGAGAAACAATGTGGTATGGAGACGACGTTAAACAATGAAGTGTTGTTCTAGGAACAACACATTTTTTCACTGGCTAAATAGCTTGTTGTATTCACTAGTTAGCGACTAAATAGCCGTACGGTGCCGATAAAGAGAGCAACTGACACCTCCGTGTTCACGATCTTTTATGAAATTTTGTGGTTTGATTTTAGGAAAATGTACAATTTAAATAATATCCGTCGAGAATTTCTGAAACCGCGAATTCAGGGTGCGCAGTAACCGAAACTCAATAAATGGTAACATTGGTCATTCGAGTGACATTCTTTGAGCTAGTGCAGTGTTGCCGAATTGGCAATGCCCCACAAGTAAAAAATAAAACTTTAGTGTCACAAATCCGAGAAATTATATATGCACACCTACGATTTAAAATCTTTCAGATTAAAAACGTACTTAATATTTAACTTATGAAGTCAACTAAAGAAGACTAGAGAGTGGCTTCCTGTTTAAAGCTCTAAATTTCTGTTCCAACATATTTCCCTTAAAATCAATGAAAATTTTTTAATCAATTTGACAACTAGTTTCAAAAGTCACAAAATAATTTAAGAAATATAACAAATTTCAAATATAGAATTAAAATCAAAGACTGCAGTATGAAGTAATATTACAATTAAAAATTAAAATACATTGAATTAACACTAATAAACGGCGATTAATAACCTTAATAATAAGCCAAAATTAATATTTAAAGTCAAAATTAAAATAGGTAGTTAAACTAAAACTAGCATAAGACCACCATGTAAGTGCTTGTTATAGAAGGGCCAACAAACCATTGGGCTTGCAACAAGGTGTTTAATAATCAACCAAACTGGATTGGAAAAACGGTTAGGGTGGAAGGATACACAAGTCATACAAGCAAAACTAAAGCTAGAGATATTACTGTAAAGATAACCCCTATCAAAAAAGGGGGGAAGTAATCGGGATCAAGGGAACATAACATGAACAGAAAGGATGTCAGCCAACCAACAACCATGAGACCTCGCCGTCAGTGCTATTTTCCGCTTTTTCTTTTCTTTTTATTGTTTTGCGTGTTTGGCCCATATCCTATCTTTAGATTTTACCTTCTGGAAGGTGTTTGTCCATTGTCCCTCATGGTGTTAGAACTCTAATCTACTAATTAGCCTCACCTCTACCTTCAATCACGTCGCTTCCTTTAATATTGGAAGTCAGACGTGGAGGGTTGTTGGTTAAGTACCTAAACCCTATTAGCAATTTGGCTTTACGGGATCCAACTTTGAGGTTGCAGCAAAAAATCACATACACGAGTCTGGATTATGATAAACACGATGGCAACTTCTTGATAATAAAAACTTCATGCAAAAGAAAAATGCTTTGTGGATGAAATTTTGGATTCTCTCATTAAACTATGTACCAATCGGTTTTTAAGAATTTATAAAACATTCATGGTTACTGTTTTTCAAAGTAAATCCCTACAGTACAATAAAAAAAATATATTCGTTCATTCCGTATTTTGTTCTTCCTCTTAGTTACTTAGTAACCTTACTTTTTTTGTTTTATCCTTTTCTATATCTCTCTTTTTAATTGTATTTATTATTTTCCTGTGGTGTCAGATACCAAAAACAATCCTGAAATATTTTTATAAAAAGATGTTGTAGCTGATGGATTTTATTATGAACTGCGGAAGACCAATGCTATGCACCATTTGAAGCCGACAATTGGCTGAATTAATAATAAAATCAGTTTTAAAACCATTGAGCAGGTAGTTAGATTAATTCATTCCTGTGATTGAATGTGAACTGTGGGGAAGATAGCACGCTGCTATATTTTACAATTATACAATAATAATGTGTATTATAATTTATTAAGTGCGCCCCTATAACTACTAAACAGCACTTATAACTAAAATTAAACTAAAATCTACTACTGAATACGCAGAAAACAACTAAAATACTAGTTAAGCGCTTTACCCAAAACAAAATCTGTAACTAACAAATTTGATTCGCTCGAGAGAAGACATTCAAATGGCGATGTTGTTAACTTCGGTAGTACACCGTCCAAGTACGTATTTTTATTGTTCGCGACATGAAGATCTTAAGAAAATTCAATAATTCTAATGTTATATAGGGCGATACACGCCTGGCAGTTAGACCTGCACAGGTCCTTTTTACCTTCTTATTCTGTAGCCCTTTCGAAACATTTTGTCTTCTAAAAAGACACTATAATATTTTCCCAAAATTGATTTGCTAAATAATAACGCTATTTTCAACTAATTAATATAACATTTTAGTAATGATTTCAAAAATTGGTGTCCTTTCTAAAACTTCATTTTCAATTTTTTTCGCTTAATTTGCACGTCATTTATGTTTGAATAAATATCCAGACATTAAATTAAACCGAGACCCGTTATGTAAGGTCAATTATCATTCAGACGGGATGGTCATAATGATTTAATGACAAGGCAAAGCGACTTCGTCAGCAAGAAGATTCTTAGGCTCGGACAAATACTCCATAAAAAAGTTAATAACGCTTTGTTGCCATACAATTTGTATAAGTAAGTTTTAAAAAATATAATTTGGCTCCGCATTCTAAACGAAATATCTGTTTTCGATTCTTCAGGTAATTTTAATTATAAAAAGCTTTGTGTTTCATTTGCTCAAGGATGCATTCGATATTAAGCTCCAAAAACGAGAAGAAGTAGAAAAAAGAAAGAAAAGGCAAAAATGAAATTGTGGTTTTATAAATGCATCATCTATATTTCCGAATAAATATAGAAATATGTTTAATATTTTCAATTTAATGTAATTGGAGCAAATAAAATGTTTCTTGTAACTAAGACAGTCAGATCAATATTGATATGTTATTTATCTATATCTATTATCTGTAGATTTTAATGTATTAGTAACAAGAACCATTTTATTTGTTTAAATAATAATAATAATAATAATAATACTGGCTATAATAACTTCATATGGTGATGCACAAATAGTAAATAGTTCAAAATAAGACGGCCTTAAAAGTGTACTGCATTTATTCTATTGTATGTCCAATTTGCATTATAATTTAGTTCTCTATTTAATTTATTGTTTTTAGTTGTATAATTTCGGTTAAGAAGTAATGTTGTGTGAGTACCCAATTTTTTTACGTAACATCTATTATAAGATTTTTTCAGATTTCCTTGTAAACATTCTTCTGATTTTGTTAAACCCGTACAATTTTTTGTCTATTTGTTTTTAATTCCGGTATGGTTTGCGGTCTATCAATATACACCCTGATCTTCAGCAATCCCCGACAAATCTGGCCATCTTGCAGGCCACGGTTGGATATGAGTCTTCCCGAGTAGAGTGTTTTTAAAACAAAGAAACTTATGGCGTTATCTTGCTGGAAAAAATTAATTTCCGGATACTTAAGGAGCTGATGCACCAAAAATATCTGGATTAATAGTGAAAGAATTAATAAGCAGCCTAATCATTTGGTGCCTATAAAATGAGCTGTGCACTTCAAAATTACATGCGCATAAATTATCTGGGCATCATTTTCTAAAACAACTCACATCCCGCCAAAAATAAATGGTTTTAATAACTTTAATGAAAATGGCTAGAAGAATATACGAATGTTCAAACATTCACAAGATTAATAACGTAAACTTTCTAGTGTTAATATTTGAGTAATTCTTTTTCATTTTAAACAAAACTTTCACTTTTTCACTAATTCCCAATTTTAATTTGGGGTTACAAATGATCATATTTTAACTGATAATCGTTAAATGGATTAACTTGAAACTTTAATTGAATGTGGATGATTAACAACATTTAGAAACATTTGGTAAGGTTTTACCTTTAGTGATTGACAACTTAATTTGGAGGTGGACAATGGGCAACTCCTACTTAAGTTGTGAATAGGAACTTTAAGAAAGCTTCGTAAGAGTGGTCACGTCTTATTGATTATTGTATATGGTACGATTTTATTTAATGTTTTGATTGGTTGGAATTGGACAGCTTTTATAATTCAAGATAAAAGTTCTTTGAGAATATACCGAGTAAAACGAAAAGTGTGTTGGATTTTTTTGTTTAAATTGGATTAATTGGCCCAATAATGCCAGATGCTAGAAGTTCACACCATTTTGTTTTACTATATAACGACATTTCATACAACTCACCTGGGTTTTCATCATTCCAATTTTGTTTATTTACACGTACAAAAATCACATAATTACTACTTTTATGAAACGATTTTACCCACTACACTAAATCACCGCTCCTAATTTAACAAATAATATTAAATGTGAAGCAATAAATGAAAACCTACAACCCCTAATGTGCACAAAATGAACAATGGGAATTTCAAAATTTCAAAATTGGTGTAGTAATGTTAAAATTAAAACTTTCGTTTCAGTAATAAAAATATTTACATAAAATTGAGTAAAATAAAAAAAAAGATAATGAAATAGGTAAAAAAGTCCAAAAGAACTACCGACGAGGAAGTATTAAAAATTGAAATAGGTAAGATAATAAAAAGAGATGTTATATAGGTAATAAAATAAGACATCCATACATTTTTAGATTGTTTTCTGAGACTTCCGCCTAAGCCTAACATTTAAAAATATTGATAAAGAAAATTATTTTCTCAATAATTATTAAAGATATACTAAATGGTTACATAAATACGCTCATTAAACGACAAACCTTCAATTAGATGGAAATGCAACAAAATGCATAATATAAACACACCACTATTACATAAGGTTATTTGCACTTTGCTTTAAATTATTAAGTAATCTTATATTGCAATTATTTTGTAGATGAATATTAAGGCCGGCAATTTTGAAGATTATTTGACTTTTGGTATACACATAAATTAAAATAAATTGAACCATAGGTGATGTTTTCCGCTAGAAGTTATGCATCTATTGTGGCATTGTTAATTTTAAAATTATTATAGTGAGTATAATATTGAAATCTGATAATAAATAATGTTTATATGGAACGCTACCTCGAGATTCTAAGAAAAAATAAATTCAATCGGTAAAAGCTGCTATGTCTGGAGTGTCATTTTTAGCAAATAAATAAGTATTACTAAATGTAAATCAATTAATCAAAATATGTTTGAATATAATAGTTTTGTTTATAAATAGAATCAAACTCGCTGATCTGGCAACATCCATAAAATATCTAGGAGTCATTGACTCGTTATCCTTGAAAGAGTGTTTTTCTATTCCGCTTGACTTAATTATATAATATGAAATAGCAGACTAGTCCTCATTTACAAATAATAGCTGTTATAAATAATACACCTATCATTCTATTATCGAAAAAAATCTATAGGAATTTTTTTTATGTCAGATTTACCGAGGGTGTATGTAAATCCGGAACGCGGATTATCTTCGGTCCTATTCAAATTCCAACTGTGAAAAAAATATGTTTCAATGGAAATTAAGAAGCAGATGTTATTTGGTATAAAAATAAATATTGATGATATTGTAAAATATTTCTTAGTACAAATTCATTTGGATTCATTTAAAAAAATAGTGTAATCAAACCATTGATGAATATATTTGATTCTACTTTAAACTATTCTTAAAATTTATTTTCCCTCTGTGCATACAAAAAAATATTTGCTACCTTCATCATTTCAAAAATAATGCCTTCTATAATTTTTAAGAAAGATGGGATAGGCAGGATAGTTAGCATCAAAAATATTTTGAATTTGTTTTCCAAAATAATTTTAAATAATTAATTTTTTGAAACACTGACTAGTCACCTATTGTTGATACACAGTTTATATTCATAACTTAAGTTTATAATTTATAATAATCGGATTAAAAGTACTTTATAAAACGCCAGGAAAATGTAGATAACTTTGATATTATTTATTATGAACTTCCTTTCAAATTTATAATAAAGAAATGAAATAAGTGGCATAAATAATTCAAATGAATGAGATAAATATATGTATTTTTTACTAAAAATATTTTTTGCTAATTAATAGTAGTAAACTTTGACCAGTTTGAAGTGACATCGATGTAAATTTGGCAGCCTGGACATTTACTTGTGTATGTACTTTAGGAAAATGAAAATAACTGGAAGAAAATACATTTTTGGAAAAAAAAATACTATTATCAAGGCTTGAGTCACCAAAAAAATGTTCAAAATCGAAAATATAATATTTCAAATAACCTCCAAAACATAATGCTATGTTGTATGAAAAAACCGTTAAATTTAAATAATACTGAAATTTTTAACACATAAAATTGATCTTAAAAATATTTTTTTACTCTATCATTATTTTTCTCTAGCGACTCATTAAATTTCGAAATAGTACGGCTTTAAAAGTATTCTAAACCATTAATGTGTATGAGAATTCCCTCTTCTCATTGTTCATCACTCTGTATTTTTACAATAAATATCTATCGCAATCATTATTTGTAAACAATTTTCTAATTTGGTAAAATATTTTACAATGGTAGATGCAAATAAATAAATTTCCATTTGAATTTGTGTGGTTTGCATATAAATGGCCAAAATGTGATTTAATCAAAAAGTTTTTAATTGCTTGTAAACTAGCCTTGTTTTCTTTTCGGATATTAATTACTGACTAATAACTGGTAGTGATTATACAATGTTGAACTTTTAAAATTAAATTTCAAATTGGAAAACTAAGTTAATAAAACCATCCTCGGAAAAATTTCATAACAAAAACGTCCTTACCATTCTTTCACGTTTCTGGTATAATTAGACACATTAATCGCTTATTTTCAGTAGAATGGAATATTATTTATTTATTCGATGAGTATTGTAGTTTAGAAAACGAAACCAAAAACAAGCTTTTGCGGTTACCATAGGAAACGATTTGGTTTTTGTTTCTAGTCTATTATATTATTATTCTTTGAAATTTCGTTTATTGATTCGAAGTATAAGCGAAACGAAGATAATTTGTCTGGTACAATATCGATAAAAACAATGATAATATTGGTATCTTCCAGTAAAATCAAAGATAATTTCTTAATTAAAATATTTTGCGTCCTAGAGAATATTGAAATACAATATCAAAATTTTCAGAATGACCTTGTTAGTACAAAAAGTTTACAAATGGAAAGTCACGGTTATATCTAAAATATGGGATATCATCATTTTGATTCAAACTGTTTAGCGAATGAGCTTAATTTTTTTTCTGGTTTCCAGAGAGAATGTATAACTTGTTTTTTATATATACATATTTGATATATGTGAACGATTTAATATTCCTAGCTAAAAATATCCATACAAGTTTAAAATAATCATTTAAGTGCATGTAAGTGTTTTTCATATTTCGAGTCGATTAGAATAATGTAAATCTTAAACTCATTTGCATCTATAATGACAAATAAGTTGTTTTAGCCACACCATTTTATAAACAAATTCATTCTCCTCTACAGTTGGTACTAAAGACCGCTAAATATGTGTGAAAAATGATTAATATTTTTTTATCACATACATTTTTAAGAACATTAACAAAAAAAAGAATTCTCAGCACTGACACCTGAGTTAATACGAGTACCATTTTACAAAAATATACATATCTGTATTTTTCTTTCAGTGAGAAATTTTGTATAATTAATATTTCTAAGCGAAACCAATCCTGCCAGTTAAAGAATCAAGTTTTTATAAGAATGCAATATTCGAATAAGCTAAATTTTCAAAAATTTGCATTATTTTCTGAACAATTTTCTTTAAATACAAATAATATGTTACTTTTTAAAAATGCAAGATAAATGTAGAATTGTTTATCAGAAATTAGAAGCAAATAATTAAAAGAGAGTTGCAGGAAAGATTCGAATAAAAGGCAAATACTTCGGAGAATCCGAGACAAAAAGAGAAATTAAGCAAGAGCATAGCATGAGTCAACCTTTCTTGAACATATATATATTGACCGTTTTAAAAACATATAAAAGAAAGTAACTATAGATATTGATATTATAATTATAAATTTAAAAGATAAAATATTTTTATCATAAAATTCCTCGATTTTCAAAAACTTTAAGATTAAACAATGGTTATAATATTTCAAAAGTCTTTGGAAAATCATGGAATTTTATTTTTTACATTTATAATGGATAAATTCTACAAAGTAAGATTCTTACCAAAATATGAAGTATTAAACGAAGTATTAAATGCGGAAACCAAGGAAAAGAATAAGTAACAACAGTTGTTTATCTGGGAACAAATATTACGAATGAAGAAAGACCAGGCACAGAATTATTGAACAGAACGAGAAAAGGCCCGCATTAACTAAATAAAACAATAATCGGGAAGGAAATTTGTAGTAAAGCTAAAACAAACAAAACAATGCAATATAAAAACGAGCAATCAAACAAGAAACTACCTAGAGTAATAAAACAGCAGGGAAGACTGAAAAACATGCACGTAGATAGGAAGATGTAAAACGAAACATATGTTAAAAACCAATTACACAATTAGTAGACTTCAACCTCTTAAAGTAGATGAAAAATAGAATAACTTCTGATAATAAATTAATTTCCGGAAATGCACCCGTTCTGTCCAAAAATTAAAATAATAGTGCCAGTTACCGTTAAAACGATGACAAATGTCTTGTGTGAATTGCAGAAACTCGCGATAACTTTTAGAAACCACTAATTAGAATTCCACTTGGGCGGACCTTTGTTCAAAACAAAACTAGATCAGAACGAAACGACAATCCGTGTGCCGGTGCAACGGACAAGGATCGGGTAACACCAAGAAAACCCTAAATTAGTCCGAGCGATACAGGCATATCGTAGTATCCAGTGTATCTTAAAGATTAGGTAGGGTCAGTCGAAACTGGGGGCTTCCCAAAATGTTACTCGGGGTACAAATTTTGCATAGAGGGACGCAGTAATTTTTAGCTGAATAGAATTTGCAACTGGTGACTTGTTTACCTTTGGTATATTAGCCTAACCCAACCTAACCGTATTTAACCTAACTTAACCCAAGCTACCATAACCTAGTCTAACCTAATCTAAACTAACTTAACTTGACCTGATCTGACCTAACCTAACTTAACATCACCAAACCCAACCCAACCTAACCCAACCTAACCCAACCTAACCCAACCTAACCCAACCTAACATAACCTAATCTAAACTAACTTAACTTGACCTGACCTAACATAAATTGTATTAATTACCAGTTATGAAATCCATACAGATAAAAATCAAGTCTCCAGTTGCGATGTTTTCTACTTGAAAAAGTATAAATTCCCCAATTGAGAATTCATGAGTTGTTAATACACAAAATATTACAGTAACTAAAATGATTGAAAGTCAAAAAACTTTTGTCGTTTATGTCTATCGCGAAACAAAGTTCTGTTTAGTGCCACACGGTTGTAGAACATCTTAACATACCATTCTTTATTTAAAAATGAATTATGATGCAAGCTCATACTTTAGGACTACTTTAAAACGAAATTAGTTTTACTTCAATGAGGATTGATAATTTATTGCCTGTTATAAACATGTAAAATTAAGAACCAAAAATTTCTTTAATTTAATTATATAAAATTCTGTGAAATAACTATAATTAAATTACCTTAGATATTGAAAGTTACATAAAAAGAACCATTTTTTGTAAATAAGAAAATATTATTCAAAGAATATTTTGGAAATTGAGAAAAATATTCCATAAGTATGTATAAGAGGTAGCTTGAAGCTTTACTTTTATTTATTTGTTTTTTTGTAAAACCAGTAATTATTTCCTATTTAAAATGTTACAAAGGATAATTGAGACTAACATCTCTATCTTTTATTAACAATTATTTAAGTTGGTTGAATGCAACATTTTATAATTTTAAGTAGTAAAAGAAAAAATCCAGGAAATCACTTTCGATATAACCGGAAAGGAGTATATTTTGGTAATTTTTTTTCGTAACCACGTGGCTATAATTCTTAAAATACAACTATATGTATATGTAAAACAGTCAAGTTTACTCAAATTAAATAATAAAATGTCTTAGTACAGCCACTAAACCAATTCTGTCCTTAGATTTATTAAAGAAATTTGTATAGTTATTTCTTATTTATATTTATAAATTTATAAATATCTAGCGAAAAGAAAACTTTCGTTATTATATACAATTTTATACAAATAAGGGCCCATTTCTAACTTGAGAGTATTAAAATTGAAATAAACTTTGGTAACAAAATTACAATTTTGTAAAAATATTCGAAATGTACTAAATCTTAGAATATAAGGACTTTGGTGTGACATTAAAATCTTATTACAATCATTTTAGTACAATTAAATGAATTAATACAAAATCTACTTGACCTGACGATCTTAAATTAGGTATCCATAACATAACACTTTAGAAATTTTTATTTTGTTAAATTTAGCACAATCTCATTATTTTCGAAGAGTAGTTTTATCCAAAAAAATATTCAAAAAAATCCTTTTCAAAATACAATATAATGTACAAGAGGTTACGTTAAAAATTAGTAAAATCTTTCCGGTCATACCTGAATATTCCTACATTATTTTATTAATATATAGTGCATTAAAAACTATAACAAAGTTCCAACTAATCCACTAATTCAAATAATTAGTCTAATTTATCATTTTCTATCGCGAAATAAAAGAAATACTAAAAGGAGAAGAAATAGTTAGATTTATAAAATTGTAAACGCTACAATGGTACGGACAAATAAGAATGTAAAACGAATTACAGGATGGAGACCATGTGAAAATAGACCTAAGAAAAGTTCAAAAACTAGCTGTGAAGATTAAATGAAAAAGATAATTCGATATGGGAATAAGAAGATAAAAGATAGGTATAAACAGAGAAATATAATAGAAATAGAAGACACCTAACAATTTCGAAAATAAATTTGAACGTGGAAAATTTGTAAAACTTGAATTCCCTCTACTAAATATTCGCCTGGGAAGTTTAATGTCAGTTACCATGGAGAAAAAGAAACTATTTATTATACAATAAATAATCATTTTGTAAACAATTAACAAATTTTGATAGAATTTTTTACTACGAACACATTTTTCAATTTAGAGTTGTGTATTTGGCTAATCTCCCATTACTTTTTTAACGTCCAGAAATTGCATAATAGTCGGATATCGCTAAGACTAAAAACGTAAAACGTACACAAAGCATCGATTGCATAATCACTGGTTTGGGCGCCGCCGCCAGGCTTATTAAAGTCGCTGAACTTGACCTTAAGTTTTGCCGGAGGAGCGACCGCGCTCCTATTATATATAATTTGAATTTTTGAAAATGTAAACAATCGTATCCCCAGAGTTTTGGAAAACGGAGAACGGCACTAATAGATCTTCTGCCTGTATT
The DNA here is from genome assembly GCA_951812935.1 of Hermaeophaga mercurialis. Lineage (NCBI taxonomy): Eukaryota > Metazoa > Arthropoda > Insecta > Coleoptera > Chrysomelidae > Hermaeophaga > Hermaeophaga mercurialis. The sequence goes on from OX638358.1 coordinate 42,190,616, forward strand.
TCTTCTTAATTTTCGCTTTAAATCACTAGTGTTATTTTTTATTAAACTAGCCCTTATAAAACTAAAACAGGTGCGATAGTTGTTTGCAATTAATTTAGGTACCTCTCAATTACTAACAAAGCAAACCCGATATGCCGGTATGGGTAAACAATAATATGCGGAAAAGTACCCGTATTGCCGTCTTCTAGCGAATATCAAATGACTTCGCGGACTTGCCTAGTATACAAAAACCAAACTACATTCCGTATCGTATCGATTGACGATGATGATGCTGTAGATCGAGTTTTTTTTGGTTCTATTGACACTTTATAGAAGTAATGGACTGATGGAGGAAAGAAGAATAATCCTGTTTGGAAAATTAATTGCCACCTTTCTTAGTAATAACAGTGGTCGGGTTAAACGTTTTCATTGATACGTTTTTCTAGCAATGCCTTCTGATACGAGGTACAGTCAGATAAATTCGAGAATAACCGATAATTTGGGTGTTTCAAAATAAAGTTTGCGGTCAAGTTGCACTTCGAAGAAAATATTTCGGAACTAAAGGTGATAACGTGGCTACAATTGCATTAGCAGATCGTCGAACCGTATATTCGGAGTTTTAGTTTGAGGAATTAAAAAACATCATTTACTCAACATAATATAATATATTAAATGGGATATGTTATTACCATCGTATGCTTGTTGAATAATATAATATTTTTTTAATCTTCCAAAATACTGCTGGAACCGTTCCTTTGTACTGGATCTCTGAAATGATTTTTTTGATTATAGTTGTTTGTGTCTCTTTGGTCTTTCTACCACACCACTCCATTTATTTCTATCACTAACTGATTTCTTGATCTCTTTCACCTCCAGATTCTTTATATCTTCCTTAACTTGGTCTTTCCATCTAAGTTTTGGGCGTCCTCTTGTTCTTACTTCTACTGATCTCCAGTCTTTTATTCTTTTAATTATTGACTATTTTTTTAATCTTCTTTCCTCATGTCCCAGCTTTTTATGTGTCGTATTACATTTTGTCCTTCTATTTTGCTGTTTCAACATACGGTATTCTTCTTCGTAGATTTTCTTTGGTCCTAGAACTTTTCTTAATATCTTCCTCTCAAATATTCTTAAATTATTTTCTTTTTTATGTGAGAAGTAAGTCGTTTTAGCTGTCTCTTAGTACTTTCTGATAGCTCCAATAGTTCTGTTCCCTACTTGTATTCTTTCTTCGATTTCCAAGTTTTTATCGTTCTTTGTATTAATTAAGACTTATAGATATTTAAAATTTTTTACTTTTTCGAATCTATGTTTTCCTATTTTTATTTCATGTATCTATTTGATGAAACCATCTGAATTTTGGCCTTGTTCCTCGTATATTAACTAGTTCTTTAATCCATGCTCAAACCATCTAATCCTTTTACCTTAATTACTTCCCTACTCTTTGGTTTTTACTATGGGGAGGAATGCTTTTCTCAAATCAAATATCATTTATTTCTACATTTCTATTCTATTAATCCCATCTGTAGAATTCCCAATTAATTCTTATTCCCCAAAAATTTTTCCTATGTCCTATGTCTGGTACACCTACTTATTTTATGTCTTCTGTATATGATGTCGAATGTCATTTTAAAAACAATGAAAAGCGTATGGGGTTCTATGGTGTGCTTATAGCATTTCTCTGTTGTTTGTGTCTTCTGTTGTTGATTTTTTTGTCTTATATTTCTGTTGAAATCATTCATATTCTGTTTTATTCTGCTCGGTAATATGCGTTACATTATTCTTTTCTTTATTATAGATGTTAATATTTAATATTTGGTGTTTAATAGCATGATTCCCCTTTAGTTTGTGCATTGGGTGACATTTCTTTTTTTGTAAATTGGTTGTAACAGTTCTGACCTCCAATCGTTAAATATTTTTTCTTGATTCGAAATTTGCCCCAACAATGGTAATTTATATATATTCATGCTAAATATTTGTTTGTGACTCAAGAACAAATCAGAGGCCGAGGTTCATTTAATATTACCACAACTAATTTAACGCAGGGTATTCAGTGCCTTAGCTAAGCTTCTTATACATAAATAATTTACATCCTCTCGCTTGAAGCCTAAAGTATTAAATAATCGTTACATGAGTAATTTTGCCAGAAGAACCCGACTTTTCTTTAATCGAATAATAAACTATAAAGAAGATAGATACGAATATAGGATACCATTAATAGTTTTAATAAAACATACCGCGATCAAAATCAAATTGTCGAAAGTTCCGTTATTATCTATCTATTACAAGGAAAAAGAGACTAACGCAAATTGATGTGTGGGAAATATCTTGTGTTTGTGCGTCGGCAAAAAGTCGCATTATTATGCCAAAAGCACGATTAGAAGCGATTAGACTATCGAACGGTACTTAATTTTCAAACAAGACTTGCAGGTTCGTTTAATTTCATTCGATATATTATATAAGACAGCATATAAAAGTGATTTTATCATTTATTGGAGAAGAAGTGACACTGAATGGAGTAATAAATTTAGAATCAATTGCCACCTAGGTGGTACCTAAAACCAGTAATCAGATATATTTGAATCTTTATATAATTTATCCATAAAATTGACACTATATGCAAACATGTACATACATAAACGTGATGACATTAATGGATAGGAAGAAGAGTAGAGAAGAATAAATGTAGTAGAAATAGAAACAATAGAAACTGTTTGAATAAAAAAGGAAATTAAATTTCGAGTTTTAATGCAAATGCTTGTACAAAATAAAATAGAAATACATAAAATGGGTAATAAAATGATTTAGAAAAGTTATCCCAGAGAAATGGATAAAAAATATATAATTATAGAACAGAATTTGATATCACAAGATACAAAGATAGAACAGACAGAAAAAGAATACAAAGAAATGTGATAAATAATAATAAAAATATAAAGAAAGGTATTAGTAAAACGTATGGAAGAAATAGTACAGGAGAATATGAATATGCAGAAAACGAAAATTTAAAAACTAAAAAGGGATTATAAAAATCATAATGATCTTAGAAGAAGATATGAATTTAAGAAATGGTAACAATTTGAAAGTTATTGAAGATCTACTTAGAAAAGGTTGTCACATGCACGAACAAATAATAGGCATGCAAATAAATTATATAAATTTGTAAATAAAGAAGGCAGCAAATGAAATATGATGAATGTGATACACATGATAAATTTTTGAATTTGGTATTATATCGTTTTTTAATTTCTGTTTAATTGTTTTAATTTAAAAATGATGAAATTGAAACACAAGTTTTCATAATTCTTGAAAATCTCTAGAGGGCGAGTCATATTACGCTCGATTACAAAATCTTTTACAAATAATAGCAGTAGTGCAGTAGTAGTAGATAGAATAACATTTTACTTATTTATATCAGTTTTTTATTAACTACTGCATTAAAAAATATGTAATTAATAAATAATGAGGTAGTTAAATTTGATTAAAATCAATTATTGTTTGGATGAATAAGTATGACTGAAATTAGAGGAATTTGGAATTTCATTTTAATTATTACGAAATTCTCCTATTTTGGAGTTGAATTAATCCAGAAAGCAATAAAGGTTGTTTCGGCAATTCAAACTCAAATGGTTGTCTCAAACAAACGTTTTTGTTAATTAAAGAACCTAAATTGTTACCTCTCAAGAAAAGATTTTGATTTAATGAAATAAAATGTGTCTAACATTTAATGGATGCCCTGAGTATTAAATATCCATATATTTCTTACACATCTTATGTTAAATTTTTTACAAGAATTTTAAAGTTCTAACATTTTACGAGTTATATTGGCAATTAAAAAAAATAATTTTATCGAACCTATGTCAACATAACACTTTGTGTATTTAAAAGTGCGAGTTAAAAGTTGCTACGTTTGACGTGTCCAATTTCTTCTAATTTTTATAAATTTCGCTAATTAGTTAAGACTTTTTTAGCAAACAACAATTTTCGAAGTTTACCCCTGTAGAGCAAATAACATCTAAGAGCGGCATTATAGAAAATAGTTTAGTTTTCTTTTTAGCTCCCAATACGTTTGAAGCACCTTATGTATGGTTTTTAAGATTATTGATTTTTCAACTTTGAATGTGGCCAAAATAGGCAAATAAGATAAATATTTTTTTTATTTCAGAACAACATTACGTCGCTGCAGATTCAAATAGCTCATCAACCACTAAATCATTTGTTCCGTGCAAAGTTTGTGGAGACAAAGCTTCGGGATACCACTACGGAGTAACTTCTTGCGAGGGATGCAAGGTAAAAATTCATTTTGTTTAAAATGTACCCTAAACCTGGTTTTCTGGTTACAGATATTTACAATCCTATCTATTTGTTGTAATGATGTTCTTTTAAAATTTTGAATGTTTAAACGCTTCTTTAAATATTCAATTAGTAGAATCTTGTTTACCTACGAATATCTTAATTGCAGATATTTTTGATCTCTTCAATTCTTTCTTTTAAAAACAGCGTACGCAATACTTCTATGAAATCTGAAAAAAGGAAGTTACCAAAGAATGACCAATCTAGGAAAACAAGAAATCGAACCGAACAAGTTTCGCTAAAATAAAACGAATGAACCATACATAACTGCGTTGATGTTGTTGCAGTATTGCCTTAGTGAGGAGGAAATCATCTGACTACTTTCGATACCGTTACTTTAGTGAAACGACTATGGTCACGTTTTTTATGTAAAACCTGTTTATTTATTTTAAGAGAATGCCCTTTTCAGAATTGGAGAATTAGATATTTGTTTAATCCCATATATATTAGCTTTACGAAAATAACAAAGTTGTGAGAAAAATCATTAATAATCATTGAATTTAAAGTTTTATTTTAATTTTTGTAAAAATGGCCTTTTTCATATGAAGATGACTTCAAATGGAACGTTCTAATATTCATTTCTGATTCTTCACCATTATAAAAATGTATAATTTTATAACATGAATAATGCCAAAATTTACCAGTACATCAGAAAACAAAACAAAATTCACAGCAAATATCCATAACCAGGAATGGGTAAAACACTTTGAAAATCTGCTGAAAGAAAACAAGGATAATGTACAGGTGCAAGAAAAGAAAACATGTAGTGACCTTGAAGAAGCTCTTACAGAAGAATTTAATAAGATCATAGAAAATATAAAACAAACCAAAGCAGAGGGGTCAGGAGGAATAGTAAATGAGTTGATAGAAAAATTGTTAGAAGTATACACGGAGCTAAGAAAATTAGCAAAGGAAAGTACCAATTACTTATGAATCACGAAATAGAAGAAATACTAAAAGGAGAATATATAGTAAAATTCATTAAATCGCAAATGTTACGGTAGTATGGCCTGTAAAAATGATGAAGGATACCAAGAATGTAAAAGGAATCACAAAACGGAGACCATACGGAAATATCGAGTATGGGAATAAAACATTTAACGAAAAAAATATAAAATTATTCGTCCGTTTCCTTCTTTAGCCTCCTGTCTTTCGATGTACAGTATTAAAAATGCTTCATGACCAACTATCTGCCCTCTTCCATTGAAATGTAATATTTTTCTTATTTTAGGGGTTCTTCAGGAGAAGTATACAAAAGCAAATAGAATACCGATGCCTGCGAGACGGCAAGTGCCTAGTGATACGATTGAACAGAAATAGATGCCAGTATTGTCGATTTAAAAAATGTCTGGCAGTAGGAATGTCTAGAGATTGTAAGTAAAAATATTTCTGTAAATTCAGTTAACTTCTAATAATGTCGAAATAAATAAATTGCTTATCGACTATTTATTGTTTACCTAATATACGTTTATGAAATTAGTACTATTGAAAAAGTTATATTGAAATAAAACTTCAAATGTTATTAATTGATAAAGTCTAAATTATTTTAGGTATTTAGCAATATTAAAAGCCGTTTTTGTCAAATAGTGTCTATATTTTTTTTCTAAAAAATCTTTAAAGGAACTATTAAAAAATACAATCTTTAATCTTCCTGAAGAAGTTCAGATGTACTCTTTCTATTTTATTAGATTTTTATATATTCTAATAAAAATGTCGCGAACTTATAGAGATATCTTAATACATTCGACTTTATTGGATTTTTCAATGGTAAAACTAGTACAAAAATTCTAAACGATATATGCAATTTCACTTCAGCTCTGAGGTGATAAAATTTTATGTATTGCAATGCTGATATAAGATCGTTGCACAATTTATGGATTTTCCCAACTGTTCAATACGGCACTGTCAAAAGGTAACGAAAAACCGTATTTTCCAGAGTAGATAAGCGATGTAAAAATAGATTCAACTATTGTAAGATTACATATAATATTACTTATAAACATGTAAGATGAAAAATATATTAAAACAGATATTAAGATCAAAAAGTGAAGTAGAATTTGAAATCAAAACATTTTTTTGAATCGCAATCGCAATAAATTTGTTTGAAGTTCATTCCCCACGATTTTCCACATCCTTCTGATATTCCAGCTTTGTTAATTGTTTTTGCTAGATAGGAATTCCGGGTAGTTTTTTATCCAGAATAATTCACAAACATTTTACATCCTCTACAAATGGACTGATCATGCCTTCCAAAATTGGATAACGAAGGTTATCTAGCTTCATCCTTCTTGCAAATGTAAACCACTTTAGTTTTTTGGGGGTTTACAGATATCTGTTTCTCCTCACACGACCTGTAGACTATGTTAAAGACTTCCTGAAGGATATCAGAAATAACCTCTTAGAATAATCCACCAATTATTATGCACAGGTCCTAGGTCAAAACCGACCAGAGACTTAAGGACAGAACTAAGCTTTGGCAGAACCAACTACGAAAATAATGTTTTATTAATAGCTATTAGGTTCAGACTGTGAAAACTGATTTAACTTTTTTTAGCTGTTCGATATGGCAGGGTGCCAAAACGATCAAGAGAAAGAAGTACAGATGAACCTTCACGAGTAACAACCTCAGATGCGGATCAATCTGATGCTGAGACGAAACAATTGGCTGTATATGACGTTATCCTCAGTGTATCTCAAGCGCACCATGCCAATTGCGGGTATGGCTTTTTTATTATTACACAAAAATCTAGTTCATGCAAAACTAAAACCTGTTTAATTTTATTACCTCATAATAGCACACAGTTACTAAATCATCAAACTAGTAGAGGATATGCGAAAATATAGTAATTGGTATATGGTATACGTATACTTTGTAATTTCATTGCTGCTGTTAATTTAACTGGTACAGAAAATCTAATTCGTCAATTAAATAACAACTGTTTTTTATTAAATTTATTCTAAAAACCTCTAAAAAAAGAATAATTTGTGAAATTGAAAACTTGTTTCTTTTAATGCTAATAAGTTCAATAATAAATCCTGCTATAATTAGCAGCAAAATGTGAAATAATTTGAGGCTCCGTAAAATATATAACTTTAGCGAAAACTTTAAATCAGAATATTTTGATTCACAGAAGATAAATAATAAAAAATGCAAATTAAAAGGCTTCTGTCACGAAAAAGAAATAACTAATGTACCTTCCATTTATTATTATGAGACGATCTCTGAATTATTGCATAATTACTTTTTTTTACTAATAAAGTCAGTCTTTGCTTGAACGCAAAATTGAAATTAAAGTGACAATAACAATATATTTTTTTGAAAACTAGTATTTTCTAAAATTATCATCAGTTGTTTCCTTGTCTATGTTACATAAAAAATGGGCTGGTGATGGTCCAAGTTAATTATTATGGAATTATTGGACAAACACTGTAGCTAAACTATGATGATAATTTTAAATATGAGAAACAACGTATATAAAAGACGTTTAGCCTAAAGTAAAGTTTAGATAACATGGATTATGCTTAAATAATATTTTCATTTTCAAGTACTTAGTGTATATTCACTCGTATTATAAAAATAGAATATCCCTTATTTTTTATGGACTTAAAAAGGGCATTCGGTTTTATCAATTATCGCCTTCTTTGGAAAAAACTTTTTAGTATAGTAAAGTCTCCAAAAACTCAAAAATTGTCAGTTTATAAAAATATTTTTATTCCAACTCTAAATTTCTTGTTAAAATTGATAATGTATTTTCTAACATAAATATTAGTGGAGAAATATTGTAAGAAAAATGAGATATTGCTAGGAAAAGCCCAACTTTATTTGAACTATTTATTAGCAAAATACACATTGAGCGACTTAATTATGCTACTTTTCCCATTATATCTGTGAAATAGATTATGCTAAAAAATTGAAGATTATTGAAAACTGCACATCCGAACAAAAAAATTACAGTCAATTCATTGAAATTTAAAAGTGTTTGTTTTATCAGGGGTAATTTTAAAATTCCCCAGAACTGCAGATTTATTTTCATTAATCAAATCATGATGATCCTTATGACATCTTCTATATTTCCTGATCAAGCTAATAACGAAGTCATAAAAGAAAAACTGACAATAGGATCGATGATGTCTTTTTTCGAAAACTAAATCTAACTCTTTGGAAATTAGCATGATCTTGTATAATTCCATAACTTTTAATTTCTATCCCTAGGTCAGAACATAGTTTTTTTGAAATCCTAGGAATAGTATAAGGTTTTTTTTCAAAAAACTCCTAATACTAGACAAAAGGTTATCTTATTCGTCAAAAAATAGTTTTCAATTTGTTGTGAATGTGCGCTACTATCGAAGGAAATAGGTGTTATCTTTAAAAGCTTATTGTATCTCAAAATATCATTAAAATGATTAGTATTTACAAATTAAACATGTTTTAACGAGCAAAATTACGTATTAGTGTCATTTATGGTTATCTTCGGGTATTAACTAATTGATATTACTTTAGGTATCAAACATAATAATAATAATAATAATAATAATCCAATTTTGTTTGTATGTAGTTAGAATTCATGAAATTACTTGCAACACATTAGATAGTGTGTACATAAAGTATGGAATAAATTCATTTTAAGCTAAACAAATAATTCTGAGATAATCTAATCCCTTACAATTCTTTTGTCGATAATCATCGTATACGCAGCGTTAATTAATAATCCGAAACATTTTTAATGAGTGCAATATTTTAAATTGTTCTGTTTCTATAAGATAATCTTAGAAAAGTAATAGATTTCTAATTTTTCAGTTATACTGAAGAGCATACCCGGAACCTCTCCAGGAAACCCATTATCCTCCCGCCTGCGAGTCCAGAATCCGACAATGAAGTAGCTTCTTCGACGGCGGAGTCTTTGGAGATGGAAAGGTGCTGGTTATGGCAGCAGTTCGCTTCCAATATCACGCCAAGTGTTCAAAGGGTTGTCGAGTTTGCAAAAAGAGTACCTGGTTTCTGCGATCTTGGCCAAGACGATCAGCTCATTTTAATCAAAATAGGGTTTTTCGAAATTTGGTTAAGCCACGTGGCGAGGTTGACGTCTAATACTTCGTTGATGTTCGACGATGGTACTACTGTTAGTAGGCAGCAGATGGAAACCATGTACGATGTAAGAATTTTTACATTTTATTCTGAACGAATCGTAAATGTAATGCGGCTGATTCTTTTATTTCAGAGTGAATTTACGTCATCGGTAATCCATTTCGCAACGAGTTTTAACTGTTTGTCATTAAACGACACGGAAATAGGTCTATTTTCTGCTGTCGTTCTACTGACAGCCGATCGACCCGGTATTACGGACGTAAAAACGATAGAACATCATCAGGATAAGTTAATAGAGGCTCTAAAAGTTCAGGTAAAAGGCAATCTCTATACCTCACCATAGTTTTAAATTAAGTGGATTACGTTTTTTTAGGTTGGACGAAATCATGCTAGCGAACCTCAGTTATTTTCTAGTTTACTAATCAAGCTTCCGGAATTAAGAAATTTGGGAGCTAAACACACAGCTCATTTAGACTGGTTCCGAATGAACTGGACGAAACTCACGCTACCTCCTTTATTTGCGGAAATCTTCGACATTCCTAAATCTGAAGACGATCTCCAGTGACGGCAGAAACGGTCTAGACCGAATGGCGTCCGATTACAAAAGTAAATTGACACAAACATGTGATCGCTGTGGCTCTTGCTGTTTTAGACCAGTTTCCAGAATGAGTTTTTAATTAAATATTTATGTAACTTTATCAAGGTTTTCTCCAAAATGGTGACATTAATATTTACAACAGCAAATTTTTTATAGATATCATTATAAAGGGTTCGGTCAAAGTAAGACATCAGTTGAATAATAATATAAATTATATAACCAAATGTTTTTTCAAAAAAGTTTTTTAAAAAGTTTTTTATTGTTTTTTATTATTTGTTATTAGTTTTCACAGACACTACGCAATTAATGAGTTTAGTGTGTCAATTTACTGATATTCTAGACTTTTGGAGAAGTCCGTATCTATTATTCTGGTCGTTTAGCCCTGTATGTACTTATTATACCCAAATAACTTAACAAAGGAATCTATACAGAATTGACTAAAATTAACAATGATGCATAACTTTAAAAGAGTTTTTATATAAATTATTTTACCTAAAATGAATGAACTGGCTATAAAATAGCGGTAAACTGGAAACTGGTCTACATATGCCTCTACTTGCTCAAATTGTGCTACAAGGCTGAAATGAATGTGTGGAAATTTTAAATTTTTCCGAAAATATATTAAGTTCGGAAAGTGTATACATCAATCGGTGATTGACAGGGTCTTCAAGCTTTTTATTCACTTAGTGATTAAATTTAGTGTTTAGTTGAGATTTTTTAAAATGTTATACATATCATTGAGAATGATTTAAATATTTAAACGTATCTATGTATATAGTGTTGCGATTTTTTTTAAATTTTGGTGTGGAAGAATTTCGGTTATAATTTTTCTTAGTCAAAACCATTTTTTATACAATTAAAGGTCAAAGAAATTTAGAAAAGGTTTTCAAAAAAAACAACTCTTAATCATTTGAGAAATCGGAGAGAGTATTTAATTTTAGCACTTTGAACAATTAATTAATTTGTGACATAAGCAATCAAGCAGTACAGCATATTTTTTCTACGACCCACTAAATAAAAAACCTGAAGCCTCGTGCATAATTCTTCTGCTATATCTAATATCACATATTTTGATTTCGATAATTACATGACCAAGTATTTTGTAACACATTTTTGTCGCACTGGTTCAAACAGTATATCCTCAATTTTTGCGTAAATAAAGATTTTATGCGGTTTCACTTCTCACGCAATTCACCTTTCAATAGAAAATGTGAGCAATGGTTCAAGTGTAATTTTCATGATTTCACGTAAGTGTGTGATCGTAAGAAAGCGTATTTTATCAAGTCGATTAATCATCTCCCTTCTGGTGAATTCACGTTACCTCACGTGACATGATTTCGTCTTTATTTGCAACAATTTGAAGAAGTAGAATAACTCTTATATAGTTGTGTTGTTAAGGATATGCGACGCTTTTATAATGAAGGTATATAAAAAAAGCAATGAAAAAACTAATTGAAAAGGAATTACGTTTTTAATTACGGGCACTTTTGATCAATAAAGTAAAAAACTAAACCTAGAATGAACTACATTTATAGATTGAAAAAGTGCCAGATCTGTTATATTTGTTTAATAAAATTGTGTTATGGTCGTATAGGAAAAATATCGTACATAACTCGTACTTAACCTTTTCTTTTTTTTATTTGATTTCAATAAAGAGAAACAAATGATTATTATATCGAAAATGATTTTGAATTTAAGAAAAAGTATACAAAAACCGTTTTCGGGTATTAAATAAAATAGTATCGTCACGTAATGTTAAAAAAATGTCGATAAATACTACTGTGCTTAACAACTTTAATTTAAAAGCAAGGGCGTGTTCAGAAAAAGTACAAAAAAAATCGTATGAATAGGGTATGAGCCCTATTTGTTCCCTGGGTACGCCTATGCCTCAAGTGACGTAACAATCATATCGCGATATATATCATTTACCCTGGTTCTTTCTATGCAAGGGTGCTGTTTATATCTCTTTAGAGTACAAATATAATTCTTATAGAATTACTTATTCTTTCATTAATTTATGATAATTTTATTTAGAGAATCGGATTCTCTATAATTATTGTACAAGGTTTTTCAATATTACTAACCTACATTTGTGTGATCTCCTTTCCTGTTTTTCGTATTTTACAATCTTAAAGTGAATGTTAAATATCTCAAATAAAAAACTTTTGTAGACAATATTTGTAGAATGTTAATATTTAAATAGCCTTGTATGTAATAATGGATACAGTAAATACTTAAATTGTGAATGAGAATATTCTTTGAAGTTACGGACTTAACACACCTTGAGAATTTGAGATATGGATGAATAAGAAAGTTAGAATTAAAATTAGATAGTTTTTTAGGCCGATTTTGAAAAGAATTTCTTTACTGCGTTTCCCTTTTGATGTTTCAAACGATCGATGTTTTGCAAATAATAAAAATCGTATTATATCGTAGTATAGACGTAAAACACCTAAATGCAAGTTAAACTCTAAAAAATGTAAACAAATCGTTTTTTAAAGAATAAATAATCAGTGGTAGAATGGAAACAACCTCTCAGATTCTACGTTTTACGTATTATTTTCACAAAATTGCAATCAGAAATTCACAATTGATACAAAGACGAAAATGTCTGGCCTCAGGACAAAAATATAGAAATATTCCCACAACTGATTATTTAAGATACAGATGGTCTTTGGGCCAAGCACTAAAAGGATTAAAAAAATTTAACCTTATTATGTTTATAATATAATTGATTATTTATTTATTAAAAATTAATACTAATTGAGTTCAATATACAGAAAATCTTTTGTATATATAATAATTTCAATTATTTTAAATTAAATTGTAATAAGTACCAGCACTTCAGATAACTGCCATAATTTCAAATATATTGTAGGACGTTTCTAATTAAATATTATATAATTATCTTTAATTAAATGCCCTAAAGACTATAATAGATTTAATTAGCAGTTAATTAATATTTATTGTTTAAATTAAGAATGTATTTTAATTATAATAAATATAATTATTATTTATGGTATTTATCTGATCTATGTTATGCGGTTATAAAGTAAGTCTGAATATTAATTATTTTTTAGATTTTTAAATAAAAAAATAGTAAATTTTATTTTACGTTCCAGAAAAAATAACTTAACGAATTAGATTTCTATTCATTTGGTACTTAAAGACTTTGTACTTATCTAAATCTTAAATTATTGGTGGGTACCTATAAATAAATCTTTTGTGATGGTACTTAAATACTCATTACATTTTTCATTATTGACATTCACAATTTTTCACTGACTTGTTCATTTCATGGCTCGCATTATCATTTTATTTATTTTCAAGACACATATTAGCATAAATTTAAGATTCATGTTATAACCGAACAACAGAAAAAACAAATTTTTATGAAGAAACATGCATTTTTATATATTTCATGAAATCACGATCTTAGGCTGATTATACAGGTATTTTTTTATTCTGATCCATGATTTATTGTCCTATAAGGATTGAAAGAAATGATATGAAGCCCGTTTGTCACGTACTTAAAGCTCATCTTATCTGCATACCTCAATTTTTTTATATGCTTCTACTACTGCTAAATACAAGAAGACAATTTAAAATATAAATATTAAGTGTTACTATGTTGTTATGCCCTATCTTGTTTATTCTATTAAAGTTTAAAATGTAAGGTATTGTTTATGCACTAAAAATTTTTATTTTATCATCTATCATAGGATTTTTATGTTTACTCATTTACTATATAATGATATTTTGATATGTGAATATTTAGGATTTGTTATTGTTCGAGTTTCATTAAGAACTGTATATTATGATATCAATTAAATTTCTTGATTTAAAATTTTATTAGATTTTTATTTGTGATATTCCCTAATCATTATATATTCGGTTTAATTTTGTGAAACGTCATCTACATAAAAAACAGGAAAAACACAGTTTTACAAGTAAAAATAACCAAACTGCAAGTTCAGTTTTAGTAATTACTTTATAACACTCAAGAAATCACAAGGTGAAAAACTTAAATTTCGTTTAAAAACTTAATTACCATGTTTTAAAGTATAGTTTTCATAATTGTCTACAAATAAACACATAATTCTATCACAATTTTCTAGATATGTGTTTAAAATTATAAAGAAAACTTAATTCAAAAATAATTAGTAAAGTCAATTGGGGTAAATAAATGCAAATTTTACATAATTCGTATCAAGTGGAATAAAATTAGTGCAGTGTTTACATTGATTAATTAAAATATTTTCCTTATTGAGGATGTACCAAACATAGTTATTTGAATCTAAATCCTTTTTTTAATTTTATAGTAAAAAAAGCGCTGTACTCACTGTTTTCACTTACATTATGAAATATCTCCAAGCGAGAGTCGATATTCTGAGCCATTGATTGGTAAAAAAGTAAACAATTATTTTCTCAGTAGAATGCAGCACTTTGCCAAATTTTGTATTATTAGCTCATATTATTGAACTCCCTTAATTAAGTAAATTGATTATAAAGTCTTAGTTGACAGAAGGGTATCATCGATTTGAGGCTATGAATAAATATATAATTACAGTAATACAAATGGTAAAATTATAGACCAATTACTGAAATATTTTTTTATCTATCATGTCACAGCGAAATGGATTATTGATTTTACCTATTTTGATTTGACTACAACTGTACAATTGTCCGGAATAAAACAATACACTTTAACAGATAAGTCCTTCATTACATCAAATACAAATTACAATTCAGGTCAAATTTTGCCATTTATTTTCACCTCAACCTGTAGAATGTTTTGCAAAACTGATATTTCAAATGAATGGAACAATTATACATATCTTTTTTAATTAAAAGTATCAATTGAAATACTGCATGCTTTCTTAAAAATTAAAAATTCTAACTTTACAATCTTAATTTTGCACTATACTATACATATATTTTTCACAAATTTCGCATTAGATAACTATTAAGTTTTAAAATAAATTATGAAACATCCTGGGTAATAAATAATAAGGGAAATTTACGAAGAGGTACATATATTTTTATTTTATCTTATGTTCGCATTCGAGGATAGAAACGGTAAACTAGTATTCGAAACACGTACTTGGGATAGCAAGAATCTTGTCGTCTGTACGTCTAACGGAGTATAAATGAATTTTTAACTGCATCGAAATCGTCAGCAACTGCTAAGTCCGTCTCTAAAGTCAGAAATCAAAGAAATTTTAGTACTAAAAAAAACCATAAAAATATTAACTAATTATTTTGAAAACTGAGCAGTTGTAAATAACACTTTTAATATATTTTATCACCTAAATAAATATTGCAGGAAACATCAAATTTACATCTGGACATTTTGATCAACCCTTTCGTTAAATTACCTCTACCGCCTTCTTCCTAGAAGAGACAATTGGAAAAGGCAGATCTTCATTGAGTGGATGCCGGAGTATTCATGACAAAATTGTGTTCAAGAGAGTTCACAAACCATCCTCGCGGTTTCTGGTTGGTTACATATTGTGTTAAACAGCGAGGCACCTCTAAAATAACTGAGCTCCAACCAACTGAACTCGAAGCTGGAACTTTACCAAATCCTTCTTTCGCATTACCAACAGTAACAAAATAACCCTACTCTAGGTACTCAGGCATAAGGGGGTGGATTTCAGCGAGAAAGACGTCACTCTTGTGAGAAAAGAAGCAGCATCCTTATTTATTGATCGGAAGCATTCCTTGGCATTGCGAAAGACACAATCTTTAAATGGGGAGAAAAAAATCGTCCAGCACTGACAAAATATTCCTGGCTTAGTTCACTCTAAGGCGTTACGATCTAAACCCTTAGGTAGCACCATATGGAATTGAGTAAAAGAGATGCTTACAGTACATTGTCGTCTATGATATCACCTGAAGAAAAATAAGTCTGAGTCATACATTGGACTGGTGTTTCTGTAGCGTATACGTTTGGTTTCGTATAACTGGAGCTTCACAGAAATCAACCATTGACTTCGAAAAAAGTGTGGATTTTATGTTGAATTGTAACTCTTAGAAGTAAACCACAATAGGCCTCAGTTGGCTGCAGCGGAAGGGAGTGGTAACAGCTCACTCACATGGAACCTAACCTAATAAGGTATCTCTAGGACTGGACCTGGAATACCAGATTCACTACGATTGGATAAAAACTACACATATATTTACTTTGGACCAGTTACTCTTCGAAAGATGTGGAGTTAGACAATCCTTTCATCTCAATGAATCTACAGGTATCCAAACTACATAAGAAAGATTAGTTCATTTTTCTAATAAAACAGACCAATAATTTGTAGTTATTTGTAGTTATCCTGAGTAGCTTAATTTATAAACGAGAAACATAGTCGCTTTTGTCAGTAAATGAGAGTAGTTCCTCTAAGTCTAAATAATAGTGACTAATAGAGCATCCCTTACTGGAGAGATATTTATGTTACATAACAACCCCATTATCAATTATATTCTGTTGCTACCACGAGTATCTTAACGAATTAAGGAGAAAGGAAAATTTTTAAGTCAGTATTTTAATGTGGGGATTTCGTGTAAATCTATGTAAGTAGAGCCCAATAAAGCTTTTTTAATGAAGTTGACTTCTGACAGGGGGATGGAACATCCTGTCTAAAAGTCCTTTAATTTCACAGAAGGGTTGGTAGAATTACAAAAAAATTTCATTTGCACTTCGGCTGCAGTATATATTGGAATTAGAGTACGAGTTAGGAACAATAAATGTATATGAACTTTTTTATCAAGGGCATCATTCTTAGAATATACTAGAAATCTGGTCCATCTTTTTCAGACTATAAATATCAGTTTGTAGGAATGTGTAATAAATAATATAATTGACAAATGCAGTTTTAATTATCTCTTCTCTATTCTCTGTTTTAAACAGAACATCGTATCAATAAATACGAAACAACTTACTAGGTAAAATACGATATTTTTATTAACTTAATTTTTGGTTATTATTTTTACTACAATTATTTAATAATTGCTTACATAGTTTTATTTAATAAAATATATATTTAGGGAGATTAATTGCATTCCCTAAAATATTCATTCTATAATAAAGTGCATTTGGTTATTTGGGGTAATTACCCAGAAATTAAATATATAAAATAACATGGAAGTTAATTAACTATAGCGGGTATACATGAGTGTAGAATTAAATATGCAATTAGTAATTTCACCCGATGTATTTTGTGTGGCCTATCATTCAGCGAACGTGCTTCAAATACTTTCTAGAACAGCGGCGCCGCTAAGAGGATTAATATACCAGTTATGGTGGTCTGAAATTTGAAACTAATTCCTATACGATCCCTTAGGTCACAGATTATATCTTGAATTAATCCCAAAACATTTTAAGATATTTTAATAATATTAATAATACTTTATTGTAAAGTAAAAAAACTAGTCATATACAAAAATATAACTACTAAACGTTTGCATAATCATATTAAAAAGTATGTAAAAGTACACCAAAATATTTTTAAATTAGTTCAGGATTTTTAGATCATTAATTTTTTTAGGAATCGCATTAAAAATTTTAATTCTATTATAGTAAGGTATTTTTTCAAAAATAACTGTCACAATAGTCGTTATTTATTTAAAATTTATCTTTGTTGTACTCATATACGGATATAATTATATGTGGCTACAGTGGTGACAGAATCATAATATTATTTTTTTTTAAATAGTATCAATAAGAAACGTTTTACATCAAACCAAATACCATTCTTAAAATTCTATTCTGATAGGTAAAAAATTCTTGAGGTATCTGGAGAATGATACCAAAATATTACATTATAATGAATAATAGATTGTACAGAGGCAAACTGAAACATCCTTATACTGTGTGTATTCAAATGACCGTCAAACTTCTAATTTCGCATTTTTTAAATATAATCAATTAAAGTAAATCGTACATTAGACAATTTTACTACTGTAAAAAATATAACAGAGGTCATGTCAAAATGTAGTTTTTGAGAATTGATATCACACTAAATCTCAGTAGCAGAGACTGCGTTCTCATAAATTACCTAAATTATTAAAGCAGGCCATTTATCCTATTAATTAATGTGCGATATAATTAATTCTTGATATATTAATTTGTCATATTACTTCTTCCATAAAATCGAAATTTATTTAGTTATCTATTCTTATGTCAATAATTAAGTATTACTCAATTTCATTTTATAAAAATTGTATTTTAATTTACACGGATTCATCTGAGTTACGCCACTGGCTCGGGTTTAATCTCCTGGGCCAAGTGCTGCACCCTTGCGGCGACTGCCGAAACTAAATAATCGAAATGCACATGCAAGACAAAGACAAGAGATACGCGAGGAAAAGAAACAACACATCAAGTAAAAATATGGCGTTGTAGACAGTTAAGTGGGGTTGGTGAATAGCAAAATATAATTTATTTGACCATTTATATCAATAAATTTATTTTGAATTGACTAACAAAAGCAATTTTTAATGTGCGTGGTGTGTTGTCGACATATTATGTAGGTGGAGCGGACGTCTAAAAATCCACCCTTTCGGAGTGGTATTGTGTATGTTTAAAGAAAAAAATCAAGTGACAATTTGGTTTGGAATCATAAGGGTATGAATTCAAGCCATGGGTGCTCAGAATACCAAGGAAAGAAATGTTTCTGTTGGAACCCATTCGATTAGAGCTACAAGAAACAGACCTAGGACTGCGAAAGATGGACGTCAGCCTATTTCCAATATTTTTACCGAGCACAGTGGTATGAATCACTTTTATTTTTCTTTAAGTATCCCCAATTGAACCTTGTTTAACCCTCTATTGGATAAAGCATATAAATTAATAGTTATCTTGGCAATTGATCTGAGCAAATTTGCATAAAAATGCAATTGTACAACCTGTTCATCCTTTCATACTGTCGTTCTACATTCTACAAATTCATTTTTAAATTGAACAAAAGAAATCGATCTACAAGTGGGCTTTTTACATATTAATCCGATTTATACATAGATACAGCTATCGCTAGAATAATTATGAAAATAAAAACAATGCCGCCGGCATTCTATCACGAGCAGGGTTGATTCAAAGGCTAAGCAAGTTCATTCAAGTTTTATCCTTGAAACCCAATCCCCCCCACTGAGTTTTACCCTAACAGAGACTGGCAGTCTCGAATTCTGATAAATAAAACCAATTTCTCTGAAAGTGCTGTCGGAAAATATCGTATTTAATGACTAGACCTGAAAATTATCCTCGGGGAAATGTGGATAACCTCAGAAATTAAAATGTACTGGGATTGATGAACTCTGCTATAAGATATTCAAACCATAGTTAATAATATAGAGTAATTTTAGAAATTAAAGTGCACAAAATCTAGTACAAATACTAATGACATGTAGGTTATAATCTCAAAGTAATTTTAAAATAAATATTTTTAAAAGTGCTTAAGTATTTTGGATTTTGAGAACAATTAGTTGAACAAAAATAATCTGTAGGTTTCTTTTATTAAAGAGTGTATCTATTAAAGGGTATCTTTGTCTGTAAATTGAGTTTCTTAATTAGTTTCTATTTACAAATTTTGAACTTATTTGTAATAGACTACAAAAATTATACCAATGGAAAACTGGAGTAAGAAGAGATAAAAGTTTTTATTATAATATATATATAAAATATATTCCTAATAGACATATTAATTAATCTGTTATTAAAAGTTTTAGCCCTTTTCTCAAGTATAAGAAAAAAAGTGCTTTTCTAGCTATTTTTGAATGAAACAAAATAAATAAATAAATAATCTTCTTATTTAGCAATAAAATACATAAAAATAAATTGCAACCCAACAGTTAAAAGGGAGTATACTAATAATATACAAATAAAAATACAATTGTAGGTAATAATTATATTTTAATTGTAAATAAATAAAAGGGATATTCTAATATGTACAAATGTGTGTAATATCATTATTTCTTATCAGATGCTTTCAAATAGAATAAAAAAATTAAATCAAAATAATATACACAGTATGTTTTAATAATTTATTTCATAAAAATTGAAGAAGTTTCTATAATTTGAAGCAAATGAATGATAACTAGGAAAGTTAATAAGTGTAGGGAGATATAGGGTATCTCAATAATGAAAGGGACCAACAAACAATTTTTTTAGGAAATATGATATATGTGAATATACTTACAGAAAAAGAGAAAAATCATCATTTTCTTTTTCTGTTCACCCTTAATGCATATATTCTTTAATGATTTCTGTTATAGTTAGTTTGGAAATAAAAACATATTATTTAACTCATTATGTAAAATAAATAATTATTTATCTACTACTTCTTCAGATTCAGACCTATATTTCTAGCGTTTTTGATATAAAAAAAATTATAATTCTTTAAATATAGTTTTATACAACTTCGAATTGTAAGAACGAGGATTATGAGAGAAATCTAAATATGACATGATATTCAGGGAGTCCCATTTCAAAAACTGTCTATTTGCTTTGTAGTTTGATTCACCCTGTTGAGATTGGCATATTTTCCTAGTAAGGAGCATATCGTTGCCTACAATTATTTATTAATATTTTTTTTTGATATCTTCTATAATAACGGATTTTTTGACCATTGTCACACTTAAAACACACCTTGTAAAAATTTCGGTAAATTATTGAACTCAAACAAATTATATGTATGGATAGTCATTCTAAGAATTAATATCAAACAAATGCTAATTATACGGTTCAGTTAGTAATTTCCTTTTAGATCTATAAATTAGTTTATCACAGTGTTGCCAAGATTAAAATTCCACTCTTTTTAAATTTATTTTTATTGGAAAAAACCACTGGGTGCTGTCTACAATACATTTTATTTTAATATTACTACAGTAACGTAAGCTTATGTGGCCTAAAATTACTTTTTCATACATACATTTTCCAATAAAAATATTAAAAAAAATGATCTGGTTTTCAATGTCATGTTTATTAGTTAACGGTTAACCGTCATATTCGCCAGTCTTTAAAACTCCGTAACAGAGAATTAAGTTTTTAACCTCTTGTTTAAGTGAATTTTAGTATTCACCTTTATTGATTATTCCACAAAAGAGCATGTTGTGTTAACATTTAATTATTTGTGTTTATCTCTTAATTTTATTATCAGATAATAAATATCCGTTTCGACTTGAAAACTATGAGGATAGTCAAACCTCTGAATAATTTGTTGTTATGGATTAATGTTCAAAACAAGTTTTTCGTTTTGGGTTAAGTATTAAGCAGAGTACATTGCCAACTTAATTTTGGTTACTCTCAATTAATTGCCTGTTGAATATCCATTGGATACTCAAGGTTACTAATTTTCAATCAACAAATTGACCTAAAATGAATATTGTTGAAATAATTTGCTTTTAAAATTTGACAGAAATATTTTTTTTATAAAAAAATTGTCTGGAAAATTACTATAAAGATAGTGCGAACATCTTTAATTGCATTTTCGCGTTTGGTTGCGTTTTAGATATTTAACTAATTGTCGTTCCTTTTCAGTGAGTACAGAGATTGATAACGTAAACAAAACATTTGCTTATTGATAATTTTACTGGATTCTTTCTTGATTGATGCAAAATCATTTAGTCAGAGAATTTATCAATATTGTACAGGCATTTTAATAGATAATTTAATGTTACTTAATAAATGTTTGTTTAATAATACTTAATTTACGATTTACTTGTATTTTAGTATATAAAAAATGCCTTTTCTTTTATCAAAATCAATTTGGATTGAAAAAATTATTTTTTCGGTATTATACCGTGTATTTTTTCGCATAAAATATACTAACATTTCTATGTTTAGGACCTGGGATTATATACATTTTTTTAAATTATTTAGAAAGTAATTTATGGCAATAAAATAAAAAAACGATTATTTTGTGCTTTGATATTCATCCCACATTTTTCGTTGGAATGTATAATATCAGAATTAGTCACCTGATAATACGAACCTCCTTAGGTCGGCTCCCGTTTTTATGGGGCGATGATTGTTTTTCATCAACATTAACTTTTTTTTATCTTTACTCAAATGATACGATTCATTCGCAACCATATTTGATGTCTAATATCATCCACGCGGGAGATAAATTGTAACTAATATAAACTGAAAATATAAACGCACACACCAGCAATAAAAGTTGATGAACACGTGTTGTTTGGTATCATATAATCAAACAGTAATAAAAATAATAGATTCTTCTTTACTTACGACTTATGATAAGTGATGCATCGATAATTTTTGTACCGATTTTTTCATGGTTTTATGTTGTTTAAATTGCATAGTCAAGATTAATTATTGAAACATTTATGTACCAAACTTTAGTGAAATTTAAACTTCTTACTCAAGTATTCGTCAAAATTAAACTTATTTGGATTATGAAAATTATGCGAGTTGACACATTAGTGGAATGTTAATATTAATTCACAGAAAACAAACGGTAATTCCAACTTAATATTTTATGCTATAATAATAAAAAATGTAGTGCAATTTTATCTAATCATTTACCAAAGTAATTCCTGTATTTATAAAATTAACAATTAAATTACAATTTTGAATAATACGAGACATATATTACTGTTACAAATATGTATAAATTTAAAATATCTGATAAAAAAAATTGAATTTTCAGAAACTCTAGTTTACTTATCATTTTATTTTGTTAAGTAGGGAAAACAAAATACTTATAATTATCCAAATTATCAAAATATACATAAATAAATAAATGTTTAATAAAATTTGCTACACTATATTGAAAACTACGTTTTTTAGTTTTTACTAGAATCAACTATGTTAGAGCAGAAAATAATTCCTTAAAAAATATGTATTTTGTATTCTTTCAATGTCACAAATCCGGATCTGATATTGATAAAATGCATCATCCTATACACTTCGTAAACGAAATAATGATCGGTACTTGGGTCCATTCCGAATTGTAAATCATTATGCATGTGCCTGTATACCCCGTAATTCCGAGAATAATACAATGCAACTTTCGATAGGCAAGGGCTACTAATCAACATCTGCTCTAGCAAATAATGACGTTCAACACATGTGAGACACATTAATTTTTAGGTGGCAAAAACGATATTTAGTGGTTTCCTGGAAAAATCTAAAAAGAAATTCCAATCTGCATTGCTTAAGAAATAAGTAACAAAGCTTCACCCAGTTGTGTACCCCATTGACAATTTTAATTGGTTAAAATCGGAAAACTTCACTACATCACAAGAAGATTCATTTCACTGCATTCGAAGCCATTTTATGTTATCTACAGCAACGAGAAAATTACTAATTTGTTTGGATTATATTTCCAATTTATCTAGATACTTGGAGCTCACTGATGTTTAGTTTTCTTGGTGAAAAATACGCCATAGTTAATCCATATGCATTACAAATTTAACGAAGTGTCTGAGACTAAAACCTTTTGACGTTCAGAATGTTTGAGTTGCTGTGTAACAGTTTATATAGGGTATACAAGAATAGGTCTTTATTGTCTACCCAAGAAATATAAAGTGTTATAATAAGATAATAAAAATAACTATTTTTTAAATTAATTTTAAATTTGACAGCGGAAGCTGAGCTACTCACCAAACCACCAGTATTTTTAATAATTTAAAGAGGGGGTATTCACAACCATTTACACCACGTCCCTTTTCACGCCAGGATTCGAACATGGCAACTCAGAATGGCCTTAAAACAACTAAAAATAATAAACAACAACAATAATAATAAACAAAAAATTGGAATTTATAATTTATGGACTAATACATTTTTCTGTAGTTCTATCATTCCCAATAGAAGTTTTTTGTCTATATTTGCTTCTGCTTCAATTTGGATTTCTTTGCTAATAAATTCCGAAGTACTTTACATCAATTTTTAGAGGCATTAACGTATTGCTTACAGACATCACTGAAACATTCTTTTGCATGAAAAAATATAATATTGATAAATTTAGAGTTATTTATGATTTGGACCGTTTTTCTAATTTGGCTAGACTTTGCAAAATCTGAGATGCTTAGTTTGGATTCTTAGGGTGATCTATAAATGTGTTGTGACATTTGTTTCTTGTAAACTGCTCTTGTATTCTACAAATGTAGCAATAGATTCCAAATATTCTTCTACAGAATGTTCGAAACATTTGGAACATATTGAATGATTATATTTTGAGTACCGAAATTTTATTTCAACCGAAAAAATAAAAAAAAAATCTCTCCGATACCATTTCGTAACCCCCAAAACGCTCATAAATTGTACTTTAAACGTAAAACTTTGGTAGTACAATTGTCTGCGGAAAAATAAGAAGTAAATAAGTAGATTCAATTTTTTCTGCTCTTTCGAATAATAAAAAGCAATTTAAAACAATTCGATACACAGGGTGTTGTTTTTTGGAAAGACGAATTTTTAAATGTTTTGTTAAGCCAGTCCTGAATTTTCTTTTTGGTAATACTTTGGTATGCGTACCAAATATCAAAGTAATACACAATAATTCGGAAGTTGAGCTCTGAAAGAAAGAATCAAATTGATAAAATACCCTATATCTCAGTTATAAAGGGTGGAAGACCCATTAAATATAGGTTATTTGGAACTACCAAAGTGACGTCCATCTACAGTTAAGCTTTTCAAATAAAACATCCTGTATCATGTGATATTACAAATTAGAATATTTTGCTTTCGTAAATAAATGATATAAGCCTTTATAGCATTAGTCAAAACGGTTGTGGCAAAAGTAAAAAGCATTGATAAAGTTTATAAACATTATTTACAATAAACAGAAACTTAACGATTTCATCTCTATAAAAAATTGTTTCACGAGTGCTAATGTTTACCAAAAAATATTATAGTGAGTTATTTCCCTGACAACTTATTGTAAATGAGATTTCTTTTCTACTCGATAACGATTTAAAAATAAATCACGTGAACGACAGTTTTATGTGTTAATGGATAGTATCATTTGATCTCCGATATGTATTTAAGCCCACTTACTATGCAAATTAGAACGATTTATTTAGGAATGCCTTAGGGATGCGACGCCAAACCATGTCACGACGCTACGTTTTTAAGATACTTAGAAAATGGCTTATACCGGCTTTCATCGAATTGGCCACTTGCCACATGTGATATAATAGTTGATAACATAGAAGAAAGTGCGTTCACCTCTCGCACATAGTTACTCACTATTTATTTACGGTAATAATGTTGGCACTATATTGTGATAACAAATCAATGTCAATAAGAAATACCTGATAAAAGATTAGAGATTACCATTAAGCTTGAAAATGTAGGTGGGACCATTTTCTTGACTCTAATCAGACAAGAAAGTAAGGTTAGGTGCGTGAAAGTCTGTGATTCTTTTCGACACGGGTTTGTTATGTGGGAAACTTTCAATTCGGTTAAATTGAAGTACCGAATTAGATCTCAAAGTGATTAATGGATATTAGGTGTATTAGGTTTTATTAGGCACTTAGGAAGATGAAGCTTATCAAAATGATTAGTAAGTAACCCGATGTCGATTACTTATAAAATAATGAAAGCTCCGAAACACGATTATACTCTTTTATTAAACTCTTAGTATTACCATCAAATCAATAATTTGAAACTTTGTATAAGTCAATGTTTACACAGCCCTTTACGAGTACATAAAATTTGAATATCTATGTTCTACCAAGTTAACGTATTTATTTTTGTAACATCCTGTGCTCGTGATTTAACTAATAGTTCTTAAAATATCTTTCTTTTTGAAAAATGTTGCAGTTAAAATTGGGTTTGGACATTTTTAGACTATTTTTTAGAATTAAAATCAGTTGCATCAGTGAAAATGTTTTCTTTATTTTTAACAGTAGTACTTCTGAAAAGTCAAACCTAGAATATCCAATTAATTAAGATATGTACATATAATACAGGCGAATGTAAATTGTTACACACTTACTAATTCCCGTAAGAGGAAATGCTCGGTTATATAGTTTTTTATATAAAAATAACATTTTAAATATAAACCCCTGCGGAGGGTGACTAACCTCTTTCAATTTTAAAGGCACTAGGGGTGAGTGCTGGTTATTTTGAAATGGTTTTTAATGCTCTATTCAACAGTATAATTATAAATCTGGTTTATTGGTTATTAATACGCTAAATATTACTTTAAAAACTCAATGTTTGGGTAAGTGTATTGTAGGTTCAACATTTATTTACCAAAATCTATAATTATTAGAAATAATAATCGACTTACTAATTGAATTCTAGAAGAATTTAATATTGATATAATGTTTCAACAAGAGGATATTTCTGCTCATTTGGTGGTAAATGTATTAAATTATTTAAATATTGTTAATGAGAGAAAATGAGTAGCACGCCGAGGACCTGTGGAATGGCCTTCAATATCACCAGATCTCACTTTTTTAGATTTACCTTAAGCCTAAAATTTACCAAATCCTGTGTGAATCGATAGAGTACCAGATAAACATCGAAAAATACAAGTGAACCAAAAAAATCAGATTATTTTTCTGCCAAGAAGTTAGTGGAGAACATTTTAAGCATTCGACCCCTATTGCTAACTAAAATTTTTAACTGTGCAGTTAACCTATGCTGGGCTTGATATTTGGAATGTTAATTGTGTAATAAAAATAAAAACCGACCACTCCTAAAATATTTTATCATAGATAGTGAGGGGTAACACTTTACGGTCGCACTGTATAATACCAATAGCATAAAGATTTTCTAAAATAACTTAATTACTTTTTAAAATATCTGGTAATTAAGTGACAACAAAGGTGATTAATTATATTTTAAATATACATAGTTTATTTTCTAAATGCCTTATGGCAAAGCATTATGTATATCTACAACATCCGAATATAAACCTCTTAAAGATCACTTTCTTAATACATTCTAATTAGTTCAAGCAGAATATAAAGAGATAAGTATTACGTTTCAAAAGACTGCCGATGTTGTATCTTTTCTCCTTATGGACAGTTAAATAAAAATTAATTAAATTTTTGTTGTAGACAAGTGGCATTTTAAATGAATTTAGATATTTGTCTTCTATGAGTTGCCAGAAATATTGTGCTGTAATTAATTAACAGTTGTACTGTTGGTTTTTTATTTTTTTTTTATAATTTTCTGCCGAATGCAGGACCCATGGACATTCCTATATCCAGTTCATATCACTTAAACCAAATAACAGACTATTTTTGTTTTTTTTTAAATGCTTCTGTTATGTAGTGGGGGAAAAATTTCAAATAATATAGTCCATGAAAGTGCTATATTAGTAATAATATTTCACTATATTACGCAACACTGTCTATTGTATTTGCAAATTTATATATATTGTATATTTATACTTTTTTTTATTTTATTGTTATCTCTGATAACTAGTGTTCGGCATAGTAGGCGTCATTCTAATATCGACGTAAATATGAACAATAGAAAAAATGTTGTAAAAAAACAGATTTTTTTTTATTCGTCAATTAGTTGTTTACAGTTTTTTATGGCAGCATTTTTTTTCACAGTAACTATTATTTGACGGATTTTAAATTCTTATACATTTTTTAATATGGATTTGTATTTTTTCAAGTGATTAAATAATTTAAATATTGAGAGAAATAAAAATAGGAAAATTAAATAATCAAAAACTCCGAAACTTAGATGTAAAATACGAACCATAGTCTTTTTTGTCAACGATTAGAAAATTGACCTGCAGATGGGTTTCATTTTAAACATTTAATTTAATTTTTTTATTCTGATAAAAAAATCTTTCCCAATCCTGTGTTCTTTAAATTTTATATTTATGGTTTAAAATGAACTCTTTACAGTATACTTTTGGAGAGATTTTTATTCGAGTATTTTATAATTTTTCCGTAGAAACTGTGTTTAAATATCTTCAATACTTTCCCAAATATTAGCAGTGGGAATGCTGACTGAAAATTCCTGTAAAAACAAATCAAATTAGATTTACTTTTATTTGCCATATTCTAAAATTAATATATTGGTTGTTAATATGTTTATCTATCGACGTATGACAACGTCGTATATGGCTGGCACCAGAAATAGAAAAATTGAAATAATTTAAATGATCACTTTTCTGGATATTACTAGCGTTAATTTATTGTAATGAACTACAGCAGAAAAAGACTTTTTAAATATTATTGTTAGACTAAATTAGAAGAATAAACGAATATTAAAATCAGTAGAAAATGACCGTTATAGTTGGATGCGGAATTCTTAAAGAATCCCATAAATGTGTTTGTTGAAAATAATAGTTCATCTAGCTTAAGCTCTTGAGATTATTTTTAAGAGAAAGTTCTTCGAATTATTAGGGAAACATTCCCAGGGAGTGTTTATAATAAATTATTTTATTTATTTAAGTGGTTTAGGATATTTACAACAAATTCCTTCATCCAGATTTTTCTAAATAAAAAATGTATTTCGTACAGTGTATATAGGTATATTACACTATACTATGTTTTAATCCTTACTAAATATATACATAGATACGAGGGATCACCCTTTTTTTAGCTAACACGGATATTTATTTTTTCATTATTTAGTTATTTTTCAATCGAGTATCTTCACTTGTTGGGCACGATTAATTATATTGATTTGCAAATATTCCTTTTTTGGGAAAATATACTGAATTTTTTAAAGCTTCATATGTATCACTAGTAGCAAAATAAGTGTTGTTTAACGTAAAATTTTATGCATATATGTATCATGTAAAATTAGAAAATAGATTGTCGATGTTTATTAAAAATTATGTACAAACCGATTTTAATCAGATTGATGATAATACATATGACCTAGTAATGACTGACGTAATATTATTATTTGTTTCTATGATTTTCAACACAAACAAACTTAAATAGGTCGATAATGAATAATAATTGTTGTGGAAAATTGGTGAGTTTAGGAACTAGTTAACAAATAAATCAATCAAGTTGACAAAAATCAGTTTCTTAGAAAATATCTTGGTATTTTTTTTTTTAAATTTCTAATAAAACCAAACGATTCTCAGTAATATCGGCATTTTTATATTCTTCTCAACAAGCATTTTATATATTGACGGTAAGGCCAAGGTTATTGCGGGTAGGTATTGTCTATTATTTCTTGATGCGTGCCCAGCATCAACAGATGATTTTTTTCGACAGAACGGAAATGAGGAAAACTTTATATTTCAATTAAAAACAACAATTGTGCGAGAACCGTAATGGTTTCAATAACAATAACATGTGACAAAGCGCAAGGTCAGAAATAGAAACATTTGGTTCTGGCAATTTCCATAGGCGTTTCTTTATTTTTTATAAAAATAAACCGGTTATAATTTTTCTAATGTTATCGAAAACTAAGCTCTTGTACGCCGCTGGCAGCTTTTAATTAAGTAATCAATAACATGACATTAGTTGTAATTAAAAACCACAACTAGACATATGGGCTGATATTTTAAAACTAAGCTATATTTTATGAGATTAATAACCATAAAAATGTTAAAATGAACCAGGTAAAAGTATCTCGGAATTCTTCGGATTTTTGTTAACCGTTGACCATCTAATAAAATTATGTTTAAATTTCATTAAATAAATAATAGAATTGAATGGAATTGACAAATGTAGAAGTGTTATTGGATTTACCAATTTTCCGATCTCCTGATATGCGCTGGGACATCAGTGTATTATTTTCTTCACTCTTTTACTGCTGGTGGTAGTAATATCGTTGGTCCAGTAAGGATTCCAAGATTAACCGAAGTTGCTGCATTAATTTGGCTAGCTAACCACCTAGATTTAGTTGGATACAGGGTGAAAATTTGCTTGCTTGGCCTTCATGCATCAACCCTTTCCTTTCAATGACTTATTAACGACGTTTTAGATGTTTATTGATTTCAAATTCCTCCAAAAAATCAAGTTCTTTTTAGTCACTAGTTTCAATTGTTTTGTTAAGTGTAGGTTTGTGTTTGGAGTCAATGAAGTGTTTTGCGCAATGTGACTTATCTGGTTGTTTTAATTTTTCATCTATAAGATCGTAAGTGTTTACTGTACCTTATTTCAAAATTTCTGAGAGTCTGACCAAGATAGATGGCGTTACAATTCCGACAATTTAGTTTGTAAATACCTGATTTTTTTAATTTATTAATTTTAAGTTTTACATTTAAAAAAAATGAATTTGCATATGTAATAATTCTGAATGATCTGTTATCTTTAGGTTGTTTCGGAAAAATAAGGTTTTACGGCAACTTTTTCTTCCTTTTTATTAATGAACGTATTTATTATATGTAATGGATAATTATTATAGGTAACGATTTGTTTTATTATATTATGGGATATGGGATGATTTGAGTTATAAAGGATATTTATAAGTTTTGGTTTACGATAAATTGACTATTGAAGATTACAATTTACCCTTTTGATATTTATATCTAAGACATTTATTGATTTTTTCTCTTCAATTTCAACGCTAAATTTTATTTTTGGATGTAAATTGTTAATGGAATTAAAGAAAACATATAATTGTCTATCACTACCTCTAAAACCAGCCAAAACATCATCATTCAATATTTTATTCCATTATTTTTAATCTGTCTGTCTACCTTTTCAATTTGCTCGTTTCTTTATTTTCATGGACTTCGCTTTTTTTTCTATTTTTAATAGATAGTGCTTGTCTTACTTATTAAGTGAAGAATTATTCATAATTTCGGATTTTTTTCTTTTATATAGAGGCGGCTTTTTTGAAACTACTGTAGATATTCAATCGAAATAAACCTGCGATTTTTTCGTAGCATTTAAACATCCATTTTTTATCGTATATTGACATTGGGGTATCGGAAATTATAAGATGTAATGCTCGTTAAATGCAACAAATGATATAGTTAGCAGGTGAAAAAACAACAACAACAACGTAAGCAAATTTCATTGAACACAGAGAGTAGGGTGTCTTTAAAATAACAAAATTCATGGAGGCAATATAAAGATTTTGATTACCTACATTAAAGTACAAAGTGTTTTATAAATAACATAAAAAGTCTTAATAATATTTTAATAAATGTTGCGGTTTAAGAACAAACTGAGGTCAAAATTTATTTTTGTTTATTTTAAAAAAACAGCCTTTATTTGTTTCATTATATGTAATAGTAGACTGTACAATTTCGTAACCTTTTTTTAGTCACATTTAATTTTTCTTTTGTATTATATCCACATATAACTTGAGTTTTTATTAAATCTCTTCTAATTGATTTCTTTTTCCAAAACCTTTTCAGTTAAATTTTTATATTTACTATCAAGTTTGTCCAACAATACACTGAGGTGGAGTTTGACCTCATTCATTTGATCGTCTTACCTACTAAACTTCTGCATAAAATAATTCGAAAAAACAAAATTTATATTAATGACTAAGCGTTTTAGCAATCAATAAGCACTGTAAATACCTACATTTTTTGTTATTTAATTACGGCTTTAATAATAAACTTTTACAATGCATTACTTACTTTCTACCAGCAGCACTCTTTTTCCATACCGGTGATTATATCTGAATAAAAAATATATCGCCATTGTTAAATCGTTCGATGGTATTCACCATATGTCTCTGTATACTGGCATGTATAATATTACAGAAAAACGAGTTTGCAATTTGGAATCGTGCTCTAGCATTACCTACCGTAATTCCATCGTAAACAAGTTGTCAGATAATGATGGAAATGTTACTGCACTGCTGGAGCCGTATATTCCGCATCATTTTATACCATCAAACAAACTCAATACCTTGTCATGATAGAAAATCCAATATTCATTCAGCTTGGGAAATCAAAAAAGTTTCTTCAGTAGAAGGCCGGTATCTGGGACTTTTGGATTCTTGTTGTACCCGATTTCATCTTTGTATAATAATCATTTATAGTAGTGATTGTATATTGCAGGTGCATCAGTAATAGCTTGCATGTTCCCAATTGTTTTCTTTTTATATACTTACATTAAAATCCTTCAATTGTTTTAAGATTATTGAACTTTTGAACATGGCTATTTTATTATAATGATGATATAAATAATACTTATGTTGAAATAACTGTTTCTACCTTTACTTTGTGGAATTTATCGGTAATAAATATAAAAGATAAATTATACTCGAATTTTCACAGTAATTCAAAGCTATTTTTTCAATATCTTTCTCTAACCAATCATTATCAAGCAATATGTACAGTATGATTCCTTGCTATAAAATTTTTAAAATACATATAACATTTTTCTTTTCCTAAAAAATTTGGTTAATATAACGGTATTTAGTCCATAATGGTAATCTAAATTAAACGTTACAGGTTTAATTGTTCATTCAGTACTCTATACTGAGGATAGTTTAGATATTTCAAATTCTAAACGTTTTTGTTTCTTGTCACATATATGAACGACTTCCACTATTGTTTCAATTGTTTTGTTTGTGTTTAGTGTTTTGCGTAATGTGACTTATCTGGTCGTTTTAATCTAAAAGATCGTAAATGTTCACTTTACCTTATTTTCTGAGGGTTTGACCCAGATAGATGGCGTAACAATTCGGACAATTTATATGTTTTAAAGTAAGAAATAATGTAAGTTCATTTTTATTAAGTGTAAAATCTAATTAAAAAATCAGGTATCTACAAAATTATTAATCCGGATTTTCGAATTATTGTAAGAAAGTTGTGAATATGATTGAACTGATAACGCTGTAAGTTCCGGACAGTGGATTTTTGTTTTAGTGTTCGACATTCCATTCCCAGTCCTTTGCGAGATTCTCCTGCTGTATATTCGTCTACATACGACCATCCTAAACAAACAGGTGCAAGAAATTGAATTCCATTAACTTTCTACTATGTTCTATATTTATTAAGTTATTTGGAAATACTTACCGTTAAATTTCTTTGGTTTATTATTCGCCTCCTACTTCCACATGATTATTATTATTGGATTTTAATCGACTTGAACGGCAAATGCTCGGCCTCTTATTTGAAGTGCGCGATCCGACTTAATGGATGAAAATAAGAGCCCTAACGGCGTGATGCCTTTTAAGGAAAGAGTATAATACGCTTCATAATAATAAATAATTTCAAGACCAAAAGATATATAATATTAAAATTTCGAGTGTTTGTATATAAAGCATAAAACAAACTTATACAAAGTGCTTTCAATGCATTTCTTTTAAACATACTATTCACATTATCATAACTCATAACAAACTTTTAATTCCATTAAAAACTTGGCAATTACCGATCCTTCTACAAAACTAAGTTGAGTATATTTTTAAGTCCTGCAAAGCAGTTAGCGGCAATCACTTATTAAACTGTTAGCTAGAAATTAGTCAATGATCTATAATTATCTCTGTGTAAAATTTACTGCCGTTTAATAACGAACTAACCTGCGCAAGAGATGTTACATGCTTCGAATACTGATATAAAGATAAGAATATATAGATAACGTTAGCAAGCAAATGCAGGAATTATTACTAGTAAACTAGCAAGAAGCAATAAACTAACTAATGAATGTGCTCAGGAATATTGTTTCAGCGTCGTATCTTTAATTTGGTACGTAATTATCATTAGCTCGATTAATATGTATCAGTCTCACTGTATGCGGTTTTTTTTCCTTTAAATTTTATCTGCCAGGTTTTAAATAAATCATTTATTATCCCCTTTAGCTACTTTGCATACTAGGCTTATGAAATAGTAATAAGTTTACTCTTTTGGTAGCAATATTTTTCGTCCCGTGTCTACCTTTTTAAAAAAAAATATTTATATGTTGAGCTCAAATATTTAAAGAAGGTCAAATGGGTTGGGTTTCCTCTAGAGACTAGCTCAACTTCTTTTAACATGTTTTTTACAGTATGTCAGAGGGAGGACTAGCAAAGAAAATTTTATAGTCCCATCAACAGCTTAGTTTGATTGTTTTAATTCGAAGGGTAGCAGTAATAATGTATAGATATTTGTAAAATCTCAAATATCGCTTAAAAGGGGATAGAACAAAAACATAAAACCTTTGAATTTTTAATTTCCAAAATACAGAATGTTAAAATTCGAAATTTTTCAAATGGAAATTCGTTTCTGCAAATGTTTTTTGTGTTCATTTGTACGTCATTATACAAATGAATGCTGTGGTGTATAACATTAACTATTATTTCATTTTTAATGTCAGGTTAAATAATTTCACGCTCATTTAACCTAAAAAGAGAATGGATAAATATTTTATCATTTTTTTCTTATTGTTTCGGGTGTAATAATTCTGTCTATCTACAAAATAAACATACTGTGCCATTATAATAAAGTGTATGATAATATGCGAAGTGAAGGAATTTGGGATCGGCCCATTAGTGACCTTTCATAACAAACTAAAATTCAAGTAGACTGATTGCTTTCGGAAATTCCATTTGAATAGAAAATTAAAATGATTAATCGCCGTAATCTAACATTCAAACAAGATATATTAGTAAGTTTAAGTTACATTGTAGTTATGCTGAACTGATCGTTTTTAAATTAATAAAAGATGATTAGAAGATTTCATTAAGTTTGTCTAGAACTGTTTTAGAAATGATACCTCTTTTTAAGAACTAAAATACACCTAACCAAATATTTACTTTAATGTAGATACCGCCAAAGCTTTTCTAATCCGTACCTGACCAGGACCAGGCGTTTTTCAATTGCAGAAATACTCCTACAGGATTCAAGAGGATCAGGATATTGGCAGCCAGACGTCGGAAGACGAAATGTAAACAAATTTTGAGAATACGAATTCGAACTCGAGGCTCGAATAGGGTGCTACATTGCCGGCTGAGAGGGCTATTGGATATTTTTTGTCACGCGCTTTTCTTATTCTTTATCACGCCTGGGACTATTTCTTGCCTTAAAACGGCTTAAAGAAGAAGCGCTGTTACAAGCAAAGTAAAATATTTTAACAGAATAGTGTTTTGTTAAGATGTATGGAATATATTCTAATGGGAGCAGAACAGTGTGTCTGAAGAATGATTTATCAGCAGTCTTTTTGGTGAAAACTTTAATTTGCACGGCAAATAGAAGCACCGGCAATATTGGTTTAGATATTTCTTCTAACGTTAAGTGAATTTAACTTTTGGAAAATCTGTTATCGTAGAGATTTATCAGGATTATAATTTAATTAAAATAAATCACACTAATTTAGTTAAATAAATAATAAAAATGAAAAATAGTGTCAAAATTACAGAAAAGCAATATCCAAAATTATGAAATCTATATTTTTTTACAATTCGTTGAAGTTTTGTTACGACTAAATTTACACTCAATTTTCAGGTATTACTTTATGGCTATTAAAACGCCGTAAAATGTGGTGCGTATTCATCAGCAAAGTATAATTTCTTTTGTTATGAAAAACTATTTAATAATTATGTTGTTAAAATTGTTGGATTGCAGAATAGGTTTACAATCACAACAATATGCCTCTGCGTTGAAGGATTTACAGTCCCGGACAGGAAAAGGTCTTACAGAGGAAAACCCCAAAAACCTCTGTTTCCCCTCGCCTGGTTCTTCATGCGGGTCCATATTTTATACAAATTACCATAACCTAACCTAATGGTTTGTTGGCGCATTGTAGGGGTTAACTTACCAGTAAAATCCATCATGTGATCAGCCTTTTAAACTTAGTTCAAATAATCTTTTTATATTTCTCGATATTTTTTATTTTAATTGATTAATGTTTTAGGATTGTTGTTGAATTTTTGAATTTGTACGTTTGAAAATAAATTTAAGCGTGCTATTGAGACATTCTTAAAAAATAAGGTTCTTTTACAAAGACGACTCTGTTACAGTCTTACGACATTTTGAAATGCACTACCAATAATCCTAATAACTTGCATGGAAGTAGTTTTATAGTTTTGAAGATTTTCTTGAATACCTTTTTTTCACATTTTTATAGCCTTATAACATCTTGAAAATGGAACGTAAATTTGATAGACTTCTAAACTATGCGTAACGGATTGTGAGAAAATATATACTTCATAACTTTTTTAAACAAACGACAAATCTTTAAGAAAAATAACTTTTATTTCTTAGACGAAAACATTTCGGACCATTCTTACCTATGCAATATTTTGTTAACATTTTTTAAATAATTTAAAGTGCGGCTTCATCTAACACTTTTTTTAACAAATTTTCATTTTATGATTATTATGTGTTTTAAAATTTGGTGAACATTTGCTATTTTTGTTAAACAAAAAGTCTTATAGGCATTATTATCAATTGTAAGAAAATAGTTAAACATTTAGTTTTTTGGGAATTGAAAGTATTTTTTTGCTTATATTAACAAAATTTTGTAAAACACTACTACACAATATTATTAATTGGTAAATATTGAGTTTTTAACAGGTCTCATTATAATTATACAGTAAAACTTAAATCAAATGGCACCGTGCACTTTATGGCGAAATGGTGTACAAAAAAAATGAAAGACTGCCACACTCAAGTGGGCATGATTTATAAATTTGGGAAGAAATTACTTTAGTCGTTTTTAGCAACTCTTAATACCTTTGATACATCGAAGAAAATTCGGTAAAATAGTTGCTTTCATTCTGGATCCCTCTCAAGGATTTCTGCAATTCTGTGAACTTTTTCGACCTCTTGAACTTAATGTAAAGATATTTAAGCTATATAATTTTAAATTATAAATAAACTTCTACTCCCCAAGGTTTGCAGATAGGTAGCAAAATTAGCTCTTTTTAATTCAATCAAATTCGTCCTTGGATAAAATTAATCAACGAATTTATTCACGTGATAATGGCGGTATAGCATGTGGAAGAGTTGGTTTCAATTTAAATAAAGAAAAAAATTGTTCAATATAAATTTGAAATGTGATACATTATAAAATTCTTATTGTTGAATCACTTTACAATGTTTTGAGTCATGACATTTTAGTTGCCTGATTTCTTTGAACAGTAACTTTTTCTTAGAAGGTTAACTAAATTTGTTACTAGGTAGATTATTTTCGTGGTAATGTTAGTATTTATTAAGTCATTCATATTTTTCGGAATGTATTCTGAAAATCACACATTTTATTCGGTTTTACGAATTTTACAGTGTCTGCAAATATCAAATTAGGAAAAATATCCCCGATATACTGACCTTCTAATATTCAGTTGCCAACAATTATTTATCAAAATGTAAACTACGTAAGAGCGGTAAAAGAATCTATAAACGGTTTTTAAATTTAAAGGAGCCGAAAAACAAACACTCTTTATCAACTCATTAAATTTGAAACAATTTACTAGTGACCCGCGAAATGAAAACATGCCGTATATAAAACGAAATATACACACAGAGCACGGTTATTATATCAACGTGGGGTTAACAAACTGGACTTGCGTTAAAAATCGTACTTTATATGAGAGCTCACTACTTTAATAATTAAATGTAAAACTGCACCGCATTCAGATCATTATTATTATCAGTACTAATTTGTATTTATGACTAGAACCACAGGCAGCGCTGTAATTGTAGAAACATTAAATTACATATTCCATATGCAGATGTAGCTCTCTGATTGTCGACTTTTTTTATTTGAAACACCCAATTTGCTAACAAACAAAATTTTTTTATCGGTTTTCGAATGATTTCTGATAAATTGTTGATCCAATTGTTGAATGCTCGATGCGAATTTTCTATGTGCTCCACTTGGTTAGAGAGGTTAAAATGCGAAATTGGAGTTTTGTTTCTGGATTTTGTCATGAATTCTCTTAAAATTCTTGGGACGCGACATTTGTCTCTACTGTTATTTAATGTAAAATATCAAATATGTTGAATTAGTCCGGCGACAGCCGTACTGTATTAATGACGAAAATTGGCACTAACCAGATTCATGTGCTTTCAGGACTGTAGCGCTGAATGTGGGTGACGCCCAGTATTAGGGTACACTTATCGCTGATAGGTTACTCAATTAACAAAGGGAACTTATCCTAACTTTTTCTAAATTATATACTCTTTTTTTATTATAAAAATAGTTCTAAGGTTAGTTTCAAGTTCAAGCTACTACACGTGTGAAAGTTTAATTTTTTTCTTGTAAGAAACGTGTTAATAAAAGATACTACCGATCCATTGAAATTTATTACCACAAATTTTTAACATTAACAATGAAAGTGAAAACAAATTAATATATTTGACGGATTATTAAACCTCGCTGAGTTCATCTTAATATTATTAACGCGTTTAGAAAAATACCGGCAAACTATGACCGCTAAACTTACTATTACTGATTTTATAACTTTCGGATTATTAACGAACCTCGAATTTTTAAAAATCTGTATAATACTTCTTGGTCTGAAGGATTTATTAGTGTTACAATTACCGGAGAGGAAAAGTCTTTTCAGAAAGAAACCCCACAAAAAACTGTTTTGCTTCTTATATAAAAATAATAATCTTACAACTATTTATGCTATCGTTTAAAGCGTCAATTTTACTTTTCAGCAATTAATGATTTTAAATGAAATACAGACACCTGTTACTTAGTGTTACTTAACTTTCAAAACCTTTGTATATTTTTTCGAATGGTCTATTGTGCTTCAAGAATTCTTTTTTAGGACCACTATTAATTATTGATTGGCCACTTTGAGATAAATTTAAGTATTTTATTAAGTCCTTCTGGATTCTTAAAATAAAAATAATGATTTGCTAAATTTCTAAATTCTCTTATGTTACTTTCACAGGGATCTATTACAGTTGTATGAAAATAACCTAAAGTCATTATTGGACAAGTGAAATAAAAGAAATTAAAAATATTTCATTTATCAACCAACCACCTTATTTTATACGGTACTCGCATTCTCGATGCGGATTAAAATTCATCTTGTCCTGTTAAGACACCCACTGTCCTTAAGAGATAATGTAGACCGTGATTAATGCATCGTTTAGACATTGTTATGCCTTTCATATATCAAAATCAGGAAACTAGTAATTAAGGAAATGAGACAAAGAAGACAAATTTAAATAACAGAAAATATTTAAGAACCGTTTTTGAATTGTGTAAACGTGAATATCTACAATTTTTGACGTACTTTTGCAACTGTTTCAGCAAGGTCATCATTATTCATTTCATTTTTGCTTCATTTTTTTTATACTAAGCTCATAAAAATGCTTATAATTTTGATTATTTTTCCAAAGTTCTAAATATTCTTTTTTTCTTATTTTAGATTTCCGACTTCATTGCCTGAGTAAGTAAATACATTTAAGTAATAGAATATTTAAAAAAAAGCAAACACTTAATTGATTCGACCAATTAAAAACATAATTTAGTAGTAGTAAATAACAGCCTGTAATTTATAAAAAAAATCATTTGTCAATAATGTAAATATATTTTACGGGGGAGAGTGATATACGTCCAACCGAGACAGGCTTAAAAATAAAATCGGAAGGGCGAAACACTTCCTTCTAGATTGAATAAACAATCCGAAAACAAATCCAAACACGATGTCGCTATCGCTTTAATACTAACGCCCTTGTAATATAAACTGCCTGCAACACATTGCCTACATGTCAATAAGAAAACATTGAACTTTTAAGAAATATCAAAATAAAATTGTCAATCATGAAATAAAAAAGAATTATAAAGTGTTGAATATAGAAATAATTTTAATTATATTAAAAGCCTATCTATTAAAATATATGAAATTTTGTTTAGAATTTTAGAAAATATTAGTAACATATATGTATATATATTTAAAAAGAATACATTTTGTAATATTTAAAACAAGCGGTGCGGTACAAAAAAATGTTTGATTAGGTCTATAATGCTAATATTTAACAAAAACTCGTAAAATAAACAAATTGTTTATGTTTAGCGGTAGCTTAAAATAAACATGCATCCAAGATGTTCGGATTAGAAAAGGATTGAAAGAAGATGCAACGAGGAATGATGAACTAAAATTATATTTGCAATTCTTAAAGGAGGTCCAGAAGTGGGTCGTTTATTTTAGAATTTCTTGGATATTCCCCCAGAAACTAAGCACATGTATTGCATTGCCTTGTTTTTTATTTGTACAAAAATTCTAATCAACTGTCAGTATTTAAATAGAAACAACAAAATTCCGTGGGATTTCAATTTCACCTTTATTTTCTCAACATTTACAAAATTAGGAGAACAGTATCTGTCCAACCAACACAAATTATCGTATATTCGCTTGCATTTAAACCTTATTTTTAATTTAAAAAATGCCAAAGACATATTTTGTCTAAATTTCGTTTTGTAACCAAGTTATTGAATATCTTGGGCAATGGCATCGTCTAATGCAATTTTTTATAATAAATTGTAAACTGTATCGATCACAATAAACTACGACCAATTTTAAATAAAGAGAAAACAAATTTTAATGAATTTTCTATAAAAGCATAATTTGTGTCATGTATGATACTGTCGAGATTTCTTAACAGTAATTATATCCTAATGATTATTAAATTAAAAAAATATATGGTTATAAAAGGAACTTGCAAAAGCACTTAAATCAATACCTCTTTGTTTGTCAACTTTCCATCGTTTTAAGGAAAGACGAGATCGCCTTTCAGCTAACACCGTTTTCTTTTCGTTTAATATTATATGAAATTTCTCAATTAATTTTATATAATTAATCGAAAGATATACATTTTATCTATATTTATCTAGCATAGTTTCTTATAATTTTAAGGTTTAAATAATTCAGGATATTTTTCGTGTCATGCGGTTATTAAAAAATCTATTTCAAAATTTTGAATTTTAAGGGGGTCACTTCAGGGACTTATTTAAGTTTATTTTTTGAAGCAATTGAGGTACCTTTATTTTTTTGTGCGTTATTGTTGACTTCTCTGTGGTGGTAATATTTTTATTTTTTAATTGAAAAAAATGCTCAGAAGTCGGGAAGTATTCAAAAAAAAAAGAAAAGGGCGAAATTTCCAAGGAACTCCCAAACGACAACGTATTGTTCCCGTGATCATTAAACCAGAGCAAGTTGCTCAGGAAAAATCGGTCGTTACTTTCTCTAGAGATTAATTTCGACTCCTTATAGTGCGAATGAAATGTGCGAATATTATTATTTTGTTTAGTTTCATAAAATACATTTTTTTAAAATTTTTATTAAACTATTTATATAAATACGATACATATAAACGCCGTAAAGAATCCTTCTTTAAGACATTGATCATACGTATAATTAAACAATTATATTTTGTGTTGCGTCATATCGATACATATAACAAAATATTTTTTCCTTTAAAAAAATATTTTATGAATAATCGAATACCACGACGATAACATACCACGATCAGAACAATAAAATTTTAGA
This sequence comes from Hermaeophaga mercurialis, assembly GCA_951812935.1. Taxonomy (NCBI): domain Eukaryota; kingdom Metazoa; phylum Arthropoda; class Insecta; order Coleoptera; family Chrysomelidae; genus Hermaeophaga; species Hermaeophaga mercurialis. The sequence continues at coordinate 42,231,923 of OX638358.1, forward strand.
AAATACCAAAAATATGAATTTTGTTTTATATAACTCGAAACTGGGAAATATTGAAGTAAAATGGTAAAAATTACGACTTGTGTCATATTCTTCACAATAATTTTCTTTATATGAATTTTACGTACTACCTCTATTGTAGTTGGTCATATACAGATAGTATCACCCCCTTATTAATTTATTTAAAGCTTGAAGCTAGTATTTTTTATGTAACAGTTTTTTCAAGGACGTCATTAAAATGATTTTCTAGGAACTATAATTTATGAGACAATCCTTGAACTGCGACCTTGATTTTTATATGGAATTTAAAATGTGTGAACTTTTTTCATAAAAATTTGTGATGTTATTCATATTAGATCGATTCTAAATCGGGTGTTAAAAATTATGGTCGCCATTTACAAAGTGATTCTAACACTGATTTTTTACTTCATTTTTTTTAGAAAACCGGTAGCCAGAAATGACTTCATTAAAAAAATGATCAATATTTTTAAGAGTACTTACCTCATGCTTTCAAACAAAAAATGTAATTAATTAATGTCACTGAAAGGGGTGGGGAGGTTGCAATTTCTTCATGACACAGTCGGTAGTGCAGGTATTTTTATTATTTTGCAAATGAGAGTTCCATCTTTATTTACTACTAATGGCCACTTCTAAGGATTTAATCTCTGAAGAGAAATGTAACTGGGTTCTTAGAAATCCAGGATCTTTTGCTGAACAACATTGCTTAACTTATTTGTCTAAACGTAGATTTAATTATACAGCCTGAAAACATTCCGAGATTTTTTTTAATTATCAAGACTTCTCGAGAAGCCTTTCGTATTTATGTTAAAAGTTCTTGACTTCAGGACGAGACATGGTAAGACGTTTTGAATTTTAAAAAGTATTGAGCGTCTCCCTATATGCGTTATAGTCGGCATAAAAGATGCATAAGATTCCAGAGATAATCCGGTGATGATAATCAGCTATTTTCCCAGTTACCACTTCCTTTGTACATAAAAACGACAGTTCAGGCGGAGAACCCACATAAAGGTGTACAGTTCATTAATTGCAGGAATACTCTGAGTGTGGAAAAATCGGATGAAAACAGGGGGGAGATTTTCTGTGTGTGTTGCAGCCTGCATTACGTGAAATACACCCTGCGAGAAATTTTATTGAATTAAATATTACTTAATTTCTAATATTTACGTTTAATGTTAGTTTTTAATATCTCGTTATGGGCATTTCAGTGGCATTCTTACAATTGCTGAATAGTATTAATGTTCAAAAGAAAACAGGAAAATAATAAAACAGCCTCACCAGAAACGGATAATAAGTTGTCTAAAGCGAGAAGCAAGAAATGAAAAATGAAAAAATAGTGCATGATCGAAAGCTAAGTTTAAACGGAAAAGCGAAATTTAAATGCAAAAAGAATTTATCGGAGTTATAAAAAGATTTATAAATTATAAAAAATAGATCTCGTTAGATATTATTTGATACCCCTAGTAAATGTGGTAAACTCTAGAAGAAATTAATGAAGTATAAAATGAAATCAGGAGCAGCACAACGAGCGATCCATTTGAAGCAAAGCAAGAATTTTTAAACAGAAAAGAAACGTATGGAACACTAAAATTGAAGAAAAAAAAAAAAAATGAAATATAAAATGCAGACTATCAGCTAACGGAACACGAACGATGGAATAAAACAAATGGCTATAGACTTACTAGTTTATTGTTATTTCGAATTTGCATTAATATAATTAAGCTTATTTGTAATATCATATATGTTTCTCTCCTAAACAATAATTAATTTTTAAATACAATAATTATTTTCACCTCTCACCTTGGCCTTCGGCATTGCAATCATTTTCAAGAAAAACCTATAATTTAAGATATTTATTCTACGTATTATTGGAAAGTAATAGTTTATTCCTTTTTAAAAAATAGTAAATTAAAAATGGTTACCCAAATGTATTAATATTATACGTGATTGGATTCTTTATTAGTAGGCACCTTTACAATAAATATCCTTTCTTTAAAAATATTCGAGGCCAAGACAATTTTTGACAACATCCGTATCCGGTTGGATTGTTCAGGTGCAATTGAGATCTTTCTACCAATATTTCGTTACAGGCATATAGACATTACATATGCCGATGTAATTACATATCTTCAACAATTCCATCAGTCCGTTACTTTTAACTTTTTATTTGAACGTAACCTAACGCGGAAACAAGACATTTAGCTTAATTGATATTGGGAATATTCGCTAAAATTTAGACAAAAGGTTTACTTTTTCTCTCATTCGATCTTTTATTCTCCTGGCTATAAAGTGTAAACGGTATCTGTTTCTTTTATTTTGCGGTGGCATCTAGACAATGATTTACGAAACATTTCCCGCCTCAGTGATCTGTTTGAATTCTTCTAGCCTTTTTTAACCATTTTTTATCATGCAGTCTCCAAATATTTATTCTAAAACATTGATTAATTTATCTCAGATAGTTAATCTTGATTATTCTTCAAATTTTTCAATCAACAACACAAATTCCGGACACGCTTAGAATAATTCCCTCGTTTAAAACGTTATACAAAGTACCGATATTCAGGACATTTTTCCAAGATTTTGATAAGCAATATTTCAAGGATTATAAAATTTAAAAATGATTTGATTAGTTACAGTTTTTAATTGAAAATTTTATAAACTAAAAATGACTAATTAAATTAAATATAATGTCATTGAAAGATTTTTTTATTGAATTATTATCATCTCAAGTGCTAATATGAATGATTCATAATTTGATTTACTTATAATAGCTTATCAGTGTTACTAGCTTTGTACTCTAATTAAATAAAAGGATTTCAATTTTAGTGATTAATTTATTTGTTTAAATTTTAACAGCTGACCTCCACATTATTTCGTATCCAAACTACAATATGTATTAATCATGTTTCCTCGTACTGTAGCAGTATAAATCTCACTTAAAATTTTAGTATCCATTATATTAAAGTTTAATACAGAGTTCAAACAGTTCTTGCAAATTACTCCTTCAGATTTGGAACGGTTCCATATGCAATTACTCGTATTTCCTCAGTTATTTCTTATTTAATGGATCTGAAAATTCCACAATATCACTTGGCAAAAGAAGTACTTTTCAAAATATGAATGAGATTCTTTTAAGCTAACCATTTTGTTCGACATACATTTTTAATAATTATGTGCCCCTTATAATTCACTTCTCTTCCACAGTGGTTAATCCAAGAAACTGTACAGAGCTTGTACGCAGAAGAGATGGCTATTATTTTTATTGTTATTAATTTATTATTTGTCATGGGGCTCGAGGTCGACTAACGCATGATTGATTGGTGCTATTTGTCAGAAAAACCCAAAAAATCTTATCCACCATCGTCGGCACACTAAGGTTATTGGGATTGAAATCTGAATCAACATAAACTGTGTGAATGAAAGAAAAATACATGATGCACTGTGGAATTCGAATTAATATTCTGTATCACTACTTATATAGGTAGACGAATTCTGTCGTAGACAAATGTCATTTCAAACTTTATGAATGTCGTTCAAATGTCATATTACATAAGTAAATCAATTGACTCAAAATGAAATCCTTTTCGAATATGTTTATTAACGTATCTGTTGTTTCGTATATTTATCACTCTTCTAAAACTGCTTTAAATAAAGTTTTCGAAAGTCTTATTATTTAAATCTAACGATTGGTTTCAAAACTCTAGATATTTAGAAACTCTGAAGTAATATAGAGGTGCGGTTTCTATATAACAATTTATTTTTTCATTGTTACTTCATATATGAGTGTTTTTAACAAGAGTCACTTTATTGAAAGTGCTCTGTATTTTTTGACACTATGTGAAAGATTAAATGTTTTTCTTTCAAAAAATGTATAGCTCGTTGCAATAGAATTTAAAAATGAGTTATTTCGTTATTAAAGTTATATATGGGAATGTGTGCAATTAGATTTCTGATTCATTCTAAGCTTTAAAAACTTTGAATCATATATAAAAAATGTGATTTAGGTCATTCTGTTGAGTTTTCCGATAAGTTTTTGCCTACCAACCGACACATGCATATTCTTTTCGAACACAGCATAATTCCACCTATTTCTAAAATAATTACAAAAACATTAAAAATAAATGCGAGGGCTGTTTTTTCAGGTTCCGCGAAATAAAGTCACAAAGAGAACCAAAAATGTTTTATTTTGCAATTTTTTAATGCCCTTCTCATAGATGTTGTAGGTATGTTCAGGTGCTCACTGCGCTCCTAGACTTGACAAGTGCGATTATCGTTCCGGTTTTAATTTTCGGACCGAAACAAATTGCCCTCGTATTTAATGTCGATGAAAGATAACATTTTAAATGGGTAAATGAGCTAGGTTAATAAAAATCTTTGGATGTTTCATTTTGGGGTCAGTCCTTGAAATATTCTTTGACGAAACCTCATTTAAATAAATGAATCGTCAGATTTGGTGAGTGAGCAGGTAATTCAAAAACCCCTAATCCACATATTTCCAAATGTTGTAAACTCGACATTAAACATTCTGATTTTATAATCTGGCCATTAAGTTCCTTCCTGTATAAATCTACTAAAAAATTATATTCTGGAAATATCTTATAAAAACTGATACATTTTAATATTATAAGAAATTAATTTTTCATACAGCCGACCCAGGTGGTCGAATGGTCGGGGAACTGACATTCGGTCCCCGGGGTTCCGGGTTCGAGTCCCGGTGTGGGCATGGGTGTGGTACGAATGTGTGTGTGAATGTATAGAAATATTTGTAAAATGAAATATTAGTAGAAACATTGTGTCTGGCTGAATGGCTAACGCCGAAGAAAAAAAAATACAAATCATATACTTTTTGACTTCAGATTTGGAAAGTTATTCGATTAATATTTTCTAATGTTTATTAAACATGCAGACTCTGTTTATAAAAATATCAGGTTCGCATATATACGAGGGTTGCTATTTATGTGTTGCCAGGTGAAATCTGTCATTGCCATCTTAAAGTTTGACACTTTTGACAGTATACGTACGAGTACTATTTGTGTTGTTTACAGTAAGTTGAAAATCTCATCTGTGCCAAAAAATGGAATTAACTCGCGAAAATTTTCGAGCTATGATTTATTATGACTTTCGACGCGGTCTAACTCAAGAACAGTGCATCAATCAAATTAATTCAGCTGTTGGCGATGAAGCACCATCCAAAGCCAGTGTATATCGCTGGTACACTGAATTCAAACGTGGCCGTAGTTCGCTCACCAACGAAGTTAAAGAAGGTGTCCAAAATTGGTCGTTGTACCGGAAAACATCGATATTATGCGAAAACTAATTGAAGAAGATCGTCATGTGACATATCGTGAAATCGAGGCATGTTTAAGCATTAGTATGACCAGCATACATAAGATTTGGCAAGAACATTTGGGTGTTCCGAAGCTGTCTATTTGGGTATTTCAATGTGAAGAAAAGCCAACAAAAGTTACTTGTTCTCGAAGCAAATGGTGACGTGTTTCTTCACGAAAACCGGTCATGTGGCAACTGTGGCTCTCGAAAATCAAAATACTGTTAAGTCAGCGTGGTATACGACCATTTGCTTGCCAGAAGTTTTCGATAAATTGAGAGAAACTAATCCAAAACGACGAAACATTCTGCATCATGACAATGCGAGCTCACGTACATCAAGTGAAACAAACGAGTATTTGGAGACACAAAAGATCGAATTGATGGGTGATCCGTCTTACAGCCCCGACTTGGCCCCTAATGACTTCTTGTTCCCACAAATTAAAGATACGCGGACAACGATTTTCATCATCATTCAAGCGGTTGAGGCCTTCATTAAACCATATTTTAGGACTATCATCTTTTGACTGGACAAAGTGCTTTGAAGAGTGGTTCAATCGCATGCAAAAGTGTATAAAGCTTAAATGCGAATCTTTTGAAAAGCAATAAATATATTTTTGATAAAATTCATTTGTTTGTTCTTTCTGTTCTCAATACATAAATAGCAACCCTCGATTATATCCCGTTTCCAGGTATTAATTTTGAAGATTTGTAGTTTTCATACTGTTTTTGAAGGATATTTCTTGAATATCTTATGAAATCGTCTTTGAGGATGTATTGAGCACTATTCTGCGTCTCACACTTATTTTAATTTTGTGAAGTAATTTTTCTCCAATTTTAATTAACTAATCATATTCTCCAACTTGAAGTAAACAAGTGTCAATTAAAATGCCAAATATTGGCGGTCCTAAAATCGACACTGTATCTCGAATTATTCACTATGCATTCTAATGAACCACTACTTGTTATTACATAAAAATGTTATAGGAGATTTTTTTTTATTTTGTGGTGGTGGGTGATTTGTTCGACTGTTCCGTGCCCTCTTCAAAATCCAAATTAATGGTTGGATCTCGGTCTCCTGGTCTGTAAGATTACTTCAAGTTGTTTTGGGTATTTTTTTGAATAAATTGGAATGATGTCTTTTCGGGATTAAATTCAAATTTCTAGGTATGTTATTGGTAAAATTGCACAATATTTTTTGTATATCTTCGTTGTCTTCCGGTGATGTTTCTGAAAAAACCTTTTTGTAAATAGAAAGAAAGCTTTGAAACCTCTGCATCTTCCCACAAGTTCAAGATACTTTCAACTAAAATGAGGCAAAAATTTTTGGGACGCATAATGTTCTGCGAATTGTATCCTTCAAAGAGCGGAGATATGTAGATCATAAACTTTTAGACACCGGAAAGCACTAGAAAGTTTATGGTTAAATTAGTCTTTTTAAACTATGTACTTTAAACATTCACACAATTTACGTTGATGGTTTTATGTAAGAAAGATGCTATGCAAAGAAAAACAACAAATTCCACCGGAGCCGTTTCGGATTCATGGAAAGTTTTAAAGTTTAACATACACATTACACTAAATCACCCAGTGAATGTAGACAGTCCATTCCGTTTAAACCATATCGTAAAATCCCTAGTTACGATTATGTACCTAAAATAGTTGCGAAATCTTATAAGTTCGAGTTCTATGGCCTTATCTGATTAATACAGCAATAAATCGTATCTAAAACAACCGCTGAGTCTGTTTATAATGCCAGGAATTATTTTATTTTGAATTTTAAAAGAAATTATGAAATTATGAAATCTTCCACAAAGAAAACCGGAGGAACGAATTTTGCCCATACAGGAAAACTTACTAGAATTATCTCCTTATATTTGGGAGTTATGTTGTGTTATGGTACGTTATGGTTCAAGTATGATCTTTTATAAATAAAAAAATACTTCCGCACTCAATTATTTCCAGAAATTATCGGTATTCTAGACACAATTACTTGACAATATAATTCCTCACGATTCCCGACCGCTTTCCAACCACGACGAATGTCATGTCAGAACAGCAATTGTCCATTCCATCGGTCGGTATATTATCTATTCGTAAATTATTTCATTAAAATGATTTCGAGTTATTTTCCTTAAGTAAATCGTGAGATAACATTTCTGTAAAGGCACGTATCACTAAAAGGGGGAGAGATAATTGAGTTTCGGCTCTGTTTAATTTCAGAATTGGGCAATTAATGTTTTGTTTTTGTGTCAAGCCTATAATTGGAAAGGAACCCTTCTCACAAATATTAGATATATTTTTTTACAATCATTCTACATGAAAATTCTGGACTTCTATTGGCTAATAAAAATTCAAATGTTATTCATGTAAGATGTTTGGGAAATCGTATATGGAAAATTGGAAATATTGGAGAATATAGTGTACTTCGAAATGGAAGAGATAAAATGTAAGAGTAAGAGGGTGAACCAAAGAAATTTAATGAATTTTAAATAATCGTTCATGCCTGTAAAGTTTATTTACACTATTTACATTCTTCACTCTTTAAATGGATTCGAAAAAATAATATTTCAACTTCGGGTCTGATGCCGCCATAGGCGTATCGTTTTGTTATAAATACGAAATAATTTATTAAAGATATGACTCCAATAGTAAGAGTAAAATTACTTTTGTAGAATGGAGTATAATTTACATAAAAGAATTATAACTAAAATGATAACAATAACACTTCAAAAAGAAAATTTGCATTAGTATTAGTAACGTTATATAAATCTACTCAATAAATCTGTAGTGATTTATTTCATAAATAATATTTTCTAGCTTCCACATTTTTTTATTCTTTTATTGCATGCCGAACATCTTTACGCTACTTCTCCTAATTTATTTCTGTTAAAATTTATTCAACCGAATCTCGATATCTTATAGCTTAAAGGTAATAGCTTAAAGGTAGTATTTTTCTTTTCCCAAAACTTAAACTCAATCCAGACTAGTTCAATAGGTTTGACTTGACAGTGATAGACTGGCAATTGAAATATTGTAATGCCTTATTTTTTTATAATGTCTTTTAATACCATATTTGTGAATCTTTCTTTATTAAAACTCATTTTTTTCACGAGATTCTTTTTTTCTAGATTGGTAACTGGCATTATCCATAACATTTAATATTAAGAATGATTTTCTATTTTGCTTCTTCCACATAAAATTCATTTCTATACATATTTTCCATGTTCTCATTCTACCTATCTTGTAAATATATTCTTCATTACTACTATTAATATGTAACAATATTTTAACTTAGTTTGAACTTTACTAATCTTCTAGTAGATTCCTACAGAAACGTCAAAATTATAGGAGAGAATCTGATAATATTGATAACTAAGATCCAACTGTGTTGTGTTTCAGCTGGGATATAATGTTATTATATAACTTGTAATTTAATGAAGGTACTTAAAGTAATTGTTTTGGAATGTTAACTTTGCTTTATTAAAAATTTGGTAGTGGTTGTGGAGAAAAAAAAATATCGATTTTTTCTAAATATTTAATCATATTTCGATATAAACAATAGATTAAGTTAGCAGTTTTATCTAAAGAATATTTTGCATTGAAACGAATTACTCAAGTTTTATTATGTAATTCACTGACACCATTAAATTAGATAGTAATATAATTTTTTAATTCTAATTAGCCATAAATGTTCCTAAATTTAGTTTTTAAGCCCGTCACTGCAGTGTTTGTCTACCGCTATAGGAAATTAATGACCTTTTTAGGTAAAAACATTGAATATTTTGTCGCTAATAATTTCCCAGATATAATATTGCTTCAAGTTTTCGTTCATTTAATAATTGTAGATTCTTGTCATATTTGCGCATATTTCAATTTCCAATAATATTCTTAACACTGATTCTAGCATTTGGATGCTTAAGACCGTCATGTACGTTTAGAATAACAGCTTTTCTTTATCAGATAATTACTTAGTACTTGTTTTACCGGAACAATAGTTGAAGTAGTCATTTGTTTTTTTTCAGGAACACAATTTTCACTAACTAATGTACGTGGCGTTATTCATGATTAATATTAGATTATTCTGTTCTAGGACAATCTTATTAACAATGTTTTCTAAGTAATTTTCGATAGATTTTTTAACAGAATATCACTATATTTATTATGAATTTAAATGTAATTTCAGGGTCAAATAAATCAATAATAATTATATATTTTGAATGTTATCCAATTTTGAGTCATTTGCCTGTTAACAATGCTTAAATGGTCCTAATTTTTCAAGTAAAATTTTATTCTGGAAGTGTTTGTCCAAAAGATTTGTTCGGCGAAAATTAGGTTATCAAATTGATAAAATTCAAATTTTTTGCCAAGGTTGGAATTTCATTTTTGAAATAAAATTGGGTGACCTTTTTCTATTGACATTTTTAACCTTATGTGGCAATTCAATTATTTTTGTTCCTGTACTTAATTGCTTAGTTGGACTAAGCACTTCCACAATTGTTTCTTTTAAAATTATATAAACTGTTGGTTTGTCCCTATCTGTTATACATATTTGATTGTTCAGCAGTAAAATCAGTACTTGCTGTATAATTTTCTTTTCTTACGAAGCTCTATACCTTTATAATAACAACTTTTTCGTTGACCCATAAGGCGCTTTTTTTCGTGGGCGAGAAACCTGATTTATATTTTAGCAAAACACGTTCTCTAACTAGGTATTATGTTATTTTACTAATAATTCCGTATTCTTTTAAATTTATAATTTTAAACTGAAATTAAATACCTCTAGGATTAATTCCATTAGGTTCACCCAAGTAATACGTTATTTCTAAACAAAGTATAATAATGAACCATACGAAATTCGTTGTAAAATAGTTTTATAATTGACGAAAATAATTATTTCCTGTTGAATAATATTCTTAACAATTATTATTATCTAATCTTCGGTGTATCTAAATACACACTTCACAAAAATTATCGTATCACCTAAATATTTTGAAAAATAAACAATTTGAGAGGCATTAAAACAGTGTAGGCGGAGCTGATAGTTCACATGTGTACGCTCTAAGGTTTGGAGGCAAAGGTGCATAAAAAAAGATTCAAACAGTGTACAGAGTGAGTTAAAAAGTAAAAGTTATGCTTTTATTACAATTAATTAACTCGTAAAAAAAGTAAAAAATAGCAAACCGAAAAGAAAAGTATCAGTTTAATAGCGAGTCTTGCCTCCTCGTGCTCTAATGACAGCTTGTATTCATCTTGGCATGTCTTGAAAAAGATTCTGAATATACTCCTGCTCCATGTAATCCCAAGCTTGAATTACGACATTTTGTAGGACATTTAGTGTCTTAAATGGGATTCTACGTTGCTGTATCACCCATCCAAGATGATCCCACACACGCTCTATGGGATTCATGTCCGGGCTGGTCAGTTGAGAGTAGGAACATTGACGTCGTTAAGATTTTCTCTTACAATCCTGACAGCTCGCGGGCGTGCATTGTCATGCATAAACAAAAAATTCTCGCTAATAAATTGACTGGAACTAACTCTGTGCGACCATGAAAGGAGATTCCTTCCCACACCATAATTGACCCACCACTATAAGATTCCATTTCCTGAAAATTGTACTGCACATAATGTTCGCCACACCTCCGGTAGATTTGGCATACGTCTATCTGATGCAAAATCGGGATTCGTCTGAAAAAAGAACATTCGACCATTCTTCAGAATCCCAGTTCGCGTGCTCCCTGGCAAATTCTAATCGGGCAACTCGATGTTCTCTAGTAAGACGGGGGCCTCTGGCTGGAACTGTGCTCTTATGTAATATTCCCGAAGACGATTCCTAACTGGTTGCTGACAAACATGAACATTTCTGGCAGCCAACAGTTCATTTGTACCATTCTGGCAGTACAATGGCGTGTTCTTAGAGCGGTAAGTCGCAAAAATCGATCATCTAAGGCCGAAGTGACTCGCTCGCGTCCTTGCTCTGGTCTTCTAGAGTACTCGCCATTTTTCCTGTAACGTGCTACAAGTCGGGAAATGGGGCTTTGGTAAACATTAAGAAGGTTAACTTCGTATCTTTGGCTACGGCCCTCTTGAATAAGACTTATCACCCTCACAGCCTTTTCATTGGTTTAATGTCGTGTTTCCCGTTGATGGCGATCTACACGTCAAAGTTTACTGAACTTACTAACAAAATGACACTTTTAAAGATCAGTATAAAAGAAGCAATATACAGAAACTAAAATCAAATTAACCTGAATATGTAATATCGACGGTTTTTATTACAGAAAAAAAATTGCCTGTTTTTGTACATTTTTATCAATGAATCTGACCTCTTAAATGGTATTCTATTATATAGTCTACGAGGAACTTTAAAAAAGAAAGGTATACAAATAATAAACCCATGTATGTGGGTGATGCGATAATTTTTGTGAGGTGAGTATTTTCGATGCGCCCATGGTTGGAAGTATCTACCTATTTTTATTGCTCCACATAGTTCCCTAACCCACTCTAATTGCTTGTATTTCTTACAATCAGGTAGAGAACATATGTGTTGTGGTTGGGTGAATTTACCTAGATTAAAATGATGTATTACTGTCTCTGATTTCGAACTTAACTTTAGCTAAAAGAAGTAGAATGAAAGACAACGAAGAAAATTCTTTTATAGATTCTTATGGATTATCATTAAAACTGTAATTGGACACTCCTTCGGGCACTACTAAATATTTAGTACTTATTGTTTTAAACTAAAGAATCTTAACATTTTAAAATTTAAAGCTTAGGAATATTATTCACCATAGAAAGAGAAACATCTAAAAGACGATTATATTATAATGTTGAAATGCTAGAGAATATTCAGTTCCATTGTTTTTCACTTTAAGACCTTCCCACAGCTTCAATATATAATATACGAGGAATTATTTAAAGAATTTCACCATAATCATCATATTTAAAAACTTATTATTTTCCATTTTTGAACCTATATTTAAAAATATCGTTTAAATGTTGCTGTTATTAAATCGAAGAATAATTTTATAATGAAAATAATATCACGTGGTTAATTATAGGATGATAACCTCTACAGTTTTTCTAACAACTATTACGACCGTTTTTTCCCATCCTTTCGAGTCGAAGCAAGTAGTAATTAGATAAAAAAATGCCGTCGCGAGAATCTTTGTCAAAGTTTGTCGCTTCCTTTGTTAATTTTTTTTTAATAACTTGTAAGGCGCGCAGCCATGGAAGTGCCCTGCTATTGTCCTCCCTCTTTGAAGTATTTTTAACCATAGGAGCTGCCGGAATGACTTCAGGAAAAATGTTTGCCCCTCATAAATCTTAACCCTAAGATGAGTGTACGCGGGAAAAAATTTAGGGGACTTGTTTTTTTTAAGAACCAATAAGTTTGATAGAGCTTTATTTTGAATAATTATTTTTTAGTAGCGCCTATGTTTATAAAAGGCATCCTTATGCTTGCCGCGTGATATTTTGAATTGTCGGGAAAGCTCTCGACAGATTCAAATTCAGGGAAATTAATGAAAGAGGTTGAAAAATGGTGAAAGTTTATTTCTACAACCACGATTAATTAAGAAAAAATATTTGGCATAAACAAAACCATAACATAACGTAATTTTTTCTCATTTTCAGCTTGGTTTATTAAAAAAATAAATTATTAAATATTTCTTGCACTCTTGTTCATCTGTATTATTTTATTTTGTTTTTATTAAGTTTCACAAATCGGTAGAAACCGTAATCTGCAATTAACATCCTGTTATAAACAAGACCCAGTGTCTACAGATGGTGGTCACTTCCGTTTTAAATACTTGAAATGGGTAAATTTTATGCGAGTTGTCAGAAATTGTTGGACATCGGTGATGGTCTAATTAAGTATTTTTAGAAAGCAGTAAATGTTCATAATAAAGCTATATTTGGTATTCCTGTTATTCTTGTTATATAAATCTAATTTCTATTATTCAAATTTTCGCCATTTTGTCTTCCTCCCATCTCTAACTTACTCTAATTTCTCTAGATATGTACATTATTATGATTTTGATTACCCTCATCATGATTCGGTACACCCGTTTGGCGGAAAGTCTAAAGAAAAAATTGTAAATTTAATAATTACAGGAACAAAAATATTTATAGTTTTGCTAATTTGTTTATAATTATAATTTCTAATCTAATATATTGTTGCTTCGTGATTATTGACATCTCTTCCACTGAATCATGATAATAACGAAAGTAGAAACTATGAGAACATAAAACCATTGTTTATCTATACCAAACAAATGTTATGAAAACATCTGAATGTGACTTTGTCCTTGATAGTAACAAACTATATAAATTAGTTCGATCGTATTTGTATAATTTTCCAGTAAATTCAAATTAATTTATAACATATTAGGCGTTCTCAAAAATGTTTGTAAATTTTTAAATAACAATGAGTAACAATTTGAAAATTATTCTTGTGTAATAATTATCTAATAATAATGATCGGGTAAATTAGTGTCCCACGATTTTTTCTACTCATCCAGCTTCCGACAAAGCTGTAGAAGAGGTAATGGGCTGGATTAATGAAAGAAGGGAACAATTTCAGCAAATATATCGTAAATCGTACTTATCTACAAATAAGGAATGTCTGAATGAAGTCAATTTTCTTATAGGGGGAACTATCCTTGAGACACGCCTATACGCACTTGTATATTTGTTCTTTCTTTATTATACCGTTCATCAGAGCCTTTGCAATACCTACAAACAATGTTTTCAATTTAGTAAGCTCAGAGGCGCCCTTATGAAATTTTTGCAAGTGGTTCGAATATATCGAAACATCAAAGCCCCCAAACTACCAGATTGATTTTAGAAATTTTATAAAATGATATCTTCTAAAGTAGTTAGATTATTTGAGGTGATTTTTTATATTATTTTTTTAGAAGCTCTCTTACAAAGCAGACCTCTACCTCACATACCGAGCCTCCCGGAGTCGGATCCCCCAGGAAGTCACAACGCCAATACACTCACCTCCGGTCTGGGCACCCTATCGAGTTCCTCTACTTCAGGAGCACCCTCTACTCCAATTTCCTTCGAAACAGCAAATCGATGGACGTCCAAAGAAAATCTCCTAGCGCAAGAAGAAGACGACCCGCAACTGTTCGTCGCCTTGTACGATTTTCAAGCGGGAGGAGAAAATCAACTTAGTCTTAAGAAAGGTAACCTAAATATTTCTTGACTTTAAAAAATTGTTAAATATAGCAAAGAAGTATAAGAATTTTTAATAAATATTATTAGCGCAGTAGTAGCTTCACAAAACGGTATTTAGTCCATTACGATTAAGCCTGTTACAAAGTTTTTTAAAGCTTGTTTTAAATCGCTGTAAATTTGAGGTTTTTTATAAATCAAGGCAGTAAAATACACAATTTAACAACAAATCAATCTTATTATACAGTCCAATTATTCGTTACCTACTGTCTAATAACACGTTTGAAGGCGTAAAAAATAAATAGAAGTATTCATAAATAAGTAACTTTAGACTAAATTTTATCCCACAACGTGATTCACTAAATTGTAAATATTCTAACTGGACAATCTTGGGTTCAAAATATGAAGATTTAACCCCAAAACTTCGATAAAATATAACTCCGTACTAAACGAGTGATTTGGTAAATATTAAAATTACAGTAAAACCTAATATGTTTATTGTAACTGTCTGAAAATGTCTTTATTTCAAATAGTTACAATAAAATAATCTAATTTATTACATTTAGTTTCAATAAAATTTTTACCTTAATTTTGTGTAACTGACAAATATTTGAAATTGAATGCAGAATAAAATATCTAAAATTACATATTTTTTCAACTGTGCAAGACTATTTGAAGCAAAAATCTAAAATACATTTTTTAAATTAAAATTAACACTTTACATTTTTATTAACGAATTGTTAAGTGGCACGATTACCAAATTGTGATGATTGACCAGTAACCTACTGTGTCGTTCTAATTTTCGCTCTAACTCCAAGATACTTTACTTACCGAGCGCTCTCTAGAGGTTTCTCTAATATATTTGGAGGCCTAAAATCCCCCAACATCATTCTTTTTGTGAAGAGCACCATTTCTTCACAATGCATGGATCTCCCTGTTACAACTTTTCAGCCACTCGTCGGTCTTTATATGAGTACAGTTGCCTTATTGGTGGTGGAATACTAACTTTTAGAGAATCTCAGGTTCCGTCCTCTCTTTTCAGACTGCCTTTATATGGGTATTAGTGCCTTCTTGTCATCTTTTGCCACATAATCATCAGCTAGTTCTTTTATTGTCGTAATTGCTTTTTGAAATCCCTTCACTTGCTACAGTATTTATCCATTTCGGTTTCCAAGCTACTTTTGGTATCTGGTATCTTGGAACCTGTAACTATATTTTTTATATTGCAGTTCTGAAATCCCAAATTAAGTATACTTCAAGATTTTAAATTAAATGTGAAATGAAAAATGTTGATATTCAGGATGTTGTTTTGAGTTTACATAAAAATGTTTAAATTATTTAGAGATTCGTACCTGAATTTTCTTTTCTTTTTAATACTACCTGGGTATCATCCACTCACAGATAAAGTTTATTATTCGTTTCCTAATCAAACATCCTTTATAAAAACTCTATTTTAACATTAGTAATTGGTTTCAGGTGAACAAGTTAGAATATTAAGTTATAACAAAAGCGGTGAATGGTGTGAAGCACATTCTTCAAGCAACCAAGTCGGTTGGGTACCATCTAACTATGTAACACCTGTGAATTCTCTTGAAAAACATTCCTGGTATCACGGACCAATATCAAGAAACGCGGCGGAATATCTTCTTAGTTCCGGTAAATTATTTACCATTGCTTTAGGGATTTAAATAATCTAGTTATCTTTTTCTTGTAGGTATCAATGGCAGTTTTTTAGTTAGAGAATCGGAAAGTAGTCCAGGCCAAAGAAGCATCTCACTTAGGTACGAAGGTCGCGTCTACCATTATCGAATAAACGAGGATTCCGAAGGTAAAGTTTTTGTGACAGCTGAAAGCAAGTTCAATACACTAGCTGAACTTGTCCATCACCATTCCATGATCTCCGACGGACTTATTACCCAACTCTTGTATCCCGCACCAAAGCATAACAAACCTACTGTGTTTCCCCTTAGTCCTGAACCAGACGAGTGGGAAATCAACAGGACTGATATTGTTATGAAACATAAATTGGGAGGTGGGCAGTATGGGGATGTGTATGAAGCGATGTGGAAAAGGTAGGCATACTAGATTTATTATTATTATTCAATTTCATTAGTTTTATCTCTAGGTATAATATGACGGTAGCGGTAAAAACACTTAAAGAAGATACTATGGCTTTAAAAGATTTCTTGGAGGAAGCCGCTATCATGAAAGAAATGAAACATCCAAATCTAGTGCAATTAATGGGGGTGTGTACGCGAGAACCGCCATTTTACATCATAACTGAGTTCATGAGTAAAGGAAATCTTCTAGATTATTTGAGAAACGGAAATAAGGAACAAATTAATGCTGTAGTACTTATGTATATTGCCACGCAAATTGCTAGCGGAATGAACTATTTGGAAAGTCGGTGTTTTATTCATAGAGACTTAGCTGCAAGGAATTGCTTAGTGGGCGAAAATCATCTGGTTAAGGTTGCTGACTTTGGTCTTGCGAGGTAAACATTTTTATTTGTTAATGCATTTCATTGTTTATTAAATTTTATAGGTTAATGCGAGATGACACTTATACTGCTCACGCTGGTGCCAAATTTCCAATCAAGTGGACTGCACCTGAGGGTTTAGCCTACAATAAATTTTCTACAAAGTCTGATGTATGGGCTTTTGGTATTCTACTTTGGGAAATCGCAACGTACGGAATGTCTCCCTACCCTGGAGTTGATCTCACAGACGTTTACCACATGCTGGAGAAAGGTTATAGAATGGAGTGTCCTCCTGGATGTCCACCAAAGATTTATGAATTAATGAGGCAATGTTGGCAGTGGCACGCCAACGATAGGCCTACTTTTAAAGAGATTCATCATGCTTTGGAAAATATGTTCCAAGAATCGAGTATTACTGAAGGTAAATTTCTTTTGTGTATAAGTACAATTTTTGGGTACCTTATCCTATTTTCAAATTTCTAAAAGACTACTATGTGTGTTTAAAATATCCAAAGAGTATTTTAAAATTATACCTAGGCGAAGCAGTTTCTAATCTAACATCATTTCATGAAAACAGATGTGAAAATCGGTAAAATAGTAGGCAAAAATTCCCTTTCCTTGTTAACGACAACTTGCGATGTACTCATTATCCTAAGTAATTTTCTCGCCTAGTTACTAAAAAAAATACCAAACAGTTGTTTTCAAAAAGTTCCCTTATATTTTAGTAAAAAGGTAAAAAAATGGTTTTTAACAGGGTTCGAAATTTTTATTAGCATCTCTTAAAAATCAAAACTATAGACATATACAGCTATTATATGTTAATTATATTGTACCAGAATTTTTTTGTTATGTAAATTACATAAAAATATAATTATACTTTCTTATGTATCACCTACTAGCTAGTTTTTATAAATAAACGCCCACCAAATTACATTAACATTGAAAGTTTTTTAATTTGAAAAATCATTTATAATAAGAGATGAGGTACTTAATGGGATCTTGTAGTCTTTCTTTCTTACCCGAATTTAGTTATACTAGTATTCTACAGGTACAAGAGATCTAAATGTTAAATTAAATTAAAAAACCACAAATTTACTTCGACATATTGTTTGTTTAGGAATATCTTGTAACATTTCTCTTTTTACCAATTTGACTGTTTGCAATTTTATTTACCTCTTACATTGTCTACCTTTTCCTTAACTGATTTCTGCTACTTTGTTCTCCAGGTTTTCCCTTTTTTTGATACGGTTCTTATCTTTGATGTTATTGGATTTTGTTTTATGTCTTCTATTTTCCTGTTTTTATTTTAGATTCTTTCTTGTTTCCATAACTTGTAGCTACTCTCTTAATAAATTAATTGATTTATTATTGTTTTTTCTAACAGAGGTTGAAAAACAGTTACAAGGAAGTGATTCTCCTTCTGTTCCGATGGGAACTCCACATATGGCATTCAAGAAATCGCATTCGGGAAGTACAGGAAATATTCATGGACTTGTTGGCTTGACTGAACCAAACGGTAAACTCCATTAAGATTTTTGCTAATAAAAACTATGAAATGATATGTTACTTTTAGATAATCTTAACAGCACTTCAACTAAACTATCTACTTTTACGGGTGGCTCAAAAACTAATGTTCAAATGAGGCGATCAACAAATAAAAAGGGAATGCCTGCACCTGCGCCCCCAAAACGTACAAGGTTTGTCAAAAAATTGGAAATAAATGAACACTTTTTAACATTATTCTTCCACTTCATTTTTTAATAAACCATTTAATTTTACATTTGCTTTGTTATTATGCTTTTAATAATTCACATTAACTCATGAAATATTTTTTGTGTGATAACTGTACTAACTTTTCATTGTTTGTTAACAATTCATCGACTTCTGGTTCCAGCTTGCTGTCTTCTTGCAGTTCTTTCCGGGACAGCACGTTTGATGACCAAGGACAACCCGAAAATACAGGAGAGGATGGGACTGATTTAAATGGTACTACTTTAAATATCATTTTTACATCCTTGCAAATAAAAATGTTCTTATATTCACACATAATTTTTGCTATTCAATCACTGATTAGTAATTTAGTTCCTTATATTACTTTTTGATTATTATTTTTTCTTTTAAAGGACTGACAAGAGAGCTTCAAACTCTAACAGCAAGTACAAAATGTGATAGTGAGAGTGATCTCCAGGACCAAACGCCTGACACTGACGATTCAGGCGCTCATTCTTATCCAGAAATATCTACCACAAGCAGTTTTACTCCCAGTACAGGTTCCTTTAAAAGAGCTCCCATTATGGGCAACAAAGGATTAGAGCAACGAGGAAAAAAGACCAAATCCAAAGAACCAATGGTAAGAACTATTTTAAAATCTAAAATGTTATCTGATGTCAATATTTTTGGTCTTTTCTAAGGTTCAAGTAGCAGCTTTAGAAGTTCAAAACGTTCGAAAGGCTATTAGCAGGTATGGTACTCTTCCAAAGGGTGCTCGAATCGGCGCTTATCTAGAATCGTTACGTCAAAACAATATGTCGTCAAACGATGAGGTCATCCAAGCCGTCAATCCTATGTTAGATCAATCCGAAACGACTCCGAGATCCTTGTCCCCAAGAACTAATATCCGAACGCAGCCCCAAATGATCAGAAGCAACTCTTCAGGGGGAGTAACAACATTTCACGCTACTCATCCACCAAGTTCACCTACTTCAAGCAAACTTACAAGAAACAGAAATATTGCAAGAAATAACAGCGCGGATGTTAGAAGTAGTCTTAGGAGTTTCAAGGCTTCACAAAACAGCACTTTTCGAGGAGGAAGTCCTTCAAGGTTAGTCCAAGTTGATAATTTGAAATAAGACTTTATTACATTTCATTGTTTTAGATCTGTTCAACCAACTTTGGCAGACTTGGAGTTTCCTCCTCCTCCTACAGATTTACCCCCACCTCCCGAAGAGTTCGATGGTTCTGGTATAGATCAAGTAGATTGTAGTACGTCAATAATGACTTCATCTCAAGAACTCCGAAAACGAATAATTCCTATTTCACCTCTGACTACTAAAAAAATATCTAGAGAACCTAAGGAACCCCAACCTCCAGAACCATGTGAAAATAGTGACGTTAGTACGCTCCAACCGTCTGTGGAAGAGGCGAGTTCAAGATTTGGGGTTAGTTTGAAGAAGAGAGATATAGATAAAGATTTAAAGGAGGAGGGAGGAAAAGAAGGAAAAGAAAAAAGTCCGCAAAGAGCCAGTCTTAGCCTTACTAGTCCTAGTCAAGATGGTAAAAGTCCCCTTAGTGGGGATTCTGATGTTCCTGTTGTTAGTTCGCCTTTGGAACCCTTGCCCCCTCCACCAAATATTGGTGAAAGTGGTGAGTTGGTCTTTTGCTTGGATATTTAGATGTTTTAAAATTACGTTGGAACTATCTTCTTGAATTTAGCTGTTTATAATCGCCTCAAATTGTATTTTAAATTTTAAAACTTTTATTTTTGTTCAAAAATGAAATATTGTTCACAACTAATCTGATTGAACAAAATATTTTTGTTAGTCTGGGATTAAATTATTTTTCAACAAAACGTTTTTTAAGCTATAATTAGAATGTCCCAAGTTTCACATAGAGAGTTGAGTTTAATTATTATGTGCCGGTAATTGTTTTGATTCATTTAAGCCCTTTCAAATTGACTTACATCCAAAATGACTATAACTGCATATAAAGTACAAATCAATACATAGTGAAAAACAAAAAAAATCTTTGAAAGATATATTTGGAACTACATTCACAAACTATTTTAGCAGCCTTACTTGCTAGACTATGGTGCTATACTATACTGCTGCATTCTCACTTGTATTGCCTAATTTAATCAACTTATACAAAATACATTTGTAGGAGGTCAATATAAATCAAAACAATTTTTAAATAGAAATCCAATATATAATTATACACATTTGTAACATCTGCAACAGCTTTAATGGTTGATAATTTGAAAATTACTTTTATTAAATCTGATTGCAGCAGTAGAGTATTTTAGCTTATTAAGTTGAAATGACAAAATTTTTAAATAAATTCTGATTATTTCAATATATCTTTACTGTATACTAATTGCCAAACATAACCACTGCCATGTTTTTGTACAATTTAAACTTGTTTTATTGCAAAATTGCAATTTTGATATCAACTTTTATATATAAATTGAATATCTACATACATAACACTCACTGTTGTTGATAGTAATAGATATAATAAATAAATAATAGCAAGAAAGTCATTTTTATAAATTGATTTTGTAGAATTTAGTAATTATATCATTAAAAAACAAAAGTAGTGACACATATCCACCAGAATTGAAAAAATGTACAGTGATATTTAAATAAGTAATACTAGTATTGTTTATTTAAAATTGGACATATACTTCTTGTATATTTTGTGTGCCAAAATAGGTTTATGAATAACAAATGTGTGCAGTTTTCTCAAACATGACTCATTTCGCTGTCTTTGTTGATCGTGGCAGGAAAAACACATTTTGACTCATGATATACATTTGTAAAATATCACTGTAAAGTATGCCAACCAATTGTGATGGAGTAATAATTAGAGCTGTTATTTTTGAAAAACATATTGTAAAAAATTATTATTCTGCAGGGAAGTACATTGCAGAGTGCATCTTAAATTTTTATGGTATGCCACAGTACACTTTTTAAAGGAATGGAATTGCGTTTATTTAATTATGTGTGTCATTTTTGTTGCATTCTCTTTTTTATTTTAATTGAATGTTGTGAATCTTTAATTTTCCTCTTCCTAGCTTCATTTGACTAGTCTTGTATGTTTTTCTTGTTAGTTAACGAGGATATTTAATATGGTGAGTGTTATGAATGGTTTGTGAAAATTGTTAATTTTTACCATAACTTACAAAAATATTCATGAATATTTCGGAGTTGAAATAAATAATGGTTGTTTTATTTCAGATGTTACTGTAGATCCGCCAGAAGACAATAAAACTTCCAAAGTTTTCAGAAATAAATTAGTAATGAAAGAAATGGAACTCAAACTAGTAGCAGAAATAAAAGAAAGTCAAAATTTGAAAGGTAAAAACCTTAAAGAATCTCCTGTAGAACCATTTTTGGCTGTGAGTGGCATAAGCCATGACCCTGTAACTCAGTTAGTGACTGAACTATCCCAATCTCTCAATATAGAAAAAGATGTAGATAAAAATATAGTTAGGAAAACTCAAGGAAATCTAACAACGAATAATGGAGTAACGTTTGTGTCACAGCTCAAGAAGAGAGATCCTAAAAAAGCGACGACCAAAGAAAAACCCGAAAAAGACGGATCAGTGATTATAGATTTTAAATCTAGACTTCGAAAAGTAGAAAGTGATAAGAAATCGGAAGAAAGAAACGAGGACAACGAAAACGAAACTAGTAAGAGAGAAAGCACAGCGAGTTCAGATAGCGGAAACATAAAATTAGATGATAGCGATGACAAGAGGAAAAGTACTGGTAGCATCAGTAGCCTAAAGAAGCTCTGGGAGCCTAGAGATAGCACAGAATCTGGAGGGAACATACAATTGAGTCCCAAGCTCTCAGTTAAAAATAATAAAAGCGATGAAATCATCGAAGGTTCGCCTACAGAAACATCAGATGAGTCAGTGAAATTAGAAAGGATTGGAAAAGGAGACAAGAAATCTAGTTGGCCTCCTGTAAACGAGGATAAGCCTGTTATTCCTATCAAACCGGCAGTTAAAGCTGTCAAGCCTATCTTGAGTCGACCTGCAGGTTCCGCCATTTACGCTACGCCCATAGCCAATACGAATAACTCTAAACCACCTATAATGGCCAAACCGACCAATATTGAGAACAAAACCCCAGAAGAAGATATGAAACTATCTTCTACAGATAAAAGTGGCAAGGAAAACATTTTAGAAATATCTCAGGCTCTAGAAACCACTTTGAACAGCATTAAATCAAACTCGACAGTATCAACGGCAACATGGCTGCAATTGTCAGACAAAATAGGCTTGCTCCACGGTTCCTGCATGGATTATGCCGACAATGTGGTACCAGCTCATACAAAATTTCATTTTCGGGAACTATTGACAAGACTGGAGAGTCAGGCACGACAACTCAGATCGGCCGGATCGCGAAATACCACAGAAAATACTCGATGTCTTAACGAGGTGAATAATACCATAAAAGATGTCGTTAATGTAGTGTTTCGATAGAAACGAACTAATGATATTTACTTTTTTGAACAAATTCTCCTATATTTCATATTTATACGACTGTTAGGACCATTTTCTGTAATGATTCGATTTTCTTATAAGGTAAGTTATGCATTTAAAATGAGGTACGTGTGAATGTGGGGAAAGGGAACTTTTAGGTGTTTGTTTTTCAGGTTTTTGTATTTTATTTGTGATATATCGTAATTTTTTGTTGTATGAATATTTTTAAGCCTGTTACTACTACGTTATAAGACTGAGAGCGACCTAAGTGACGAGACATTATGCTTAGTTCGAATCTAATTATTTTTCACTAGTTATTTCATATCCCGTTACATGGTAAACAGTATCCTCAAAAATTTAATTTATTTTGCTAGTTTATCACTTTTAATATATAAAAAACGATATATCACAATTTTTTTGTGTCCTATATTTATTTCACTAAACTGTGATACAACTTAGATAATTTTACGCATTTATATGCTCAATAATTTATTAATTTTGCATGTCATCCAACTCTGTATAATGATAATTTATATAAAGTACTACAATTGTGTTGCATATTTTTATAAAATTCCCTATTTGCACTGGGTGGGTTGATTTGTGAAATTGTATTCCAGCTCAGATAAAAGAGTACTAATAAAATTAAAATAAAACTTGGTACATCAAAAATTTGGACATTTTAATGAGATTTTCAACAAGATCTTGGACAAATAGCGTATGTAGTAATAATATATAATAATTAATAACAATAATCAAACAATATTAAATATTATCGATTTGTGGAAAATCGCGTATTTATAATAAAATAACGATACCTCAGATAAATATGTACTTCATAGTACCTTTATTTTCTCTTGCTACTAGGCAGAAATTATTACTTAAATGAAGATGCGGGTTATATTTTTAAAGTGCAGGTTACATATATCTATATGCATAGCTAGTCCTGACAGAAAAATCAAGTATGGTATAAATAGACAAGTTAATAATATTTTAATGCAACAAACTGTAACTGCCTTTTCCAATTTCACAAGCAATTGACATCTTCAGATGAATTAATTTTTTTTAAATCTAATATAAATTGAAGAAAATAACATTTCACAAGAATGATGTGGCAAATTCATTTTCTAATGACTTATGGAACACTATTTTTCCTTCAATTAATATTGAAAATTTCTTGTCACTATTAAAATTTTCTATTTTAATAAACAGATGCACAAACTATAAAATGCAAAATAAGGAATATTTAATTTGTGACAGTGGCGCATAATTTTTAATTACCAAAGCTAATTTAGATGCAGACAAATATGAATATAGTGTTGGGTAATATTCCTCATTATTAAATAGTGTAGTTAGTGTCTTCTGTTTTGTTATAATTTTTGAACAATATAGCAATTTGCAGGTAATTATATTCATATAATACTATCTTATGTATTTTTCACTTTTGTGCATTTTTTAAAAATATTACATTAAAAGTTATAGGAAATTTTGTTTGCTTTTTGTTTTTGATTGTACTCATATTTGTTATTTGTCAAAATCGGGAGAATTAATAAAAATGTATTTTGACAAAGTACCAATGAATGTTGCCTTCATATTTTTAAAAAACAAACTACTAGTAAACTCCTTACTATTTTTTTAAAGATTTGAGTAATAACCTACAAAATAATAAATATTATGGATTCTACTCCACTGATCAATCTGTCAACGCGCTATGACACAATTAATATAAATAATTTTGAATGTCTCATTCTACAGTAAGACGGTTGATTCGTGAATTAAAAGTGGATACGTTTTTTAAGAACATACGTATATTAAGCACATACTTCATAACAGGTCGAATGATCGGAGAGCTGACTTTAGATCTCCGGCGTCCCGGGTTCGAGTCCCGGCATGGGCATGGGTGTTATGAATGTGTGTGTATGTATAAATAATTATAAATAATCCATAATAAAAGCAATTTTTTTCTTTTAGAAAGTATCTAAATTATATCATTTTTATTTTAAATTGCGCAAAAAAGAGGTAGTCATCGTCATTATCCTTAATGTTGATAATATTTATAGCATTTTCCTCTTTTTTTAATGACTGAGATATGGGTGACGTCAATTTTTAGTTGATCATCTGGTACATAACTTATTTGTTAGTATATTTCCAGAATTCATTAAGTTTCACTACTCCGTACACAGTAGTCTTAAACATCATTCGAAATATGTTTCTTTCATAAGTAGTTATGTATTTAATTAATTCAAATAAAAATGTTTAAATAACATTTCAAGCTTATATTTGAGATAACGAGATAATAGGCAAAGGGGAAGCTATAAGTTTGTCACTAACAATAAAAATGAGTTCTGTAAGTGTAGGTATGTTAAAAATTGGTTTAAATTGCCGCTGCCATAGAACACTACTTTTTAATAATTTTAATATTTAAAAATGCTCTTTAACTAAGACTTACCTCGCCATATAATTTTTTTTTTGTTAAAGGATATATTACCTAATTCTCGAAAATATCATTGAGCTAATGAAACCCTGTTAGAAATATTTTAGAATCGATAATGGTTCGATATTGTTTGCATATATCCATTACTTAGATTTGTAAATTTATCACTGAGATCTAAATTAATATATTGCATACAAACATTTGTTGATGTTTACATATTTAGTTATACTTATTTATCTGCGGTATTGAAAAATAGATATAACGAAATTACGACTTTCTTATACATTAGTTGTTTGCTTATAAGTCGGTCGATGTTTTAATAAAAATGCTATAGGAAAAAATATATATTTTGACCATAAGTTTACATTCATAAAATTTTATGATTATAAACGATAAGTATAATTTATCTTTTATATTTTATAATGGATAGATTCCACAAAGTAAGGATAGAAACAGTTAATTTAACATAAAATTTTGATTAAAATTTTCTCATTTAAAGATTTGAAATATCTTGGACAGGGATCTAAAAACAAGTGCTGCCACCCTTTAATGAATTTAATTTCTAGATAAAATAAATCGGAATCTTTTCTTGGATTTTAATAAAGTAGAAGCATTACCACTGTCTTCAGACTCTGTTGTTGCGCTGGAAGTATTAATGATCTTTTTTCACAGCCCTATAATTGAAATTAAAAATGTTATATTTGATAGTGTCAGTTATTCATAACAGTCGGTGCCATTTAGCCTTTTGTATTTTAATAAATAATATATTATTCCAAGGTTTTTGAAATATACCGTAAACCATATTTGACAGCTGCGCTAGTCCAATTGCAGACAACGAAAAATAGTGCTAGTTGTCGACAATTTGCCTTTACCTAACTGTTAAAATAAGTACAGTATATTACAAGAACTTTGCAATCTTTCTATTATTTAAAGCTCTCTAAAATTCATGATTGTTTAGTAACAATATAAAACATTGTACTATTTAGAATCTATTCTTACTGTCACAATTTTCAACACAAAAGTAGTAATTCATGTAAGTTATCTTAAATATATATGCTAGTCTTTTTTTTTCTGTAATATATTTTTAATTTTTTGAAGATTGTGCAAGAGTGAATGGTGACATTAGATAAGTATATATAGATTAAAACTGATACATTTATAAAACGGTAATCAACACAATTACATACAATTTTTGTACTATCCAAAGATTTACCCTTTTTGAGTTTACTTGTGAAATTTGTTTTTTTTTATTCAGTTTTTTAGGCAGTTAATGTTTATCTTATTTATTGTAAATATGTATTTTTAGTAAATGCTCCATCTTTGTAATTTAAATTATTTTACATTTAAGTTATGACTCGATGAAATTTGTTGGAATTAAAGAAGCTGTTATTTCCCTAAAGTATCGAAATTTTGGCGTATTAAAATTAGAAGACTTCTTGCTAAAAATTCTGCTCACTTTTTAACTAGACGCCAGAAAAAAAATTGTAGGTTGGAATATTTAAATAACAAAGAAACATATTTCGACTGAAATATTTGTATAACAATTAGTAGATGGCATTTAAAAAGCTTTAGTGGCCATTTTTTTTTAAAGACAAAACTTACCAACTTCTTAGTAATAGTGAAAAAATAGCCAGATCTAATAACTTGTCAAAACTACTTTTAGGGGATAAAAATTAAGCTGTAATAATTTTCTAATTTCTATTAACTGCAAGCGATTTTTAACAATGAACAGTAATTAAAATGCTCGATATTTACAATCATCCTAAATTATGCTTTATTAGTGTTTATTAAACAATGACAACGATATACTCAATATTTGTGCAAAAATAGTACCAACGTGGAAAATAGCCGCTAAGTGTCACTTATTTTGTGTATTTAATCTACGTTTGTGGTATTTACTTAACTCATAATGAATGTTTTAGAATGTTATTTGTATTTGATATCAATATTTTAACAGTATATGACTTTATAGGTGAGACAACAATATATTGAAAAAATACATAATGTAAGAGGAATAAATTAAAAATTCCCATCAATCATTTAAAAATGCTTCTTTTATCTATATTTTGAATAGTGAATTATTCAAAAAGAAAATCTTGGGTTATTCTAGGCTCACTTGTACTGACACGTGACTTAAGCAGATAAAACATATTAGTGAAAAGGTGGTTTGTAGAGCAGGAAATAAGGCGGAAGACATATTTTTATACTACATATTTAATCTAAGTCTAATTAATACAGATGGATAGAAAATTGGTGTGTATTTTTCAAATATATGGACATGAGTAAGTCCTATTATTAAAGTGTATACAGGTTACAGGGTGCATCAAAATAGATCTTTTATCTATAATTTTTAATTGTATTTTTAAACAAATGATATTATGAAAAATTAAATAATGATAATTTTCGTTGAATATGTTTTTATACGGCATTTGTTCTAAATTAATTTGTCCGTTTTATTATGTAATTAAAAATAGTTTCTATAAAAATACTCTAATTGCAAATTTTTTTAGTTGTATGAACGATGCTTTGTCAATTTATTATATATATAATAAAAACTATTTTAGGATTTAATTGAAAATAGTAGGGTAGTTCAAAAACTATATGTTTTATCTGCCATGAAAGAAAGTTACTAGTCGATACCAATGGAATTGTCACAATTTTCTCAAAATCAAAATTCAAAATTTGCTAAGTTTAAAAAATTTTTGTTTTCGAAAATTGTGCCATAACTTTTATTTTAAAGATTAAAATGGTATATCGAACTCAAAAAGAAAATTCTAAAGTACTTCCTAGCAGAGTACCTAATTTTATTTTAATTTGTGATTAGTGGTGTAAGACCCATGTCGCGCACTGTCTATAGAATAGCATTTTTTGTACTTGTCTAGCTGTTTTTTGATATTTTTTGTATATATAGTATATTTATATCTACGCTGAATTTTGTACAGGCTTCATAGGTAGGAAATAACAGACTGTATCTATTTAAAATAAATTTGCTAATTTAAAATATTCTCTTGTTTAATTTTTATTACACCTCGTGTAATAATTATAATAATAACAAGCAAATATAAAATATATAAATATATATACACTGAAAACAAACCTCCAATAATAAAACTTAAAGTACTAATCTATATCAAAATATATAAATTTACTTCAAAAAATTCTAATCTTACTGTTGATTTACTGGGTATGGAGGGCTGCCAGTTAACTTAACTATTTTAACCTGATCAGGTTCATCAGTTGTTCTACTGTTATCAGTATTGTGAGTAGAACTACTTGACCTATCTGCTAAACGATTAGGTGTTGTTAAAATTTCTGGATAATTTTGTCTAGTTGTATCTCTACTAATTCGACTAGACCCAGAAGCATGTAGGTCTGATTGATCGTTAGTAAAACTTTTAGCGTTTGAGCCAGAACCAACTGCTAATCTTGGAGATATTTTTTGTTTACTTCCAAAATTAGCTTTTGGTGAATTCTCATCTTGGATATTGGATCTTGGACTGGAACTTGTTTGAGTTGGATTAGAAGCAAATACCCTCGGAACATTATCATCGTTATTTGTGTCCCTAACATTACGTTCCGTTTTCTTGCGATTATCACCATAAACATCTCCAGGTGTTTCTGTCGAACTCACAACGTTAGGACTTGATTTGGTATTTTCCTGATTGTTTTTATCAGTATTGCTTTCTGTGATTTCTTCTGGGGTAGTATCGGTGTTAAAAATACTATGCTGAGTAGTACTAGAAGTTGTGGAAGAAGATTTATCAGAAGATGATATTTCGCTAGATGTTTCTTTAATGTTTGTATCTCTTACTGGTCTATTTTTATTATCATGAAGACTTGCTTCCAAGCTTGGATGTTCAATAGAACTTGAACTGCTGTGACTGGATGATAAAATTCTACTAGGAGTTTGCTTTTCATCTCTTTCTGCCGGTTTAGCATCAGTATTTCTTATTTGCCGATTATTCTGATTATTATTAGTACTTTGTGTATTTGCATTCCACTTGTTATCAGAACGTTCAGTAGAACTAGTACTAGATAAATCAGAATCTAACCTTCTTCTAGGTATCTGCTGGTTATCAGCATTATGGACAGATTGCGGATCATTAATAGAACTTAAAGGAGTACGTTCAGACACAAGAACTCTGGCATGTGTTTCTTGACCCTCTGCACCTCGGGTTTCTGGGTATTGTTTGTTAGAGCTTTCTAAATGTGTATTTGGTCCATCAGTGTTTTGAATCCTGGAAGTAAGTACGCTTGGAGATTTATTTTGTTCATTTAAACGTTGTGTAGATGATGTGTAGAGTGGTGGTGATGTAGAAGAAATGGTGTCTCGTTTTTGAATATTAGGAACATTTTGATAGGATTGATTTGTGACTGTTGATACTTCACTTGATGTGGGGTTATTTGTAGAAGATTGTGAATCGTCTATTAAGGTATGTGGTGTTTTTGATTTTTCCTTTGATTCTTCTGAGCTGCTAGAACTACTTGAGCTACTACTTGATTCGTTTGAATCATCGAAAGAAAACGGAGCGCCATGTACCAGTAATGTTATACATAACAACAATGTTACTTTTTGTATGACCTGTAATAAATTTAATTCTTAATATTTAATAAAAACAACCATAGTATTTTATAGAAGAGATATTTATAGCTTAATTATGAGTTATATGAAGAGTTTATTTTGATAAAAGTTTTTTGTAGATTTAATACTTTTTAATAGGGATACTATTTCATCTTGCCAATGGTAGAAATTAGAAAGTCGGTTAAATGGGGGAACATTCAAATATAACTACAATCCTAAAAGTTACTCAAAAAATCAGTAATATTGAAAAATTCAAGATAAATAAAAGATCGCTTAAAATAAAACAAAAAAATGTCTTCAGTTTCATCCTAATTTTATAAATTAGCCGCCATTATAATTCAAAAGGTCTTAAATATTTTAAAAAACCGGTTTACGTATTGAATGCTCGCCATAGTAACCTGATTTGAACAGAATTTTATTTTAAATCTGTAGTTTTTAAGGACCTGCATCAGTCTCTAAGAAAAGAATCAGAATTGCTGTTTGAGAAGTAAACAATATAAAATTTAAGACAACTTTTATTAAACTCAGTTTTTAGTACAACTCACAATTATTCTATAAATCAGGTGTACAATTATGCCCAATCCTATATACAGTAATAATTTTCTATTAAATAATTTTTGTAAAAATAAAGTTAGTTTATGACTTACCTTTTCCATGGTTGATGTTAACAACTTAAAACTAACTAAAAATATTGTTTGATTTCATATTTATATACCTGACATTGAATACACATAAGGTGTAAATTTGTGATTCACTTTCGAGTTAGAGATATTAAAAATAAAACGTATTTGTACCTTTAATTACATAAAGGAAAACGATTTATGTAAATAATTAAATTATAAACTTGAAGTTTATGTGCTAAAATTATTGTTTGTTGTCAATATTTCTTGTTAAAAGAATTATTTCCATGAATATACAGTGTGAACATAAAGTATGGAATAAATTCATTTTAAGCTAAACAAACAATTTTGAGGAAAAATCCTGAGACAGGTTTTTGATTTTGATTATTTTAATCTAATTAAAGGTTTTCAAAAATACAGATTTTAAAATTATTGTATCTTTAAAACTATTAATTACCGAACACAAGTATGATATATTTCTGGAATCGTCTTGACATTTGCAATCTAAAATATATATACAGGGTGTGTCATTTAAAAAAAATTGTCAATGACGTCGTTACTCATAAGTGATTTACCTTGAATATTTCATTGTTCGACTTATCTCAAAATTGTTTGTTTAGCTTAAAATGAATGTATTCCATACTTTATGTACACTGTATATCGTTAGAATGTAAGTTAATAAGTTTTAATAACAAATAATAAACTTATCAACTACTACTGTAAGTATTTGTATTCATGAAACCATTTTAAACTTTTTTCATAACAATTTAAAAAATGGTATGCTCTAAAATTACTTTTTGTATCACTGAAAAATTGTAAAT
The DNA here is from genome assembly GCA_951812935.1 of Hermaeophaga mercurialis. Lineage (NCBI taxonomy): Eukaryota > Metazoa > Arthropoda > Insecta > Coleoptera > Chrysomelidae > Hermaeophaga > Hermaeophaga mercurialis. The sequence goes on from OX638358.1 coordinate 42,263,593, forward strand.
CCAATTATAGATCAGGGGAATATCGATTCCCAAAGTTTTTAATTATAATTTCTAAAAATATATCTATATCAGATGGCTAGCGAGGTACCTATTTTTAAATTATTGAAGGATATTAGTAATTTTAGTAATATTTAAATTTTACTTTTACTCATTTTCCAAAAAAAAATTTGAAATAAAATAACTAACTTCCTATTAATTATATAAGACAAAAGTATACACTCATCAGTCAACTGACATGTAGTGGGTCGTCTCCCAAAGACTTTGTTTTTTGTTATAAATGCTTCTGATGAAGCTTTTTGCATATTATCAAACTTAAATTTTAAGTTACAACTAATCTACATAAATTGAATATTGAATTTTATAATTTTATTCAAATCAGAAATAAAGGAAGCCTTTAACTTCGAAATGCAGAAATTCTTTAAGGTAAGTATTAGAATTGAGTCTCAGTTGACATACAAATAGATATAAAAATTGTTGACGTATCATCTTCCACACATACTTCCCAGATAAATTCTCTAAAATCAAATTTTTCCATATTGGGATAATTATAATTTCGGAAACTTTATAAGAATCTGTAGTAACAATTAATTATTTGGATGAGAAAGTTGTATTCATTACGTTATGTATATTTCTTCTAGTGGTGTACTTTGTACCTTAATTTTACCTTTGTAACAAAAAAATTAAATCTGTTAGGTTTCTTTAGGTAAATAGGAAACAGTTATATTTTGGTTGAAAAGATGGAACATTTACTGTAAGACTGAAATAACATAAAATGTTGTCGATTTCTGCTTTGCGAATTACAAAGTGAAAGTGCTGGGATCCCATAGTCATACTAAAATCAACTTGTATGTTCGCTGATTTTTTGTTACTTCGATATTTATAATTTAATGCATACACTTTTTAAAATTTAAATTTGAAATTATTATTTATTTTTTTTTCCTTCTTTATCTCCAACATGTTTCTAGAGTTTTAGTATCATCCAGTTAATTCATATAGCTTGTGTAGTACATTGGGCATAGGAAAGGAAATGCTGGAAATCTTTCCCAGTTTTCTCTATAACTTTGGGAATATTTAATTTTTTTCACTGTTTTTAGTTAACTAATTTCACTCTCGCTTGATGACATGTTTAACTAATGAATAAAAACAACAAAACTATAATTTCTCAACCTGGCAGAATGATTTTTTTCTAAATGAATAGGGTAATTCCATATATCTAGTAATTCCCCAGTGTCCAGTTCGGATACAGAGCCGTTTAGTGAAATTGTAGTATTCACTTTAAAATGTAAAAGTTGTTGCATACATATTTTATTACTAGTTATATACTAGTGGCACGATACCGGTTTGTTAGACACATTCTAGCCCTATTTTTTTTAAATGGTATACTAGTAATGCTAGTTGTTTTAAGTTTGACTAAAATATATTGTGATGCTCACCTTAAAATGACTTTTTATATGAAACTTCCAAAAGGAGTTATAAACTTACATATTCTCGAAGAATGCGTAGCAGAACGACTGTTGTGTTACAAAAATTTGAAAAATGGAGCCTTGGAAGTGTCTCAATTTCAATATTTAGTTGAAGATAGTTGTTTAGATCGGACAGGGCATTTTATGTTAAGATTATTAGCGTGCTCTAATCGCACTTTTCGGTATGATTTCATAAATAATGAAACAAAATTATTAGAAGCAAGATTGAATGCCTATGATAGGCAGGATATGAAGCAGTTTTTGAAAAGGTTGCTTAAACATTCTCGGGAAGTTTCTAATAATAAAAATGAATCTTTACGGAAAATATATTCTGTTTTTATAAGAGTATTTTCTATTATGCTAAGAAAGGATTATTTAAACCATTGGTATCAAAGTGAACATATTAATAACCAAGGCTGTGAAGTATTTACAATAAAAGGTTTGTCTTTTTATAAAAGCATACACATAAATGTCAGTATAACAATTAAAATTCACAAAAGAAATATACACAATACAATTCTAGAAACAATCTTAACATACTTTCTCTACTTACATAAAAAATATTTTCTTGACAAAACTAGTTGGGTAAATAACATCAATAAAGGATCTATAAATTTTGGAATCCAAATGTGTCAAAATAATGTTTTATTATTTGTTTTAGTTCCTTTTACCACATGTCTATCATTGATTTCTAAAAGAGAAGTAGAAGTGAACAAAGGTAGCGCCCAAATTACGTGTAGTCTCTGGAAACAATTTTTATTATCATCTTTTGAAACTTATCTTAACATTGTTTTAAATAGTTTGAAGTACAGCAACCACGTTAATTTTTCGTTGCAAGACGTAAGAATATCTAACATTTTAAAATTTGTTAAGGATTATAATTCGGATAATAATTTGAATATTCCTAAACACAACAATGTAACGTTAAATATAACGAATATATTTCAAGAATCCACATTTTTTCCTCTTTGCATGATGAACTTATTCCAAGTATTACAAAAAACTAACAGATTGGCTCATAATGAAAGGTAAAACTAAACATTTTTCTTTTAAACTACTTATTTATTTGTCGGGGGACTATGTGTTGTTATAAACATTGTGATAATTGAGTTATTAGTACGTACACCGGTTTCTGTGTTTTTTTCATATTTTATACCTGCCTAAGCTTTAATAGATTTCAAATGACTTATCTCTTTTTGCTCTAAATATTTTTCACCAAGCAGTTACTCCTTTCATGTTGACTTTTTATTGATGGTATTATTTGTAGTACATTGCTGTTTCAGATTTCCTTTCTGTTAAATTTATTAAATAATTTTTGGAGGTATATATGACATAAATGTAATTTTTTTTATCTTGTTATTTACTACTTACTGAAACCTCCTCCTCTTCTGTCTCATCTAATAATAGTTTTTCTAATCTTTTGGCGAATAATTTTTTAGTATACTATTTAAGGTAATTCCTTTACAGTTTTAACATACAGTTTCCACTTTCCCTCTTTTTGGAACTTCTCTCACTTTACCGTTTACCCTGTTTATAAATAATCTAGTTTCTCAACTTTTACTAAAATTACTTAATGTGGACAAAATATTGCAATCAGAGGAACATATTAAATATTTTAAAATTTTCCTTCTAACATTTATTTTTTTGAATACTATTTTTACTAGTGGATCTTTGTTGCTTTCTTATCTTGCTCATTCTCTTAGTACTGTCTGTAACTTTTCCTTTTTTCGTCATTTCAGAATCTATACATTTCCCCTTAAGTTTTAGTTATGAAAACATCCATTTTTTCTTAAGTGTTTTAACATCTGTTGATTAAGTGGTAATTCTGTTAAGATTATTTTTTTCTCTTTACTTTTCTTCTGATAAGTCATTCATTTCCTTCAATTCAAACTCTGGTTTGAAATATTTTTTTAATTTAATATATTTCAGGTTTGATTTTAGTTTATATTTAAAAAGTATAGGGATGTCTATGTCAGATTCTCTAAAATTCTGGGAACAATTATACTCAAAAGAACACAGTTCTTGTTCAAGATGTACCCACAGTTGGCAAAAAAATGAAAAACGGTATATCTACGGAATTAGGCACTTGTATGGAATGGAAGGGTCTAGAAAAGATTATCAATGTAGAAGTTGTGCATATTTGCAGGTAAGCCTATTACTAATGCTTAATATTTATATTAAGAATTTTCATCTTTTTTAAGGAAAATACCTTGGGTCCAAGAGAAAATGGAGGATGTCCATTCAAACAATTTGATGACAATAATTTAAGGAATATTTTAAAGGATGTCCTTCCAACAAAACCAAATGAAATTCAAATAATGATTTATGAAAGAAAACGAAACCCAAATATGGCATGCAGAATATTTCTTGAAACTGTATATAATATAAAAACAAACAAAACTCTTAATCATCCTTTGTTATTTAATTCTCCCGTTAATTATTATTCTCAGTTGAAGAGGGAACTTGAAAGGCACTAAAACACCTTTTTAAAAATAATTTGTTTATTTTTAATAGTGATAACGTCTGATGTACATTAGTGCGACTTTATAATATTAATTTCATAAAAATATGATTTTGATTGAGAAAAGCTGTGATTTTATATTATTTAATATTTCACAGGTAAATATTTTGTACTAATGATTTATACAATGATATCAAATTTTATTATATTATTTTTAATCCACATTAATGGAACTTTATTTCACATTTTGAAGTAAGATATATTTGAAAGTAAAATATAAAATAATAATTTTTATAAAATCTATACTTGTTATATATATATATATATATATATATATGAAAGACAATAAATATTAAAACAATTATATCACAACATTTTTGATTGAGTTAAAACTTTTAATTTACAATCATTATACTATATTTAAAAAAGTGCATTCATTTGCTTGCAAAGATGGATTTACTAACATCACAGTAATAAAACGATATACAGGGCTCTTAAAATATGATTCTTTAAGACACTATTGATTTGAGTACCCTGTCTACGTCACCTTTAAGTACTTTCATAATAAATATGAACTTATGAACATAGCTTTATTTTTTTAAGTTTACGTTGATAAACAATAATAATAAACAATAAAATTTAGGAATAAAATGCTATGTTGAAATTTCGAAGAACCTGTCATGTTTTCCTTTCTAAAAATAATTATTTTATACTATTCAATAAAAATTACAAATTCATTTTAAATTATTAATTTAACGCTTACCAAGTGCTAAACATACTGTACATATTTTTTGAGCATTTGAGAATTTACCAATGTTAGTGAATCCCAAAAATTTTAACTTAAATACTATTTGTTTTGAAAGAAAGGCTGAATAAGTTGTATTTTAAAGTGTGTAAGATTCTTTATTTAAAGATATGTGTAAAAGAAATATATATATTTCTCAAAGTCAAAAGAGTGTCAAGCGCTTTCGGCAAAACAATGCCATCATCAGGACAAACTGAAAAAATAATTGATGATAGAAGATCATACATAAAGCAAACATGATACTTACAAAAGTGCAAAAAAGTAGAGAAGGTTGGTTATAAAACAAAAGTAGAGAACATCAACGCAGTAACAATACATCTTAAATTAACTTTTTAAAAAACGACATTAATATAGTAGAAAACAGTAACATTTTTAAAAAATTTGGTTTTTAAAGGCCCAGGCCTGAAAGTTGTCCCAATAAAAGACAACAAGTGTTTTTTAAAAACATGTAAAATAAATAAAAAATTAAGATGTTTTACGTGAGAAAATTATGAACATGCGGTTTTTGACAAAGTTAGAAAAAGAGTAAGGTTATTTTTAAGTAAAGGGAAAGGTAAAAGGCCAGGACAATAAAAAGGAAGAATAGATCTGAGAGACGTTCAAATATGAAGGTGGATGTAGGAGAGAAGAATATGTTGACTAGTGGTTAATTTAAATAGGTTTTAAAAATAAAAGAAGTGATTACTTACCACACACTTACAAACTTTTGAATAATGGGTTAAATTTGTTAATATTTAGGTGAATTTGGGTGTTTAAACACTTGTTTTGTTTAGAACAGAATGATTATTTGCAATATACATTTGCCGGCAAAATTTTTTTTAGTTTTGAACATTGAACAAAATTTTAGCCGGTGTAACTGAAGACAAATATATATCGGTGCTAAAAAGACAGGATCTCTAGAGAACTGCATGAATTATATTTTTTTTAAATAAATATACTTAGAATATTAATTACAATAAATATTGAATAAAATTTGAATCTACCTTCAAAAAAGGTTTCTTATAGTGATTTGCACTGAACACTATTGTAAAAAGATATTACCGGTGATATTCATATTCTAAATAATCAACCTATACCGTACAGATTATAACAATATATAGGGTGAGCGGGCACACAGAGTGTGTGGAAATTTTTGGACACCAAATATGAAGATATAACTAACCACATACAAATATAAAATAAACTACACAAGTTATTGAAGTTGGTTTTATATTTTTTACTTGTCTGAAATTATTTCAAGGCCCAATATCTTTATAATTAAGAATATTAAGATTGAATATATTTGGTTAAATCTCCATATTTTGCGTCGAATAATCTCCACTTATCCTGTATTCCATTTTTTCATTTTTACTGATTTCTTATAGCTTATTTTCTATGCTTTTTATTAGAGCTGGAATAATTGGAAACGTATTTTTTTGTAATAAGTTTTCTGAAAATTTTTAAAAGGTTCATTAAAAATCCATCTCAATTATTTAATACTTTAAACCTCATAATACTTAAGCACCAATTATTTTTTTAACAGCATAACCAGGTATTGAGTAGAAGAACAACAAGATTATAAAGGCTAATGCTATGATTATAAATAGTTTAAGAATAGTCCATTTGTAGTTATGCCAGATGATGTATCGTATAGATTTCAATGGGTTCATGAACCACATGAAAGATGAATCAGGTCGACTAAAAAAAAATTAACATAATTTTGTTATTATTTCAAAATCACATGTTGGGTCAGTTAGTAAGAATGCAGCATCGTTTTTATGTAAAACCAAATATAATAATTTAAAACAGTCGTAAAGTGATATGCGACTCTTTCCACAGGATCAACCATTGCAAAAGATTGAGCCATTCAATCATTAGATATAGTGCCATGAAAATGCTAATAATACTTACTTCGGTTTTTCCAGAGGGTCAGGTTCATTTCTCCCTAAACCTGCGGGAGCCTTTTCAGCTTCTTCTTTACTTAAAAGATGTATTTCAGCTTCAACCTTTCCCGTTAATTCCATTTCTTCGTTATCTTTTTTAACAAAAAAAGGCCACCAGCCTTTTACTCTTTTTTGTTTGAAAATGTTTATCATAGGGACAGAACCGTCCATTTTTAACATATCGAGGGTACATAGTTTTGAAGATTTAGCTCCGCGAGGAAATCTGTTAAGGTCTATCGTTATTGCTCCTAAAAATATATATAATTATGACAAAATTCTTTGTTTCATTTTATGAACAAAATTTACCTAGAAAGTCGTCGGCAGAAAAATGATCGGCGTCCCAAACTTGTAATTCCAATCTAGCAGGAATTTTACTTTCATTTTCATCCCATGAAAAAAGCGATTCTTTTCTTGTTATCACAATTTTTTGTTCAGCTACTAAATAATCAAAAGGATAAATGAAACGCCAGTTGAAATTTCCTTCTCCAGTTAAGGAACGATAATGAATATCCGTACTTTGAGAGTCTTCTGGACCTCTTAACCACCTGACAAAATGGTATTTTTAAATAAACTTTTTGAACTAATAATTGTAAATAATATCTACCCTTTAACATAAATATCAGACATTTTTTCGCCAGTAAAAAATGCATCGTCTTCTAATACTACATCGTCTGTGTTCCAGATTACGACCCTTAGTTCGTAGCTCTTGGGTTTCCTGGGGGATATATCTATAGGCGGTCCTGGCAGTGGCATGTCCATCGGGAACATATCAACCCACATTTCAAGTTTTCCCTGCTCTATTCCCGGTTTATCTGGATTATATAAGGGTCGTGTTTCCACGTGTTCGGGTACCAAACTGAATCCTGTTTTAGGAAATTCTTTCCACCTAAAAAAACAATTACATGGCATTTTTTAAGGTTTCTTATGTAATATGGATAATGTTTTCAATATTGATACTAGATATATTGGGATATACTAACCAGACGTTTCCAATTTGTTTAAAAATCTTCAGGGGTTCAATAAAAACATGCAATAAGTTTTAGTGAACATATTTTTTTATAATTTAAAATATGTTTAATGTAATGTTTAATGTTAAAGTTTTCCAAAACATGGTCACAAATTAAAATGAAATCTTAAAAACAAACACTTTGACATTTTTAAGTGCAAACGAAAAAAATGAAACCAAATTGATTAAAAACGTTTTGCGAATTTGATGAAATATAAAATTCACCTACATTTCGGTGAAGCGGCAAAATTAAAAGGATCAGGCTGATTTTATTCTGATATAATTTTCAATTTGATTCTTATAATTATACTCGTATATGTCTTAAGTTAGCTGTTTATTTTTTTTTAGTTGTGTTGTATTACTTTAATACTTTACTTTAATTACTGTAATACATTTGGAAATACCATAGCTCTTCTGTTTTTTTTTGTTTGTAGAATTTGTCATTAAACATGAAATAATTTGTCAAAGCCGAAATCTACTAATTCTATAGTCATACTAAGGGAAAGGTTCGATTACTTTTTTTGTATCAATTCTTTTAGTAATTATTATTATTAATAAGAATATACTTTTTGGGTAGAATAATAATTTCTACCAAATCTAGTGATACATGTAATCAATGCAATTGTAAAATTTTAATAATTTGGTTGTATGTGAACGTTTTTAAGTGTTTTTATTTGCCCTTTTAAAATTTGTTACGTTTCAAAATGCCTGGTTTTGTACCTTTTTAATACCATTTCAATTTGTGTCAAAAGAACACTGTATTGTAGATTTTATTTGACAAGTCTGTTTATAATAAAAGTATTTTAAATAAAAAAAACTGCCTAGAAAATTTGAAATAAATTCGAAACACTATGCGTAGTTATGACCCAATATACCAAGAATCAATAGAAAAATGATTGAATTACTTTTTCAGAGTTGAAAACGATATGACATGTTAGAAATGGAAAACCCTAAATGTAAAATTCGATTATGTTGGTTTGCTTATTGCGGTAGTAATAATTGTGTTAGAGATGCATTTTTATGTTGAATAAACATGAAGCTTTTGTTCTTACAGCGAGCGCCCTTGACATTGTATACTCAATAATTTCAGGTTGATTCTCGGAATGCTCTACTTACGCCTTAAAGTAAAAGTGGCGACCTTAACTCCATTAAACTAATATCTCATGAGAAAACATCTGGTGTTGTATTATGTTAGGTAATTAGATTTCCCAATTGCAACCTAACTCAAATCAAATCAAATATAATTAATGGGCCAGTTTAGAGATTACTAAATTTACAATTGATTTAATTTAAACATCACAGTTTGTGTTTGTTTATTTGTGAGAAAGTACCACAAGTTCAACTTTACGAGTTAATGTTTATATAGCAAATTCCTTATTAAATACACTTTCTATTATCCATTTTTTGGTCTTCCTGGTTTCTTTTTTGCATTTTTGGAGTTAACACTGTTGGTACGTGAGAAGAGAAACTGTCTTTATCCGTATATCTTTATTTAAACATCCTCGACGTGATAATTATACTATAAAAATTCAAGTGCTCGTATCGTGAAAATTCAAAAATGGTAATAAAGTGAAAGTCATTTTACCTGTGCAATACAGCTAACGCCATGTGCTCTTCCGCTTCCTTCGACTTGTAAAAATCTATTTCGTCGTTTTGGACGAAAAACAATTGCTTTCCTACTTTAACCACGCCATCTGCATATATTGGCGGATCTACCTTGGCGTCTTTACATAATTTTGCCAAAATATGAGATGGTTTCATAGCGTCTCTCCAAGCGTTATAACCTTCCCTAAAAAATACCAAATAAAAAATAAACAGAAGGTTATCCACGACACTCAAATGTGGTACAAACATCACCAATTTTTTAAACAGTGAAAATAACAAGGTTAAAAATACAACGTAAAAAGCAGACTCTCCTAATCTCTCATAAAATGAAACAAAATCATAATTTGTGCTGTTTTTATACTCTTAGAGACCTGAAAATGACCCTAAAGGGTCGAAACTAGTTGACTTTAAAAAATAAAAAAAAATGATTCTGTATTTCATTGGATTTGAAATAAAAAATAGCCGTGGTATTTGATGATGGAATCTACTTTTTAAAAATTATTGAATCTGTATATAGAGATTTTGGATGTGAGAATTGTTTACAATAATAGTAAAAGATAAGAAGTTGGATTGGAAAAAAAAAGAAACCAGGCAGCTTTTTGAAGATTGAGAAATAGTTGTAAAATTAAAATTTTTAAGAAAATAAATATAAATATTTGAAATAAATTGATATATACTAAATGAAACTAGTGGATTTCAATTTAAGTTTGATAATAATAAATTACTTTAGTTCGTTTGTTTTTTGATAATTTTTAGCTCAGTACTAGCAAATAAAATCGAGGAAGCCCAAACTCACTAAAATTTTACACAAAACGTTGAACAGTTACATGAATTAACAATTTCGCTTGTGTCAGTTACATTTATTTAGATATGTTTCATTTCCGGTTTCTGATGGAATAAATGGAACGTGATGCCTTGAGCCTTACCAAGAACGGTGATTCTTGACTCAGAGACTGTCTAGAAGATCCTTATACCTTTATAAGGGATTATTGCGTCGTAAAAAATATTGCGGTTCTATGAAAAGGATAAATAGTAAAGTGAGAGAGCTATATGTTTGTTTTATTTTTAGTTGTTTTGTTGTTAGACGTTTACGCTTTAATAAATTGGAAGTATCAAGAAATTGTATAGAATAATAAAAAAGTTCTGTTTGAAATTTATTGAAAATCGAGCATGTACAACGGTAAATGGATTAGAATACAAGCTTTAAATAAGGTAAGAAAGATACACATAGAGTAGAGGATATTTGTGTATAGGGTGTTTTAGGCCTTGAGTCAAGGTGCAGAAAATTTGAATTCAATAGTAGAGGTTTATATTTGATGCTAACGAGAAGTTTTGGATTCAAGAAATGTACATTTTATGAAATAATAGAAAATAATAAATATGATTGAAAGGATTAGAGGAGGACATTTTTAAATAAAGGGGTTAGAAAAATAGGGCAGGTTTTTAGAAGTGGAACAGCAAAGATTAAAAAAATGTAATAAAGAAAAATTTAGGTTTTCTAAAATTATTGTAAAATATTAACGCTACCTACTGGTAGGATCATTTTTTTGGGATTTTTGTAAACGTAAACTTTCAATAAAAAGTTGGGAAATGGTTTTCTATCTAACAACCTTATATTTTATGGAAAAAATAATTCCAGTAAAGTATTTTGGGAGTAATGTTAGCCCTCTTATTTTAGTCGCAACTGGCTCAAAAATATTAGTTTTAACATGTTTTGACTTCTTTTTTGATTTTGATTAAATAGTGCGAAAAAGATTTAACTATGCAAAAATGAACTGTTTCAAGTTTACATAGAAAAATAAAACATTTAAAAATTGCAAAAGCATGCTCCTACTTTTTGTGAAAGTTTTCACTATTGAATAGTTGCTTTTTACCAGAGGCATAGAATATATTTGGGCTAAGGGTACTCTTACCCTCTGAAGAACGTTACTGGAAAAATTGATCAAAGTGCTATTATGAGGTTTTTAGAATGAAACTCATATTCCAACTTTGAAGAAAAAATATTATTTGGTTTTGGTTTATATCTTTTTCAACGTCAACGCTCTGTACATAGAAAACGATTGATTCTTGAATAAAAGTTATCAGCAAAATATTTATTATTTCATGAGGACAATCACTCGTATAAATTTGGTACACGAATTTTGAATTTACCTAAAAAATAAAAATACAACCGCCCTTTGAACGAAATAGTTTCGTGCATAAAAATTAAATGTAAAGTACACCTACAGTTTCTAAAATAACAAAAAAATTAATTTCAGAGTTTTTCCTCTTGTTCTAAATATTTCTGGTACGATGATTTATATTTAATTTTACTGGCTGTAGCTAAATAACGAAATACAAATATATTTTTTTTGCAAAACTCATTAGACAAAATACAAAGCATACAATTTATTTACCAACTTATATTTGACAGAAAACATTATATTATATACGGTGAAATATGAGGGGGTTACTTACTCTTCATATATTTCAGGTAGGCCGCATGTGGCTTTGTGGCGGCTGTAAAAGCGATTTTCCAAATCAATTTTCGTCTCGCCGACCATGTCGTCAGACCCGACTAGATCCCAGTCGTAAATTTGAACCGTCAGTAGCGAATCTTGAGGAAAAGTGGCTTCGATCTCGAAACATCTAAACCATATTCGGTATTTTCGTAAGTAATGTTTGATTAAGCAAAATGTCTGTGCTCGTATGTAAGTAAATGTATTTAGTTGCACATTAAAAAAAGGAGCACTTATTTGAAAATGGAAAAATGTTTGACAATTCATATAGTGGTTTTTACAAAATTTGCATTAAAGTTTAAATTTTCAAATCTGTAACTTTTTTAATAAAAAATCCTTACGAGTTTGTTGTGTAAAGGGAGTAAAAGTCACGGGTCATGTTGACCTACCAATTGCCAGCTGGAATATCAATGTTATTGAAATGAAGAATCTTAAGGGGTTTATGGTTTGGTATCATTGGTTTTTTATTTTATTTAAATTTAATTATCTAATTCCATCTTCTAAATATCATCCATACTGATTTGCAAACATTTGATCAGTAGATATTAATTTAAATTTTTATGTTTTATTGTGATATCCCACTTTAGGAATTTTTTGTAGAATCCAAGGAGAAGGTACTTCTTTAAAATTCAGTCATTTTAAACAAGTTTAATTAATATTCAAATCACATTTATATATTCTTCAATATAATTTTATGCACGCAATTTGTCTCGTCTGCCAATTTTACTCAACTAATCAACATTTCTCTAATATATGATACAAAGATTGACCAATGAAAACTGTCCTCTGAGCACACAATTAACGAATCAGTCGTGATCTCCTCCAACGCCTCAGTCCAGTTCTAAAAAGAAAGAGTCGCTAAAAAGCCATGGAGCAATGTACATACTCACTCTCCGCGCACAAATAGTTGTTTATCGGCCGTCACGTAAATTAAAAAATAAATTGTCATCCAAGTTTAAATTTAAAACATTAATGACTCTTCAGACCACATATTTAAAATTAAGTTTAGTTTAAGTTGTCATTAGTGAAACTTTGTACCAACTATTATGTAAACCTCTCAAAGAACTCGCATCAAAATTATTGTTAAAGTTTAATACTGAACTTCGTTATCTTCATCAAAGTTGTTTAAAAATAAATCAGTTTATCATTTATTTTATTGGGTGAAATTGTTTGTTTAAGAAGGTAAGAGCATAGGATTTATGCATAGAAAATTCTAACCCACTGTCCACTTAAAAATACAGTGTACACTGGTATGTAAAAACCAATGATGCTATACATACAAAATGTTTGCCATTTTCCTTTTTGCCTGGTCTAAGTAGCGTCCCGTCATCTAGATTCAGTAAAGTGAAAGGTTTTTCGTTTAAAAAACCAGATATTTCACCTTAACTAAATTTTTTTATAGAATATCGAATTAATTAAAGTGAAGGATAAAATTTAAAAATATTCTCATTACATACATATCAAACAGATTCTTTACAAGGAAACAAGAAACTGAATACTTTGAGCTAAAAGAAGTAAGAGCGGGAGTACCGTGGTGAAGCATTCAATAAACAACTGTTATACCAATTATCGATGATATCAAGAACGCTATTTTTGCAGTTGATGCCGATGATACTGCTTTTTAAAAGAGTAGACAAGGTTTAAAAAATCTACTGACAAATTACTGAATACTTGTGGTAGACCATTTATCTGCGCCCAAGACTTGAAGATCAAACTTAATGAGTCTAAATAATTTGAGATTCAATATTTAACGAAATCAAATCAAAGTATCTTGTTATGACAATACATAATAAGATTCTGATTAATTATTAAATTTTTAAAGCAATGCAGTTGGAGGATACCCAGCTTTGAATATGTACAAGAAATAGTAATGCCAAAATAGTACAAATTTTGTAAAACAAAGTCTTGCCTAACTTGTTAAACGTACCTTTATAAGTGCGAAACTCACATATATGCATCAATACTTTGAAATTCTCAAGAATAAATCAAAAGATTCACTTGCAAACAAGAAGCCAGATTGCATTGTCACGTTAATATTAAAGCTGGCTTGTTATTAGCCCAACATTACGCACATAAAACTCTGAAGAGAACAACACCCTTTGTAATTCCAAATTTATCTCTTATACATTATTACTTACTTGCCGAAAACTGGGTTCAGTTGTTTTGAGACATAATTCTCTTTGTCGCTAATTCTTTTAGAGCCCAGTTGCAAAACAACGTAGGGATCTGCTTTGCCATTTAAATCCATTGGATGTAAATCGTTGGCTTTGACTATGTACACTCGGACTAACACCCTTATGGGATCACTAGAGGGCAACCCTTGAAATAGACCGAACTGCGGGTCGAATCCCATTATTGTTTTGTCCTCGATGTCTTTGGGCAGAGGCCATTTATACACTTTAATGGCTCCCTGAAATTCAATTTTTCCTCAGTACAAATAAAAGCGCACAAAACAAGTTGTAAATTTTAACTTTCGTGATAAAATTTGTTGTATTCTTTTACCTTAAAGTAGCCCACAACTCTGTTGTCGTCGTCGGGTTCTTCACCAGTCTTTTTGCCTCGGTAAAGTTCGAATGTATGTAACCACTCTTTAAACTCATTAAATTCCGGTCTGCATTCTAATTCGGTAGGGTAAATCTAAAATTGTTGTTTACACATCCAGTATAATGTAATAATGGTTTTTAGTATTAATCAGAAAACTATTATTTCTGACAAAAAGATATATTAATTACGTGTTTCAATTAATAATTGAAGTATTACCTTACACAAAGCTGTTTTATATTTTGTTCTTTTCCTCGCAGTCCTCGGGCTTATCTTTGCAGCGAATCTCGAAGCCTTAGCCGCGGTCTTGAATCCGAACCTGTAACTTTTTCTGGATTCAACTCCCGGACTTCGTTCAGAACTATTTCCCGAATGTGGATTATTATCGTCTTCGTGAACTTGTAAGTTTCCGTTTTGGTTTAAAACTTTTTTCGCTTCTTTGGATTCATCGATCATTCGCTCCACTGACGCAAAATATTTCGTCCACCTGTGAAAAATGAAAATTGTGTGTGCTAGGCAGGTAATTTATTAGGAATTTGACCTTAATTTATAGCGAATTTATCAAAGAGGAATATTAGAAATTGTTTTATAAACTTGAAAATGGATTATAAACTTTGTTGGGGATAGAAACAGGAATATGCACAGAACATTTTAAATGAAACAGTTTACCTATGCAGTTTTTAATTAATAATGAGCCTTAGAATAACTGACAAATTTTGAACTTAAAATATGAGATAAAGGATTTATATTAAATGAGCTTCCTATTATATTATTAGTATATACAGGCTGTTTAAAGTTTATTTAGAAAAGTGTTTATAAAATATATGAATACACAACTTTGCTTTACGAAATAAAACAAAATTTATATTGAATCATGGATTATGTTTTTTGACATCGTTAACTTACCAGTCTTTGCTGTCTTCTTCGTCATCAATTTCTTCATCAAAACTTTGCTGTCTTTTTTTGGTAGTTTCAGTCTTCATCTTTTTCGTAGCTTCTTGTGTTCCATATCCTTACAAGCATTAAATAATACTTTATAGTGATTTTAATGTAAATTGTACCCAAAAAAAAATACGTTTTGCACTTATGACAATAGTAACACCCTAAGATGTCAGTAAAGATTTAGTTTAAAACGTCAATTTTACTGTTATAGCGGTGCTGAATGATATACCGATATCCAACATTATATTTTGTCTTTGTGTATCTTTCTACATCAGATTTTGACAATTTTAGTATTTTCATGTTAAGGATTTTACAAAAATATTAAGGTAGATAATAAATAAAATATTCGCTTAGATAAAAAGGACCCTTCCTGGGAGCTGTAAGACCTTGATGTTGGTGGAAGGGCTTGGGTCCTTGGTGCCTTATACAGTTATCGTGTAAAGCACTGAGGACTAACAAAGAAACAGCTCAGAAAAGTGGGTTACACTGCTTTCCGACTTCAACGGATCTGGTAGACGGATTCCAGTAAACTTACAAAGATGTTTCTCTCAAGACAGACACTAATAGGATCTAGAAATGTAGGTTGTGTTAAACAAAATATTAGTTCAAGGTTTCGATAATGCAGCATCAAATACTTTTGAGTAGTTTAAACATTTTAAGGAGGGACGCCATTAAAAATGAGTACTTCTGTAGTACTTAAACAATTCTTGGAAATTTTGGGTAGCACCTCGTTTTAAGTTTTTATTCATTTTCGTTTATATCCTTACTTATTTTTCTCAGGATCAAAGCACATTGTTCCACTCTCGAAAGGCACATATCGCTATCTAAACCATTTATTTAATTTAAAGTAATATTTACTACTTACCGGGGACCAAATTTTAGGCGCGAACTTTAAGAGAATGGTATATAGTATTTAAAATATTAGATATTACTACTCATTTATATTGAGAGCACTATTTGTTTATAAATATTTTATTACAATCAAATAATTTTCAAAAAAAACATTTTTTTTTTCTGAAAATATGCTACCACGTCTCGGGAGTAGGAACTGTTTAGGCAATAAATATTAAGCCTTATTTTTAAAGAGTGTGAATATTTCGATAGAACCAATATATACTACAAAGGACCCCTCACCATTCGTATGAACTATGAGAGGATTTTTAGAAGCCTCCAACTTTCGATGTATAAGGGATGATCATGAAAATCGATATTACATTTTATCATATCTCATCTAAGATTCATATGAATAGTGACAAATTCTTTGTGTTTAGTAAGTAAAAGTTTACCTGGTTGAATAGTTATATCCTTCGGCAATAAAGGACTTTTCTCTTTATCATTGCCGGCACATCCTGGATTAGTGGGTGATACTTGTGGGCATCCTGCTCCTGTACCATCTCCCGTTTTTAATGTATTCAAAGACTTCTTTCTTTCTTCAGCTTCTCTGTCTTTTTTTGTCGTAGGTTTGTAGATGTACCTTTGAATTGAGTTGATTGTATGAGTTCCTACTAATGTATACCGACCAAAACTGCGACAATCAACTACCCTGATTGTCAAAGGAGGTCTAAAAATTTTTTAAAATCATCATAAATGGTACAATTTAAATTTCCTTTAATTTTCATATAAGTTGGCACCTTAAAGACCTTTAAGTTAATTTTAATGAGTACTTAATAATTTACGATATTGGAAAGAGATATAATTAATCGTATAAGATCACATTTTATATTACCAAGTGATAGAATATATTTTTATTATTAACTGATATAATTACAAATAGTTTTTGATTCGTGTATATTTTTATTTATTTGTTTTTATATCAATTTCATATACTGGAATAAAGCATTTTGTAACTCTATTTAGAGCCGTAAGTTTTGAAAAATCCTTCCGTAATGGAGGTGAATGAGAGAGATTTGAATTTCCGCTTGTTGTATAAATCCCCGTTAGATTAATTGTATTCCCTAGATTTATGTTTTCCGAGTTTAGCATTTTTATGTAATAACCATACACTTCTACATTCGCGTTGATTCATTTACATTATAGCTTTTAAAAATAAAAATATATGTGTTTACCGATTCAATTTCTCAATATTTTCATTTTTAGAAGGAAGTAATATTATTTATTTTCAAAATAAACTACTCTCTTCTTGGTTTTAAAAAAATGATCATACAAATGAATAGCAACTTTTGTATAATTATTTTTACACAACTAATCACACATTTAATTTTATATCTATTCGTACCTATAAAGCTCCTGCTCTGGTAGGTCCAGTTCGAAAAATTTTACTGGCGTGCTAAAATTCGGATTTTTCTTTCTATTCTGAATAATACTGGAGTATAATATATTTCCGGAACATTCTACATCTACTCTTGGTTTATCCACAGTCAACAGGTGTATTCTTTTGAGATCTCTTAAACCCCAGAAAAGTACTTCTATCCTGTATCTAGCTAAAGTTGGCCGTATTCCTCTGGGAACCGGCAAAACGGGTTCTATCTTTTTTGGGTCCGTTTCATGGAACATTGGAATATCTTTAGGATGAGGTAAGGAAGGAAGAGAGCCTTCTGTGTTAATTTCTAAAAGCTCGAAAGCTGCTAGAAGCTCCCCCGCTCTATGTGCACCACGTGTAATGATAAACCTTAAAGAAAAATTGTAATAATTAATTAATACTTATTGTAATATTGATATTTTACCATTCTAGAGACGGAGGAAATTTCGGCTTAGAATATGGATCGTCTTTAAGCTTAACATTCGGTTTTCCTAAGGTTCTCCCAATAAATTCGCTCTTTCCCACTTTATCCTGGTCGAAAATTTCGATAAGTATAGGAGGAGGATCGTTTTTAATCTCATCCCCGTCTCCGTATATCAAAATTTCTTCAAAAATTAGCAGTTCGTCCCAAGTTGGGCTTAAAGTTTCATCAATCACTTGAGTCGTCTTGCTGAATTCACCCGCTATTATCCTGGCGAAAGGATCAGAGAGTCCTGAAGCATCACTTCCGATCAACGATCTTGCTTGGTAGATGTGGGCGCGAAGTTGAAATATCTGAAAAAGCAGATAGTGTAATTTAATCTTATATATATATATATATATATAGCCTGCATTATCTCGAAAAATCTATGCCTTTTCTTAAGATTTATTGATGAAATTAACTTAAACTCAACTCCGAGCGCTAGTGAATGGATCTAATGGTCATTAAATGATGAAAAATATTATAGATCATTTAGTCTATAACATACAGGATGTCTCGTAATTAACAGACCATTCACTAGCTGGTAAAATAGACCGATACACTTAAATAGGGCTTAATAAAGTGTTATCAGTAAGCAATATAAATTAAAGTGTTAAATATGCATTTTTAAAGATTTTGAAAATAACTACATATATTTCAACTTAAAGTTGGTATAATATGGTTTTCTGTATGAAAAATAACAATTTGATAGTATTTCAGAGGGTGCTAATTATAAAGTTTGAATTGGCTGAAAATATACTTACTTTTTACCACTTGTACTATTAGCATTTTCTTGTCAAATAATGTTTTTTTAATAAAAAAATGTGTACTTATTGAATCTTGAAATTTTAAGTTGTTCTTGAGATATTCATGAGTTGGTGGTGATAAAAGAAATATAAGCATTTTCTTATGAAATAATAAATAAATATTCTACAAATATTCTACAAATATAAACTTGTTCTATCTCGATATTTTAAGCAGTTCTCGAGATAATTGTATTTAAGTTTTGCAATCCATATAACACCCGCCACATTTAAAGTATATGCTTAAATTAACTTTGTAAAAAAATAAGAGTATTTGCAAAGAAAGGGATTTAATTGAAAACAGCCAACAATTAGTTCATTATTTTTTCTTAAACTAGTGATTATTTCCTATTTTGGGCCTTTATGAATTTCGCGTTTTGAGTTTGAATTTTTTCCTTGTATAATAAATAATTTATTTAGCCCCATACATTAAAGTCTAAAGGATTAAGTTTTGTGGGTCAAGGCTCAATTAATAATTCATGATAATCATTTTTGATTTTTAAGATATTTCGCCTTAATTGTAACATATTCAAAAATAATTTACATTCGACTTAAAGTGAGAACTCATTCCTTTTAGAAAGTACTTAAATCGTCGGAAGTCTCTTGGGTTAATCATTATGCAGAATTCTTTGTATCCCGATTCTAATGTGATTTTAAAGGCAGTTTGGGTTAATGGTCTGTTGTTTTATCTTTGTTAGATGAAATTTTTAAAACATTAAGTTGCTTATTTTGTACACAATAGGAGTAAAATAATTTATTATTGCATTATTCATTTAAATAACACAATTAAGTTGAACATTTTAATATTAAAACAATAAATGAGGTATAAATAATTATATTTTATTCATTTTAGAATAAGCGGTATACAATAATTTCCTCAACATTGGCAAGACTATGGCCGTGTCAAATGTGAAATTCATTCTATTGGAGAATTGGAATAAAAAAAATAACATTTTGCATAAAACATATATTTACTTATGATTTAAAAAAAGTAAAAATTCTATTTTTAGGTCATAAAACAAATATTTAAATTTGATATGTAAAAATTATCAGCTTCAGATGCCGAAATATTATTTTCGGTTTTTTCATAAATGATGTTTTTTTACCATATTTTTGCCATGGCTTTGTTTTTCTCAACAGTACAATACAACAATTTCTTGTTTGGCTAATAAATTTCCATTTATGGAGCTCCTTATTAATCTTTGTTTTGTTTTAATTAAATTCACCTGCATGAAAATTCTTTCGCACGAAGCTTTTGAATTAGGCACGGAAATAATATTCAAAAAAAGAGTACAATATTTTGAAAAAGAAAATCTTTAATGTCCGATTTATAACTATACATTTTCAGCCAAAATATATATGTATCAATCATCATTAAGATTAATTTATTTCTTTAAAAGCGTATCTAGTTATTAACTGTCATTCACTATCAATTTCTTACAGGTTTCCTTCATTTATGCATCTTTTATACCTATAGATTATTCCTTTAAGGAAAATAAAATGCAGTATTGGATCTTACGTGTTTAGACTTAAAATCAAACCATTGTTTTAATTGAGAACAAAGTTGTGATAAAAATTCTTGATATTTTCTCAAAAAAAAAAAAATAATAATTAAATAAACCTGAAAATTTTCATTTTTAAATAATTCTTGAAGATTTTTACACCTAAAGTCACTAAATTCATTTTTGTTCTCAGGTTAAATGTCCCGTATGTAAATTTTATCCTCGTGTGATCTTTTTAAATAACAATATGTCTGCTCTTTATACATACATAAATTCCATTTTATCATAAACATTATCTATAATCACTTTCCCGGATTGAAATTACTAATTTATTTCTGTTGATGAAGAAAATGAGGTTTTGCGTGTGGATCACATAGGGTTTTAGAACTTTTTTCGACACAATGTGTTCATTCAACTAGCTTTTTTCAGTGAAAAACAAAAGAAGTGCCACGTCGTTGTTTGTAAAATCTTGAAATTGTATAAAGTTGCTTTGTCGTTTACTATTATGCTAAAACTAAATAATTTTGATAGTTAATAAATTAAAATAGAAACCATAAATACTTACTTTTTTTTAGTAGGTAATCAACGGTCTTGTAAGAAATATTCCGCTCGGCAATAAAGCCACAAAAGCTTATTTCAAGTCTATTGACCTCATCATCTTTTGCAAAAAATTACTCAACCGACCATCGAAAATATTTATACTTATTTACGTCATATATAGCTATTTTTTTATTGAAACTATTTAATTGATTATAATAATGATCAAGTGTTCAAAATGTGCTCTATTTATGAGTTGACAGTACCCGAATCGATGATAGAATTCGTCTACCACATTTCTCCATGATTGTCTAGAAATTAATCGAGATTCATCTACAACTACATAAAATCATTAAGTGTTACATATGGCTGAACTCGTATTGAAGAGAACATTCCAAAAATGACTGAATATATAGGATGATGTATTTAAAAAACCAAAGTGACCAATAATATCAGAGAAACGGCAAATCTAGCAACATTGCAAATTTGAAATCTGGAATCTCCGTATCCCAAAATAGGCTTATCTCAAATTTTGTAGAATTCTGACTAGCAATTTACGAGATAATTGGCCGTTTCCAGACTTTTGGTCCACTTTGTATAATATTGTATTTTCCCAACCTTTCTAAGATATAAGCTGTTAGGGTGGTGTAACCAAATAAATATTTGTGTAACTCAATCCAGCCAAGCTCCGCCGCATCTCTTCCCATACAGCCAGTAAATGACTACGATGCAACAGATTATTGCTTTAGAAAGGAAATAATATACAGAAATATTTAACAGTAACAAAGAACTTAATACCGTTGTAGATGTTTTTAACAAGGAAATGATAAAACCACTTTGAATAACTTAGTAGGTCAAGTAAATAACAATACATTTTTATTAAAATTATGTTCCACCTGAGTTGCAGAACACCAGCATGTCTTTTGACGAGAAATATCTTTACAACCCGATTTATGGCACTGGAAAAAATTATATTTGACGCTGTAACTAAATTTATGCAACACAAGCACTTGTTCCGGGTTCAATTATTATCGATTTTATTTATTAATATCTTTCAATTGCAGTGTAGGAAAAGATGCGGCTGCGGTAAAGCTAGATTGCGTTGCACACCTGTCTTCGAAACTTATAGTAGATAAAGTTGTTTAATAAGTATATTGGAAACACTGCAGTGTTAGTACGTAGGTAAAACGTAATTATTGGAGTATACATTTCTTAGGGAAATCACTTTAAAAAATGCGATGATAGACCTACCTCTTGGGTGGTGTCAAAATTAAAGAATAAAAAAAAGTCATAATATTATAAGACACAAAAACAAAATATCTAAAAAAAGGTGTATGAAATTCATTCATATCTGTGACGTGGACTATCAGAACGTTGTAATTACTTATGAGCTAATTCTATAAAAATAATCCTGTTGAAAAAACAACCTTTTGTAGAAAATATAATAAGAAATATTAGTTATTATAAAATTTGTGCGACTAGCGATGCTTTGGGAGTTTACACTTTAAAACTCATCTCTTGTTGTATTTATTTCCAAAAAAAAATCTATATTTTTTCTATTAGGCTTTTAAACATCTAATTTGAACTAATAGGAGAAGCCACCAATTTATAGATTTTACATGTTAACGTATACTCTAATGAGAAAATTGGTTATATGACTAAAAAATGAGCGAGGATAAAGCATTAATATCCTCCAGATCGGAAGAAATTGGCGTAAAAGATATTGAATTGGAATTGCCTCAATTACCATTAAAAAAGTAACTCAAATCTTACCACAACTAATTTTTTTTATTAAGGCTTTTGGTTTCGGATTAACCCCATGATCAGGCCAAATTGATTAAATAAAAATAAGCCACGCATTGTCGGCAAATGTCATATTAATTTATTCTTTTACTTTGGCTGTCACTGTCAGTTATAATGACAAATAAAATTTAGTCAGTTTGCTGCTGTTAATTTTATTATATATAATATTAGATTGAGGAGAAATTTAAAGTAGTGGTGCACTTTATAATATTTCTTTTTTGGATAGGTGAATTACCAAAAAACCTTGTAAACATAGTTCTCCATTTTTAATCATGTTGAAAGTTGAAGCAGACCGTTTTGTTACTAGTGGAATAATCGCCAATAACATCTCATCAGATATATTTAGCTACTGAAAATGTATGCCTAAAATGATCTTTTTGACAATAGTGATTATTTCGACAATTAAACAATTACCTCGTGCAAAGGTGGCCTCGTCATTAAACATTATTTTTTAATTCGATTGTTTATTAATTTTACCTCATAGTACCTAATTGGAAGAATTGTAATCTGCGTGGTATGTCACTGGACAATTCATTTTGTTCCGTGGTAAAATGATACAATTTTTATACAGGGTGTTACTATATTCGACCGACAACGCTTTACCCCAGAGAGCTCTCGTTAATTGATGAATTTTGATATGGGAACATAAACCCTTAAAGGGCTTAGTTTCCGAGATACAGGGTGTTAAAAGTTTGAAATCAAAATTAAAAATTTTGCCATAAATCAGAAACGCCTCCAAATATTTTTTTCAAATTTGGTGACCAATATGCTCTTTAAGAAAGTAATATTTTGACATAAACTGACTTTTGAAAAATTTAACCAGTGGCGCGCTATCAGGGTTTGTGGCAACTTTTATCCCCCTATATTTTACGCCACTGGATCAAATATTTTTTTTTTTATTTTTTTAAATTTTCTGTTCATTTTTAGGTAAAAAAGTAATAACTTTTTATGGAGCTAAAATGAACGGTGTTGTAGATATTTGATTCTGTATACGTAAAATTCTTGGCGTACTAAATTTACATATATATGCCCGTTGCTGCTTGCAAGCGTTGTGTAATTAGATCAGGATTTTCTAAAATTCAAACTAACTAACTCCATTGGTTTAAATTCATTTAAGTTAACCACTAAATCTGTTGGTATGAAATGAAACTTTTTCACCTAAATTTGCAGACAATTTTTGAAATTTCTTACTATTGAGCACAATTCAATGATGTATTGATCTAAATATCTTTATTATGCAGCAAGTGAATTATCGTGTTAGATAAAATCACAAACGATTTTTTAAATTAATTATTTATAAACTAATTACCTCTAGGTTTTTTTCTAAAAGAAGTATGTATATTTTGAATTTAAAAAATAAAAAAAAAACAGTAAATTACGACTGTTTCTATTATTTCACATGAAAGTGCTGATAACGCCAGAGACAAAAAAATAATTGTTTAAGTTGTGTCATCCACGAGCAATTTCAAATTAATAACAAACTCTTATTATACTGTTTTAATTTTAAGTTTAATACATTCTATTGTATTCAAATTAATACAACTTTTCAAAATTAATATCTTTAATGCCCTTATTTTATTTACCTTTTGATAAATGTTTTAATTTGAGTTTCTTAAATTTTCATATGCTATATGGTTCATTAATGAGAGGGCATCCAGTATAAAGTAGTTGAAAAATTACTTTGTAATGAACTCTTATTTCTTTGGTATGCTTTAAAAATATCCGTTTTATAAGGATAACCTCATTTGTTCACAGAATAAAACAAAGACCTAATGTTTACAACGTTCCCGAAGTTTCATACTGTTGCAGGGTAATATTCTAACCGAAAAGTTCATTATTATATTATATACAGCCAGACTGTCAGAAGTTTTGAGCTAATTAATTATTTAATAAATACGGATGCATTGTCGTTTGCACCAAAAGTTTTAGAAAATTATTATCGTGAATTTCCTCTTTTAAACAAATAATATTTTTCTCAATAAATATTAAAACTATATTCCCTACTTAATTTTCCAGCAAAGTTTTGCGTGATCAACTGCTTTAAGGGATATTTTTTCGGTCCATCTCTAACCTATTATTATTTTATGATATCACTTTTCATTGAGTGATTCGTCAATCTGAGATGGATTGTCAAATATCTGTATTATCAGAACCGCATGAGATATCGTATCTGGAACAAAGTGATGTTTTCCGCGTCGGTGCATTACTTGCAATTCTACCAATCTGTTATATTAAATTGAAAATACGTTTTAGAGAAAAGTGATATGGTTGTGGCAGTAAATTTCGTTAGTTCCAGGTTTGTCCTCAGTTTTACCACAGCAATGAACACATTGAGTATTTGTACTCAGTTTTCTCTAACGACCTAAATAACATTACTTGTACCATCTGGGTAACGTTGGCAACAAGACTATATATATATATAGTCCGATGTATACTCGTACCTTTTCACCAATGGTAATTTATAATTGCGGCAAATTGAAATGCAGAATTTACATGTTGTTTTGTGGTGTAAAGTACCTCCTCACGTTTATTAGTTTAACTAAAGGGCTGTTTTTTAGATCAATACCAGTAAAAACTGTGAAAGAAGGTGGTATAAACCAAGTATAAACGAAGATGCGTGCCTAAGTCTACTGATTTTCTGTATGGTACGAGGAATCGGAATATTCAAAACGGCACTATTCTTTTCAGGGTTTACAGATAACTCAGACTCGTTTACCATATACCCAAAATAAGGCAATTGAAAAAGGCAGTAAAAATACATGTTTTTGAAAAGAGTGTTTAACAACTGATATTTGTCAAGCTTCTAATTGGGACTCAGAAAAACCCATTATTTCTTGATTTTAGGTGTGTTATAATGGATCCATATTTCATCCACATTTATACAAAAAGTTCTTTTTATTGTTGTTGGCTATCGTCAGACTCGTTTTATGTGATGAGCTATTCCATAGTCCCTTCTATTGTGTACTCTAAAGATCCCTGTGAGATTTAGCTTCCTCCACTATTTTTCTCCACTTCTGCCTGTCCTGAACTTGGTCCCTTTCTTGTATTCCCATTTTAGCTATGTCGTTTATTACTTGGCTTTTCCATTTGCTTTTAGGTCTCCCTCTCGGTTGATTATCGAAAGACATCTATTCAATGATCTTCTTGACTTATTCGTATTCGTTGTGTTTTTATAAATCTTGAGATGTCTTCTTTCTGTAAGATTTCACTTATTTCATAGTCATGACGTTTTGGTATTCACTGTTACTTCATTTCTTTGGGCTATATACTCTTCTTACCATTTTTTTTTCTTCCGCTTTAGTGATGTTTATGGTTTCTGCTCCATACATTACTACTGGTCTTAGAGCTATTTTATAGATGGTTATCTTGGTCTTTCTGCTGATTTTTTTAATTAACATGAGAGGTTGGTATTTGTAGTACGCTCGATGGCCTGATTGAATTCTTTGAGCGATTTCTATTTTTCGATAATTATTGTTGTTTACTACTACTCCGAAATATCTGAAGCTGTCTACTTTCTCGAATTTATATTTTCCTATTTTTATATTTATCATATTATTGTTTTTGTGTTCCCTGTCTACTTTCATGTACTTTGTTTCCTTCTCATTTATTGCTAATCCCCTTTTACCAGCTTCCTTCGAAATAATGTTTCTTGAAGACTTTTTAGGTTTCTCTTTATTATTGCTAAGTCGACAGCGTATGCTATTAGTTGGACATCTTTCGTTTTAATAGTACCGGTTAACTTGCAATCCTCTATTACTCCGTTCATTGAAATATTGAATAGAGTGGTTAATAGTCCATCCACTTGTCTGACTCCGGTTTTTATATCGTAATTTTTCGTTTTCCAATCTTTTGTGATTACATACGATTTACAATTTCTCATTGTCATTCTAGTCAGGTTTATTAGTTTTTTTGGGATTTCTATTCTCCTCACTCGTTTTGGCATGAGTCTAAATAAAATCAAAGATTCTTCGTGACGTATTTACCCCATTTAAAGGTCCGGAAAACAGTCCTTATACTATTATTTGTACAACAAAGGATTTTAATTACATTACGTTAAAACCAGCAAACCTGTTACGGCTGAAGATATTATGCCAGCGATGTGCGACAACTTTACTATTTTAATATTTTATTTTTAATAAACTAGGCAATTGCTGGGAGATGATCCTTCAGTTTTAGTTGTCAAAACTAAACATGGTTTCAATTACATAAGTTGGTACACTTAGATAGCGCGGGCTATAGTTAAGATATATATGTATCTATTTGGTATGTAATGTACCTTTTTTTTTAGTTCCAGGTGATGCCATCCCATAGATCAAACTAGAAGTTTTGTAAATAAACCATACCAGAAACTTAGTTAACGGTACTATTGTGAATTATCTGTGTATGTTGTCGTATCTGTTAACTAATGAACTTGCATATGTTGAAACTGGACATCATTTTTAAATTAACTTGAAACGTTTTAAGTTATGTTACCATCCAAAGCACTAGAGAATTATTAAATTGTAATCAGATAGTTACACATAGTAAACGTATAATATTTCCCGTATTTGACTAACAGTCATGTAAATTCAATTCGCTTTGAAGTTAGAGATGCTTATGGGAGAGGTTGCACTGACGCATAATCCCTTACTGATTAAATCTATCCTGAATTTCTATCATTTAATTTTGGAACCTAATATTGCTTTTTACTTTCAAACCCCCACATAAAATTAGAGGACTAATTACGCTCCATTTTAAGATTATTCTTGATTTTAATTCATGGTTTCAGCTTTAAAAATTCCTTCATGAAACAAAGTTGTATAATAACTGGGAACTAATTGACTGAAGTATTACATTTAAGCGAAGCTTTGCTAGTCACTATATTATTTCGAATGGTTTTAAACTTTTATATCTTTAATTAAAGGAATGATGAAAGGGTAGAAGTTTAAAATACCCCTGGGAAAACCCAGAATAAACTAAAGAATGTGAGTATGATTAAAAGCGACAACGTTTGAAGCCTAAAAACTTATGCTAAATAATTTACAAGCAAAGCAAGTTTTCACTGTGAAGTATATACAATGATAGTGCCTCAAAACTTTCTTTATTTCGTGGTTTAAATACTATTCATTTAATTTTAATTAAAGGAATTTAAATAAAAAATAAAAGACATACAAGAATCTACAAAAGTAGATAAGAGAGATAAAAGTGATTGAAGTGATGGAGCAAAAATGTCAAAATAATCTTTTTCTTCTTGGTTACATTCCTGGTCGGTTGAATAGTTTTTGTTGCTTCGATATTCACGAATATTGATGTCACAACGAAGCTACGATGAAAATAGAGGGTCTTCATAATCGTAAGTTAGATCATTGAAAAGAGGTTCTAAAATTCAAAGGGTAATCAAATCAAAGTGACAACATCATATGAATTTGGAATCATTCCACTGGAAACATTCGACTTTATGGAAGATTTTTTAGATAACCTTGAAGTGATCTGTTTATTTTAATTTATTTTATTGCTACAAACCACATACTACATATGGCCTTCACCATTATAAAGATAATACTACAAATATTTTTGTGTAATATATTTAGAAAGTTTTTACTAAGATTTTGTTTTAAATCATCAACAAGTAAGTTTCTCCTTTGACCACGAAGTCCAGATATTTTTTATATGTTTACCTTATCAACTAGTCTAAACACAGCTCTGAAAACAAACATTTACTGAACTATTCAATTTTACAAGTTTTTAAATTCACTTTATTTAATTTGTAACAAAATATTTTTAAGTACAATATTCCTAAATACTGTGTACTTTCCCCAAATAATAATATGTACAGTGTCCGCGCTGCTTAATTATGAATTAATATTATATATACTATTTTATAATTTAATGATCGATCTAAATTATAATTTAAGGATCAATTTAAAAGCAAGAATATATGTTTAGACAAATGTTTTTGTGAGATAAATGGTAGAAAGCTAGACAAAATCACTCAGGCTTGAAATACCCTGTTGTAAAACATTAAAATACTTACGTGTTTTTCGACGTAATGAATGGTGCTTGGTGGCAAAGCACGTGGTCTTTCTACATTCTTGATTTCCTGGGTCTGTTCGTATCCTCCTGGGAGACCGTTGAGAAAACTTTTCTTGTGTTTCAGTAATCCTAGCCAAAGGAAAATTTGTAATTTCGCTGGAATTGACCATCCGCTGGGTCCCATTCGTTTCTTACCAGGCAGCTTTAAATAATTAAATACATAATTACATTTTCACAATTTTTTAACTATTGAATGGAAGTTTTTTCACTTGCGGCATATCTACAACCCTGTATAATTTAGTGGTCACTTTTGAATCGGGTTGTAGAAATATATGGAATACAGAAATGAAAATTAATTGCTTTCCACTAATTTCGCATATACCAGATTACACCTGTGACACGTAGTACATTTTGGTCATCGAAGCGTATATAACTTCATTTATATGCCACATGAATTTACATACCAAACAATTAAAATGTAGGGCGACGTGAACAAAGTTATCGTTTTCAGATATTTTAACAACTAGCGCATTGGAACTTTCTATATAGCAAAATGATGCCGACAAAGACTAACCCCAAAACTGCCCAGGGCACAACTTTATATGATGTATATTTTTTTAATCTCAGTTCGGTTCATAACGTCAGTAAATTCATTTTATATTGAAGTTAAAAAAATATAGAAATACATGAGAAAATTTTTCATCTCCTGACTTTCGACTAAATTCTTGTTTTGTGTTATTTCTTTCCGAGTTTCAGTGGTTCTTAAAATAACTTGTGGCGGTTACTCCTAAACAAGCACAATCTTTAGTTAAGAATACAATTTTGGTTCAACTTATGTGATACAGGGTGTTTCATTAGGAAAGGGCCTAACTTTAACTGAGATACAAGGTGTTTTATCAATTTGTACTAGTTTTTTCGGAGTTCATAACTTCCGGATTACTCTGTATATTATTTTTATATATGGAAAGCATAAAAACGATTACTGGGAAAATATACCAAAGTATTAAAGAAAATCCAGGACCGGTTTAAGAAAACATTTAAAAATTCATCTTTTTGAAAATATCACCCTGTATATCGATTTTTTTTAAATTGCTTTGTATAATCAAAAGAGCAGAAAAACTGAACATTCTATTTTTCCGCAGATAATTTAACTTCAAAATATAATTTATGAGCATTTTGAGGGTTACGAAATGGTATCGGAGAGATTTTTGTTAATTTTTTGGGTGAAATAAAATTTACTTAACTTGATTAAATTGAGTTTGTATTTTTACAAAAATGTGGCTACAGGGCCGTACTTAGGACATAATCATTCAATATGTTCAATTGCTTTGAACATCCTTTATAAAGATATTTGGAATCTATACACTTGCTACATATTTGTAGATAACAATAGCAGTTTACAGGAAATAAATTTCTACTTCCAAAGGCTATAAAAATACTTGTTTCAACCCTATGATGGGGGGTATATAAAATAGGGTGTTGTTTTTAAAAAAGACCAATGTTTTGTTAAGCCGGTCCTGTATTTTCTTTTTGGTAATACTTTGGTAGATTTCCAGGTAATGGTTATTACGCGGACCAAATATCAAAATAATATAGAGAATAATTGGGAAGTTATGAGCTCCGAAAGAAATAGGACAAATTGAGAAAACACCCTATATCTGAGTTATAAAGGGTGGAATATCCCTTAAATATAGGTTATTTGGAACCACCAAAGTCAACGTCCATCTACAGTTAAAGTAGGGCCTTTCCGAATGAAACACTCTGTATTAAAATGCCAGGTATAACATGGAGATATCATTTTTCCTACTGTTATCATTTGAGAATAACTTGATTTCATGTTTCTATAATTAAATATTCAATAAATCTACTTAATTTTGGCTTAAATTAATATAAATTACCAATTAGGACAAAATTTTAGCGATAATAGATGCCCACAGAAAATTATTCGTTTTTCCATTTAAACATTTTAAAAAAATGTTTTCAAATGAAAACCTTACAGGATGAATCAAAAAGAATGGGATACAAGTTGTTAAGTTTTTTAACTTTTTTATAAATATCAAGACTTTCCATTTTATCAAATCTAAAAAATATCTTTATATATACATATCAAATAGGTCAACTTCCAATAACAATAGAGGGAATAATATTCTACTATTTTACTGCATTACTTAAATATTCACTTTGATTTGAAATTCTGATTTAGACATTAACTCTAAATGAACAAGAAATACTTATTAGTATACCATGAAATCAGCCATTTTTTGCTATATTCAAAATTTAATAAATAATAATAATTAAAACGTAAGCCATCAAGATCTGACTTTTAGATGAGATTACAGAATAAAAGGGATACATTTGGTAGGTAAAATATCAACTCGTTTTAATAGAAATTTTTTTATCGAACATACAGTGTGTCTACTTAAGTTGGAACCATATGGGAAACTCTTTTATTATTAGATTTATGAAAAAAATTTATTCTTTATAAAAAGTTCTGCATGGTCTAAAACCTGAAATACAACCATCGGATTTAAAATTTGTTGAGCCGTATACAAGGTTTGTCGAAAAATATAAATTTTGCTCAAGAGTAAAGTATCTTTAAATTTGACAATATCGAAAAATGTTACTAAAAATAGTTTATCGGAATTAAAAATTACGTTTAAATATGCAAGTACATCCATTTAAATTAAAACTTCAGATTATTTTATTTTTTACTAATATTTCTATTTTGAATGAACATTTATCTCTTGTGATTACGAAACACATGATAACCTTTTAGTTTTTCGATATTTTCTAATAATTTTGCAATTAAAACGTTTAATAAGTGCACTACAGTTAAATTTGCATTATTGTAGACATACGTTTTAAAAAAAAATAATTTTATTAATGTAAATGGATGATTACGTTTAAATATCCAAATTTAAACGTAATTTTTAATTCTGATCAACTTTTTTTAGTAACATTTTTCGATATTGTCAAATTTAAAGGTACTTTACTCTTGAACAAAATTTATATTTTTCGACAAACCTTGTATACGGCTCAACAAATTTTAAAT
Source organism: Hermaeophaga mercurialis (assembly GCA_951812935.1). NCBI lineage: Eukaryota > Metazoa > Arthropoda > Insecta > Coleoptera > Chrysomelidae > Hermaeophaga > Hermaeophaga mercurialis. Next base: position 42,295,265 of record OX638358.1, read on the forward strand.
CCGATGGTTGTGTTTCAGGTTTTAGACTATGCAGAACTTTTTATAAAGAATAACTTTTTTTCCTAAAATTAATAATAAAAAAGTTTTCCATATGGTTCCAACTCAAGTAGACACACTGTATATGTATTATCAGGCGAGCAGTTAGGAAGATTTTTAAAAGAACCTAAAATTTAAAAGGTTATTGGAAGGTGTTGAAAGGTTTCTGACACTAAGGAAAAACATTGGACATTTAACTATACAGGAGAATCTGCCTCTTAAAGAGACACCAACAAGCAATTTATATTTCTCTCATATACGTTATAACACATTTGATTATTTTCTATAAAGAGTACCTTTTCCTTCACTTATTTAAATTTAGTGCTGGTCTTTTTAATTCATTGATGTCTAGAACATAAATACAAAGTTTTTCCGATTGTGCAGTCAAAGCTTAACTATATTTCTTCTTTCAAAATTTAAAGTGAATTTCAAATTAATTGCTTGTTTAAAACATAATCAAAATCTGTTTTTGCTCTTTTTTGTATTATTTATATTAGTTTATTACAACCTACCGTTGGATCCCAAAAAATATAAGACTCTGACACCTTTTATATTCAGTTCGCTATTAAATTTGAAATTGGAAGAAACTATTATTTGGTCAACTAATTTAGTAAAAGCAATGATAAATAATACACAAATATAATTTTCGATCCTTAAATATGGAAGAAGAACGCATTTCATCTAATTATACTCCAATAGAAAATGCTGAACCTAGTGCCGATAATGCAATTAAAAACTAGGTTACATTAAAAAAAGATAATTTACCAAGTACCTATAATTATTAATAAGTTGTAAAATTTAATTATATTATATGTTATCGAATAGGTTCATATCACTTTTTTTTCTTAATGTGGTAGTGGATAAAATATTTCGCATAATTTTTTTTTTAATATGGTTATAAATAAAATATTGCACAACACTCGTACGTGAAGTACTTTTGCGCACTCGTTACGCTGTATCTTACATTTCCGCAAGTCGTGCGCAAAAGTTGAACTTCACGCACTTGTATCATAAACACTGTCGTTAGTTTATGCGTACCTTAAGAAACATCGTTTGGACCGTTCCGCAATCTTTTCCACACTCTTCCTCTTCTGTTGAATAAATAATATCCCTTGCAGGGATACGTTGATAAGCCTGCCTCTTCCCTCCACTAATAATCCACAGAAAAACGTCTGGAAGTGCGTGTTGGGGCTGAAAACATGAAAATAATCCGAATCAAGTTTAGTAATCAAATACACTGATATATAAATAATAAATATCATTGTTAGCAGTTTACTTGCCTGTAGTTCTATGAAATTCAATATTAAAAAGCTTGGTTTCCCATAAAAGTCGCTATGTGCAAGATTGGTTCAAAAAATAATTTTAAATTTCATTTTAAAACAATTTTTATAATGCACATAATTTTTAGTCCACCTGAGGGTATTTTAATTTTAAAAAATCCAACAAAAATATTTCTGAAAAGCATGTTACGCCTTAATAAAAGTAATATATGCATATGATGTGAGTCAAGTCGAAATGTCAATTTGCGAAGCGCTCTATTCAAATATTCATGAGGGGAAAATGATTTACACACGGGTAGGAAGTGGATGTTTTTATCACGATGTTAACATTGTTTGACGAGAATGTGTGTAGATATAACGAGAAGAACCAGAAACATTCTTAGATATATTTCATATATTTTTATCGTTGATATGCATAAAATGGAACTGCGTATATAGTTTCAATAGAGTATTATTTTTAATATACAGAGCGTCAGCAAAAAAATTCACTTTCAGCATTTTCGAAAATTTATACGTGGCAAAACCTCACACTTTAAAAAAAAATATTTGTCATTAACTAAGAAATATCTACCTGATGAACCACAAAATTGTGTTATTTTACAGACGAATCGAACCGTTTAATCGTTTAACTTTATCGGTTAGTAAAGTAGTTTCAATAATTCACTGAAAAATAGCTTTAATCAAATTAAGAATATCATATGTTAATTAATCTAATACGCGATTTTTTGTCATTGTCCTAAATATTGTTGGAAAGTGTAGTGTATTACCGAAAAATGTAGTGTTAGAAATCGTTGGGATCGTGTAATAATTACCGAGAATACATTTTTCACTCTTCTACATCCCCTGTAGTCGATCATTCTAAATATCTAGGTGTACTAAAATAAAAATTTATTTTTGGAACATTTAAAAAACTATTGTTTATTATCCGCATTGAACTTGACTCAGTTATTCTAGTGTCGCCGTGTTGCCAGCTTTAGTTGAAGTAAATAATGTAAATGTAAATAATGTATGATAGATGTAAAATTTTAACATTTATTTCTTTGAAAACGGCTAACTTTAAAAAAATTGTAAGACATTTTTATTCTGCATACGTTTTTATGCCACATCTATAAATATGTGCATTATTTTCGCGGGTACCCTGTATATATTTGCTATTTATTTTCACGCACTAATCTTCTGAAGTCAAACTTTACCCTATGGAAAGAGTGCCTAAAGTTAGTAATAAAATCATTATATACCTTTTGAAAGATGATCATTATTATTTGTTAACGTTCTGGAATATAAAATCGGATAGTGTTGCCATAAGTGAAATAATACGTTATTGAAATTTTTACAGCAAAAACATCAATTGTTTTTAAAAGTCAAGAATGCGTCCAAAAATATATTAGAGTAAATAAAATCATTCCACTAATTTTGTTCAAATAACGTGGAGAGTTCCAGAAAATATTTCCATTGCCGCACTCCATAAAGCTGTCCCTTGTGTACTTACATTTTCCATGAGAAACTTCAATTTTCCGAGGAACTTTTGTGCTGTCTTGAACCTTTCCTTGAAGGAACTTCTCGTCACGAGCGCTTTCAGATTCTTTGCGGCGTTGCCAATATGTTCCTGTAACCCCATGTTAAAATATATACTGGAAAGTTTTTAAATCTTATATGGGTGTACATATACAGGGTGTTTCATTGGGAAAGGGCCTAACTTTATCTGTAGATGGGCGTCACTTTGGTGATTCCAAAAAACCCATATTCAATGGTTCTTCCACCCTTTATAACTGAGATACATGGTGCATTATCAATTTGGTCTATTTCTTTCGGAGCTCATAACTTCCGAATTATTCTGTATATTATTTTGATATTTGGTACGCGTAATAAGCATTATCTGGAAAATCTATTAAATTATTACCAAAAAAAATCCCCTGCATCGAATTTTTTAAATTATTTTTTATTATCCGGAAGAGCAGAAAAGACTGAGTCTACTCATCTACTTTTTATTTTTCCGCAGACATTTGTACTATCCAAATTTTACCTTCAAAATATAATTTATGAGTGTTTTGGGGGTTACGAAATGGTACCGGAGAGATTTTTGTTAATTTTTCGGTTGAAATAAAATTTTCTTAACCTACCTAGAGAAGCATCCCAAAAATTGGATTGAACTTGTATTTTTACAAATACAGACCACTGGAAAATGTGACTACATTGCCGTACTTAAGATAAATCAATCAAAATATATGTTTCGAATATCCTGAATAAGGATATTTGGAAACTATGCACTTCCTACATTTGTAAATTACAAGAGTAGTTTACAAAATCAACTTGTGCTTCCAAAGGCGATAAAAGTACTTATTTCCACGCTACATGGGATATACAGATTTCTAGTAGCCTATAGACTAGAAATATTGAAATTTCTGATATTCATCTCGATATCTACAAAAGTAGCAAGTGCATAGTTTCTAAATATTCTTATACAGGATGTTTTAAACATATAGAACGATAATGTCCTAAATACGGCCCTGTAGTCACATTTTCCAGGGGTTTGTTTTTTTAAAAATACAAACTTAATTTAGTTTTTGGGATGCTTCTCTTTCGAATTATAAAAAACAATTTAAAAAAATTCGACATACAGGGTATCGTTTTTTGGAAAAATCAGTTGTTAAATTTTTCGTTAAGTCGGTCTTAGATTTTCTTTTTAGTAATACTTTAGTAGATTTTTCAGATAATGGTTATTACGCGTACCAAATATCAAAATAATCTACAGAGTAATTCGGAAGTTATGGGCATCGAAAGAAATAGGCCAAATTGATATAACATCTCAGTTAAAAGGTGTAAACCCATTAAATATGGCTTTATTAGAACCACTTAAGTCACGCACATCTACAGTTAAAGTTAGACCTTGTCCCAATGAAAAACCCTGTATAACAAAAATAAATTACATGTCAAAAACCGGGATTAACGATACATTCTAGAAACGTTTTCTACTCCTTAGAATATATAGTATTGATGCTACAAAAAAGTTGTTATGTGAAAATTAAAATTTTGGTAGAAAACAATTTTAGAAAACCAATTAGTCTTAATATTAAATTTTCACAATATTTAACACTCACAATTTCTCTTTGGCACAATTTTAAATGTTCTTTGTCTAGCTTAGTTTTCCCAGATCCAGGTCCGGTCATACAAGATTTTACTGATATCACATACTTCGCGCATCTTATAGAAAGTTCTTCAAGTACTTGCTTTAACATAATTTCCACGTTGGACACATCAAATTCCATGGCCGAGCTTACTTCTGACAAACCGTCTTCCTAAGAAAAAATGAGCATTATGGGGACATTTTTTTTGGTAATACCATATTGGAAATGAGAATGAATTATTTGATAACTAAAATATTAACCACGACGCCTTTTCAGACAACATATCACAGGGGAAAATATGGAGAAGCAATGACAAGAAAATCTGGAAAATGTTCAGGAAATTTCAAAAACTGTCACTTTAGTTTATTTATACAAATAAATAAATGTATTTAAATATTTTTTTTCGTTGAAAACAAGGGGTTCTTAAAGTAAATGAAGTTTTAAGAACGGTATTAGAAGGATATTTTATCATACCGTTTAAAACAGTTTTTAATTAATTTTTTCATCATTTAAAATATTAAGATTACAATTTTCTAAACGTCAATGACTGAAACATACTCGTAAGTTAAAGAGGATCGAACTTTTCGTACCCAGTTACGAGAAGTTCTACTTAGCTTTCATAATTAATATCAATTTTAAAAAGTGTTACTTTATATGTGAAATTTATAAAACATCATTTTTATAAAATTTGATAGTAATCTTAAATATTTTATAATACATAAAAATAGTTATTTCTTTCAATACTACAAAAAAATGCCCCTTTTGTAAATTTGAAACATTTGGCAGCTTGGACATTTGCTTTTGTATGTATGTACTTACATGTAAAGTTAGCAGTCTAGTACTGATCATAATCGAAAATGTAATAATTCAGAAAACATAATGCTATTTATGGCATATACAGCTTTACCGCTTCACCAACTACATAATGACCAAAACTGTAAGTTAATGATTTTTTTTATATTAAAATAAATAATCAAAGTTTGAAGAATAATATACTGAAATTTGGAATTATTGTAACTATTATTTTAATTGTTCAAAATGTTTCAATAGGCTACATGCAATCTATTTTCTTTTTTCTCGACAAAGAGCTTCCTAACCGTCTCGATTTTGTAACATAATATTTTGCAAACATAAAATTAATCTTTGTCTAGTGACCCAACTTCTTTAAGCGCACTGAATGGCATTTACCTTTTCCCTTTTATTGTCAATTTAAATGCAATATATATTCATCCTTTTATAACACATAGTTTCTACTCCTCATAAGAGTTCCTAAGCAATTTTCTATTTCTTTCGTAAATTTCTACTGTTCTCTTTTTATATTTCTAGAATGAACTATATGGAATCTACGGTTTCAAAATATTTTATAATAAAACTACTATACATTTTAGTTTCTGGTAAACTTTAAACATACAGGTTAGCGTATCTCAATGCTTGCCAACATCATTTTTTGAACATTTACTTCTTTTTATTTATAAAAATAGTAACGAAATAAATGTATAAATCGGTTTCCATCATAGAAAAACATAATAAAGCAAAATAACATTGCGAGTGTTGACCAGTTTATAACTAAAATGTAGTTATCAAGCAGTGTATACACGTGTAGACTTTTGAGGATTTAATGATAAGTTTCTGAGGTACACATAGTCAAACAACCCTAACTCGTTATTCGTAGATGAATATACAGGCACCGGAATTAAAATACGGTATATTTTTATACTACGAGTATATAGACGATGTCAACTGTACACGTTAAACCACTGGGGCGCAATTTTGGGACGTGGGAATTTAAAAATGGGACAACTTGCGACTACTTGTGTAAATAAAAAGCTATTGCATTCATAACTAATTTTAATGAAACAATATAAAACATTATTAACACCGACACCCGAATAAGAAAGTGCTTCGAGCGCAATTTGGGAGTCAAAAGGAGTTGGTCACATTTTGGATAAAATTAAAATTTAAACAAAAAGGCAATCCAACTCCTACTATAATTTACAATAACATACTTGGCCAAAACTGGACTTGCAGCTCTGAGGGCAATTAAAAATAAATATACAGAGTGGACCAAAAGTTTGGAAACGGCCAATTATCTCGTAAATTTCTAGTCCCAATTCTACAAAATTTGGGATAAGCCTATTTTGGGATACGGAGATTCCAGATTTGACATTTGCAATGTTGCTAGATTTGCCTTTTCTCTGATATTATTAGTCGCTTTGGTTTTTTAAATACATCACCCTATATATTCAGTCATTGTTGAAATCTTCTCTTCAATACATATGGTTACATATGGTTGAACTGATATTGAATAGAAGATTCCAAAAATTACTGACTAAACAGGGTAATGTATTTCAAAAACCAAAGTGACTAATAATATCAGAGAAACGGCAAATCTAGCAACATTGCAAATGTCAAATCTGGAATCTCCGTATCCCAAAATAGGCTTATCCCAAATTTTGTAGAATTCGGACTAGCAATTTACGAGATAATTGGCCGTTTCCAGACTTTTGGTCCATTCTGTATAAAGCAACTGCAAAACATTGGCGTAATATTGAGGATTGCAATAACTAAATCAATTGAGGCAATAATGGACAACGGAATTATTATGTTTTTAAAATAAAATAATTCTCCTGCACTTGCATTATTTTTTCCAACGAACATCGGTATAATTTTTGGGTCGATATAAAAAAACGTTGCGAAACGCTGATTAGAATTTATCTCTACTACTTATTTTTAATCATAATATTCAACAAATTGAAGTTTCTTGTAGAATAAACTGAGAGAGTCATTAGGATAGAAACATCCAATGGGTTTCAAAATAACCTTCAGTTATGTATTCTGTTGGATTAAGAGAATTCTCTCTTAAGTGATCTTCTTCTGTTTGTAATAGAGCCCTCACTGTAATTTGGGAAATAAGATAAGGTGGTTTTCTAGAAGTAAAACAAATGGATTTTATTTATTATTATTACTAAAAAATGTTTTTTGCACTGGTTAGAAAAACTGTTCTCTTTTGATGAATTAAGAATATCTAAATGATGTTGTTTAAGAAGGTTTCTTTTAAAATACGTCCTAAAAATTAGGTTACCAAAACATTAAGATCAGATAAGTCTGTTATTTTAGAAAAGTCTTAGTAACTATTTCTTTTACATAACATTCAAAGAAGAAAGATCCTTTTACTTCCACTATATTCGTACGAGAGTGGACTCTAAATTCTCCCTTTTTAAAGTAATATGAATGTATTTGAATCCCTTCAAATGTTCTTACTTGAAGGAGCATTCTTTTAATTTTTTTCCCAACGCTATACCAAAATAATCTTCTCATTAGGTAGGGATGTACTTTTACATTACTCGGTAGAGGTTCTGTGCAGTACAATCATTATAATTCTAAAACTCCTTTGATTTTTACATAACGAGGGAAATAAAATTATATTATTTTCTCTGTAGGAGCCCAAGATACATAATGCTTAGCATAAACTAAAAGTTTAGGATAACCCACTTTCTAGATATAATAAAAATAATTCTTATTTCGTGACCCTTAAAAAAATTCACAAAAAATTAATTTCATAGGAAATTAACGAAAAATTAATCCTATATGAAAATTTTTGTACAAAATATTAATGGCGGTTATCTATAACCTCTAATTCTTTATGCCCAGTGGTATGTATTATAGGGTATTTTAATTTAATGTTTATAATGGGTCGGTTACTATGGTCTTTATTTTCGTATTTTGTGTAGACTTTGTGACTGTTTATCAGCGCGACTTTGAGAACAACACATCCATTTCTGATTTCTTACCCGTGATATCTCCCACCCCCTCTATTTGACATATTTAATACACAGTGCAACCTAGCAGCAGACTTTTGGTAACGGCTAGAATTTTCTTTTATCATTATAAATATGTTATAAAATGCCTAAATTTTCTGTTAAATTTTATACAGAACAAGAATAAATAATAAATTATTAGTACCAAAATTATTGAAAAAGTAAGTTTAAAAAACCCTACATATTAGTAAGGAAGCTTATTTTATCTGACAGGTTTACGTTACATGTTCATATTATTAGTCAGGAATTATAAACTTATTGCAGACCCGATTCTGAATTAAACAATTTGTAGAGTGAAGTAAACAAACCACAAATGACTTTATCCCTAGGGCGGTATGCTCTTGTTCATTAGGCAGAAATATATACTATTCCACTGTGATTAGAAGCATGTAACAAAGCAAGGTGCTATTTATATAGGAACTTGTCTTGCATTAATTTTGTACTGTTAAATGGTCTGGTATTATTAAAAAAGTAATGAATATATATTCTAAATAGCTAAATGTACTAAAATAAAAACTTATTTTTAGAACGTTTAAAAAACCATTGTTTATACTTGACTGAGTTATCGATTTTGCCGGCTTTAGTAGCTTTTTTAGTAAATAATATTTGATTAGATCTAAAATACTAATATTTAGTTCTTTGAAAACGGCTGACTTTAAAAAAATTATAATACATTTTTATTCTGCATGCGTTTTTATATCTCATTCATAAATATGCGCATTATTTTGCGAACACCCTGTCTAAGTCATTATTAGGATGCGGAGTTAACGCTCAATTCTGAAATAATATGCGTGCACCCTATGCAACGCCTCTGATTTTTTTGTCAGTTATCAATGTTATCATGTACACTGTCAGTTAAAAGTATCACACATAATAATATAAATAAAATGTATCGAATATACATCGGACTAATCTTCATCGTAATTATTGTAGTGGATGATGTCTGTAGCAACTCTAATCCAATATTTAAATTGGTTTTTCAAAACGTTGGACTTTTCGCATGTAATTACTTTCAGAAGACGAAATATATTATTTCTCTAAGAAAATGGAACGCAAAGGGAGAATTTTATCAGCATTTTTGCAGCGGTACCCTAATTGATAGACATTGGGTAATGACTGCTGCTCATTGCGTTGCAGGATTTAATGAATCGATATTTGCAGTCTCTTCTTTCAAGATAGGTAATTTATCCGAAAAAGGTATGGTTGAATTTAAATTAAAATCAAATGGATGAAAAAAGGTGCTTTTAGGGAATATATCATAATATTTTATAAATAACTTCAGTTGTAAATTCGGACAAAGTCCATTTGAAAATCACTAAATCATTTACTGTAATAAAGAAAAGATTGAAGTCATTTGCTTTAATTTCTTTTCAATTCAAAAATTAAACCTACCAAAAATTAAAACGTTGATGTTTGAAAGATTTTTAATTACATCAAATTTACATTACCACAAAAAGTTTTTTAGCGTTGAATTTATTGTTCGCACACTTTATGATATTATAGATGACGTGGAATACAGAGGCCATGTTACGAAAATAATAGGAATTTATCCGTATCCACATTTCAGCAGAGTTACATACGAAGGAGATATAGCTCTGTTAAAATTAGAATATGAAGTATTACATATTTTTCACAGCCAGTTTGTCCCACTTCCTCTAAGATGGGAAGGAAGAACTTTAAGGGTAATAAATGTAATAATAGATAAATGTAATATTGCACTATAAAATACCAATTATGGTCTAAAAAACATGATTTATTAGTACAATTCTCTATCTTTTGATTTTAAACAGAAATGATAGCGATCTAAGGTGAAATTTGTTTAACAAGTGCAATTATTTTTTCTTTTAAGAGTATTGGTGTTGGCTCCGTAGTTTCGGTTATGGGTTTAACAAAGAGAGAGAATAAGTTTGGAAAACGATATTACAAACTAACCTGTCAAGAATCCAAATTCATGGGTAATGACCTTTGTACATTACAGGTAAAATTAACTATAGGATTATAAAAAATTCCGAATGTCTTTTTCTGATTAGATTGGAAAAAGTCATATTTATCTATTTATTCATTCCTTTAGTTGTTTCGCTCCTCTTCTAATCCTCTATGAATTTTCTTTCTTTATTACCAGCTCTTTAATTATTTTTTACCAATTTTTCCATAATTCTAGATTTTTGACTAATACTACAACGTAATTTTTTAAAACTACTTTCCTTATCCATCTTGTAATTGTTATTATATTTTCTTTGGACCACGATAACCTTATTTTACATTTTTTAGTAACCATATTAGATTAGTATAAACAGGTTTAGAAAGTATCTAAAAGGACATAGGCGAAATTTTAAGTAGGGATGTATCCCCTCTTAACCGAACTAGAGGTATGACCACGATTGCCGGTACGTTACTATCGAATTAACTGGAACGATTTTCCCATCTCGATTTTTCTCTCTTCAATATATTAGTAATACGTTCTCTCTCTTTCATAATGCGTTCCTTATCACTCGCATGGATACATATATGACCCCAAATATTCAGGCCAAATCTGTATATGTATATACACTCTATACTCTTATACTGTTAGTTGAACTCAAACTATCACACAAAAAAATTTCAAAAAATGAACAGCTTCTCACTGTTGTATTGCATTGACTACAATTAGACGCCAAATTTAGAAAAGAGATGTTGGAGAGCAGTAGTACCTACCAGTTACCAACAAAATGGGGCTAACTATATTAATATAGATAAAATTCCGTCTAAGTTGTGGTGTAAAAAGAATCCTTTGTGTCATTTTTACCGTATAAGATTTTTTTGAATATTTAGCTTAACATCTTGTTAAGTCTTAGTGTTGAAATCCGGGAGAACAACGAACTTAGATGAAAGAATGAAGAACTACATATTTGTAGGCTATGAAAAATACTAAAGCATACAAACTCTTGAATAAAAAATCAAATTGAATTACGATTAGCAGGGATGTAAAATTCATTGAAAATCCACATAAAGATATAATTTTTAGAAAATCTGAAGAGATTCTGAAATAGAATTTACAGCTGATAAAAGAATCCAACAAGAATTGGATACAAAAACTGAGGAAGTTGAAGTTGAAGAAAATATATTCAGTGAGAAATAATAAAACATGAAGTTTGTATCTTTTACTAGTAGGAAAAAATTTTCTAGGACGTAAATTGTCATGTAAAATAAAAGGTATTATAAAAAGATATAAAGCCAGAATAATAAGTGAAAAAATATATGTAAATGAAATAAAATGAAATAAAATTTTATATGCAACATTGCAAAAATTTTGGTTTTATAAGGAGCGTGAAAGAGTGTTTTTTTATAAAGAAAGGAAAAAGAAAATGAAGTAGGCTATATCTTATGAGATGATTTGTTAATAGTTTGTAAGAGAAAAGAAATTATAGAAGAACATGTAAATGCAGTCGAAATTTTTACTTAACATTTTAGTCCACTGAAATCTTTTTTAAATATTCAAGTTGAGAAAGACATAAATACGTACAAAGAAGAAAAACTAAATGAAAACCATGTTATCTTTCGAAAAATTATTGGTACATTTACGATTAGATGGATGTAGCAGTGTTTCTATTCTGATTAGAAAAATTAACTATAAAAACCGGCTGAAAAGAAATACGAATAGCATTGAAATATTTAAAAGAAAGTAAAAATCTGAAAATTTTATTAAGTGAAGATATAAAAGAAAATGACCTGAGACATCTAGACGCTGAATGGACCAGAAATGATAAAGATACAAAATCTATCAGCGATTACGTATTCAAATATGAAAATAACCTAATTGCTTGCTTCATGGTTTCGCAATGTATTCATAGATTTTCTTAACCCAATAGAAGAAATAACAAATAATATTTGAATATAACCAAGTTAGTTGAATCAGGAAAATTAAATGAAAAAAAACACATTTATATTAATATAACTTTATGAAATATTTGAAAAAACAACAATATTCATTTTAGTAACCCAATAAATGATTGGGGTTTTGAAATTCAATATTTAATAGTATTTATGATAATGTTATATTTTAGTGTTGTATAAATTGTTAATTGTTAAAGAATAAGGAGACATATAACAATTAAATTCCATGAAACTTTATAGTTTCAAGCGGAAAAAATCGAACACATATTTAAGTCATTTTGACATATGTATTTACCAAATGAATAGTAGCTTTATCAAAATACCATAGATGACTTTACTATTCAAATTTTATACTGAATTTTTTATTGTATAAATTTTTATTTTTAGAGCCGACGTGACAGAAACAACAACGGTACAAGTCAACGTAAAATAAAAGAGGCAAAAAACATGTGCGTTTTTTGTACAACTGATAAAACAAGTGTATTTTGGATGGAGAGTTCAGGAGGGCCAATAATGTCTCAAGGTATTCAATTGGGTATTACCTCTTTCATATTATCTAGATCAGGATTTCCAGAGACTTGTATTGCTACAAGGGTAGATACTTACGTAAAAGGTTTTATTTATGAAACCATTCATAAAAATGGATGTACTCGTACAAATAAATTGAAAATAATGTGGTTTCACTTGTCGTGGTTTATACTTAAATTTGTTAAAATGTATTAACGTCACATTTCAAATATTTATAATTAAAAAACTTACGAATTTTTCTACAATTTTCGTAATTATATTCGAGTTGTACATTCTTCGTCGATGATCTGGCCACACTGATCTAATGTGCATGCAAGGCTTGTTGTCCCAGTAAGGCAAGAAGTAATAATTTTTATCATGTGTCATTGGTTTTGCAGGAGAAGTTGTACTTTGCCAAGAAGCACTATCGCAAGAAACCACCTCTGAAAACAATTATATATAGGTACTTCTTAGAAAATAATAATTGTTAAGGTAATTCCAAGCGGCACCCACTTTTCTATCGATTTTTAAAATTATTTTGTATACGAGAATAATGTTTACTGATAAATAACGAAATTTTAAAATTTTTGGACTGTTTAAATTCCGCGATAATTAATTAACAATGTTAGCAATTTTCAAGCTCATCTCTCTTTTAAAACATGTAAAACTTCCTGTCTGCCAAACTATTTTCTACTTCAGGTATAAAATACAAAATTCGATATTGTAAAATTGACTAATAAGTCAAACTATTTGGTTTATTCACAAAAATACATGCAGAAAAGATGAAATTGATAAAATAACATGAATTAGAGCAGTCACAACAGTCGAACACAAACATATTAAAATTAGTTAAAAAATTAAGGATAAAATATAAAGCTCTAAAGCGATATCTGATCATATTATTTTTAAAAATATTTTTTAAATTTATTTTAATATGCTTATGTTCGTCTCCCGTGATTGCTCTAATTCGTGTTATTTTATCAATTTTATCTTTTTTGCATGTATTTTTGTAATTAAACCAAATAGTTTGGTGTAAGACTAATTAGTCAATTTTACAACATCGAATTTTGTATTTTAAACCTGAAGATGTGGCCCATTTTACTATGAAACCGGTAGGTCTATTCTCTTTTTTTTTCTACGAAAAAATAAAAGCTTAGACTGTGACTCCCAATCCCCTTTCAATAAAATTTGCAATGTTGCTAGATTATCGTAAACGGAAATATTTGATAGTATGTGCAATGGTTTTGAATTTCTAATTATAAAATACTGGAATTACATAAAGTTTTGAATTTTGTTGACATTGTTAGAACTGCAAAAGTTTTTTTAATTTTGCTTTGATGTTTATTAAGAAAAGATCAACTTACCAATTTCGTCACTGTCCGAATCGTAATTTTCTCTCGCAGACGCATTATGTCCATCCATAGCATTTCCAGCATTGCCAATGCTGATTTCAAAGTAAACCGGCTTATCGCCCAATTTCTTATCTATCATAGACGCTTCTAGTATTGTGGTAAATAAGAAAAACTCTTCGTTTTTCGCAAACGAAGCTTCGTTTGTGGGTACAACCGGTTCTAGTTCTACCGCAGCTGGTGATAGATCGATGTTATCGGTAATTTCGGTACGAATCGAAATCAAAAGTCTAGCTCTATACGATACACCTTTAAAAAAATAAAAACTTTTAGATTCACAAAATAGATCGTTGTGTAACTAATGTCTACATATTTCAAATAAGTCCGATGTAAACAGTGATCAGCGCGTGTGAAGCGCATGCTAGCCTCGTGATTGTAAATTCTCGCATTGCTGTTATCGAACGAATCAGTGACAAAACGTGATACTAGTGTGGTATTCGGTTTTTAATTTAATTTCTTGTATTTTAGTTTTAAAATGATTCTATGCTAGACGCCAAATGTCAATTAAGGTAGGCAAATTCTAATTTACAAAAATTTAAATAACGTACATAAAACACTTTTACGATATGTTTAAATATATAAGTACAAACGAAGATATTTACTTTTTTTTGTTTAATCAATGATTATTTTATTGAATCTTTATAGTAATTGTGCATATTGCGCAAATTGATAAACTATTGGTTTATTGCTACTAGGGAACTAAAACGGGCCAAATTGTCTATTACGATTTTTTCACTATATGGAATGCTAAAAATTAATTGTTTTTTCCCGTATTTCAAATTTAGTTTAGTCCAAAATCAATTTGAACTTGAATTTATTAGTTGTAATTACAAGGGGATAATATATTTATATATTTTTTATTTATTTCATATATAAAGAACATTCGTGCGTTATGGATCCACAAGATATTAAGGAAATATTTTTTATATGCTATATTTTTTATACAGAGCAAAATTCGAAAATAAAATTCGTTTTTATATCTGATCCAAGAAGTAAATTGAAATTTGCAATATCTTTACTAACAGAGGCAGAAACATATTTGTTCATAATTTATATTCTATCACTTACATTTTTTGTTTTGCAGTTGACTTTTGAATAATTATTATTCTCTTTTACCAACTGACAAAATATTGGTTCATTTCTATTGTATTATTGCCTTACTGAACTAAAAGAGCCCAATTTATCCAGATGTGTTATCATCAAACTTTTACAAAAAATTTTCGATTTAATGCTATTCTGATCATTCATTAGCTAAATGTCGGAATAGCATTTTGTAAGAAAAAAGAAAAATGTAAAAAATTATCTTTTTGGATCATCATTAATGTTAAAATACCGCACTAAGAAAGCCATTTATTTGTTTTTACATCTAAATTACCTTCTCCTAAGCCTGCGTTGAGACTCGAATGTTCGTCAATAAGGCTGTAATCCCTCGTAGATCCGTATAAATGAATAAAAGAAGGACCAAATGTGGGTAGAAAACCTAAAAAAGAATTTGATTTATATGATGATTATTTCATATAGCTATTTTTCTATAACAAATAAATATTTATGGCTAGGAAAAGATGATAGTAAGGGCACGAAAGAAACCCAAGTGTTTCAAGACATCTTCTTACAAAAAAGGAGCGTGCTATAAAAACAGAACTTTAGTAAGATTTTCCAAATCGATGTCATCTTTAAACCAGGAGCTTATTGTACTATTTCTCTCACGTTATTCTTATACCTTAGCGCCTATATGCGATAGATTCTGAGAGTGTGTCCCAGATTTTTCCTGAAAATTCATTGTCTTCTGTGATCCAAAGCATTACACTCTATTGGAACATAATATAGCAGATTCTGGATCTCTCTATTTTTCAGAAACGATTATGCTCACATCAGTAACGGTAATATTTTCTACGTATGTAAGTAATCAAAAATAAGTATTTGGAAATCGTTTTGCGTTTGGATAGAATTCACAACAACAGCTTAACTAACTTAACCTAACCTGCAAATCTCACCCTTTTCTCCATCGTTCGAGATAGCTTTCAGGTCCATAAAATGCGTGCCGATGACAGTGGGTTTGACTGGATCATCATCTCTCAGTTGAATTTTTATCCTTTGGCACAAAGGCGGGAACATCTCGGTGAAAATTAACTGTTCATTCCACACGGGAGCATAGCTGTGCTTTTTCACGCTCGTTTTACCCTACAACATAATTTTTTCGATCGAAATATCGTAGTTTCTAATTAGTCGTGCGAATCTAATTAATAATTATAAACACGGTGCAGCTCGAAATAACATTGTTGCTGGGAAATTCGAACCGTTAAAATTAGCTTTATATAATTAAATGTTTGAGGCTTATATATTTAACAGGTTAACTGCCAAAGACACCTACCGGTGTCAGTCTCATCATATACTGTAAATTCCTACACACCTGTCGGTGCATTAAATTCATCTTTAGTAAAATATATAATACCGAAACGGATGTTAAAATATTTGTCGCCAGTTAACCTGTTAAAAAATATTACCTATATTTTTTTCCAATACTCAAAATACAAAAGTTGTTTGTTCCAATGAATCGAAAACTTTTAAAATAATGAGCTGTTCGTTTTTGTTAAAAAATCGCTTTTTTATTATATAACAATGGTGAAATAAAAGCCATTATTGCCTATGAAGTGGATATTAAAACATGATGAAGTGAGTGGCTTTTATCCGGCTAAGGACCAAAATCACCCGTTACAGCTGCGATATGTAGTTATTACACATTTTTTGTGGGACCGAATTTTCGAAGACGGTTTTGGTATGCTCTATGCCCTGCATAAATATGATATTTTGATCAAATGGCAAGTACCAAGTGAACCTGAGTTTCTAAAATCAAGACAATGTAACAACCTTAATAAATCGCCTTATTTATTAAGTTGAAGAATTGGCAAAACATTTTTTTTATTTATAAAAAGATCGATCTCTTGGCTTTATTAACGACATGTAACAGATATTTACATTTTGTAACATTACAATTTTCAGCAAAATTACCGATAGTGGGTATTTTTTTCTAATTATTTCTTAGAACATTCCATTAAAAGATGCTTTATACTGAATTGAAAATTGCATTGCTTGCACTGATGTGATTTAGTTATCGAAAGCAAATATTTGTGCGTTAAATTTGTATGATCAAGAGGCAAGTGGGATATTTAAGCTTTGGTGAAACGTTCATTTATTACGCGAGACCACGGTTTCCTGCGTTTTTC
The DNA here is from genome assembly GCA_951812935.1 of Hermaeophaga mercurialis. NCBI lineage: Eukaryota > Metazoa > Arthropoda > Insecta > Coleoptera > Chrysomelidae > Hermaeophaga > Hermaeophaga mercurialis. Next base: position 42,312,537 of record OX638358.1, read on the forward strand.
TCGAAAACTGGTGAAATTATATTATTATATTATATATGATTATTCAAAAAAAATTTGTTACTTTTGTGAAAACTACATCTATATCTTTTTTTATTATATTTATTTTCAAAGTTTCAAAGGTGTCAATAGTTATTTTTCAGCATCTGCATATATGCAAACGAACCAAAAATCATGCTTAGGGTCTTTCTAAACCCTTTTTGGCTGTCGTTTTTCATTAACGAATTCTGTGCCATTGTCATCTTTTGGTTTTATATACAGAGAAAGTTATATAAAAAACAAGAGGATCAGCAAAATTTTACATTCCTCATTTATACAGAATTTAATGGCCTATTGTAGAAGAAAAACTCGTCTAACGGATGAAATGTAGTCGCACTCTCCACAATTGTATTTGTAGAACGTTTTCCGGATTTTTTCATTTAATTATGTTACTTTTCGAAAACATAAACACGAGAATTTCTATTATTTACATAAAAAAATGGATTTCAAATTAAAGTCCACGTTAATAATAGAAGGTCTGTTGACAATATGCGAATGTATATGGAACAATTTCAAATTGAAAACTCCAAACTGATAGGAATTAATAAACGAGAGCAAACGAATTATGATAAAGCATGCGCTCCTAATAATTAATTCAGTGACCAATGAATTTTTATTTTTGTGTGTCGGAAATTTCTATAAACCAGCAAAAAACTAGAAACGTATCCATATAAAATTATTGTTTCTAACAGTTAACAAAACATATTTTTGATCAAGATTGGCTTCTTTTATCATAATAATATTAATAATCAAAATTATCGCTTATGGGATAAGCGAGCTCCCATTCATTAAATGTTTTTATGATAGCAATTTCGACAGGAATATTTTTTATGGTAGAAATGTCATACCAGCAACAATTTTAGAAATAATTACATAGTAGGAAACTTCAATACGGCCATTTTCAGCAAGATACTGCTGCAAGAATTTTATGTTAGCAGAATAATTAATCGAGGATTATGCCTCCCCCTCTCCCGAGTTTTCCAAATCTAACTCGACCTAATTATTTTCCCTTTGGATATTTAAAAAACCAATAAATGAATGAAAACACGATTTAACGGTTTAATGTTTGTATTAAGGCAAAAGAAAGACACAATGGCAAATTATTGAAAATTAGTTGTACATCCTAAAATTAACCCAGAATAACGTCTTTTGAATTAATAAATTATTTATCTTTGATATTATTTTTCAGATTTCAAACTAAAGATTTCGTATTCTCATACTGGCTGTTTCTACTGTTACTTTGGGTAATCTGTCCATTATAAATGTATTGTTATCTTAAATTTTCACGGTTTTTCAATTTTTTTGGAACATTATTGGTTAAAGAATTTATATTATACAATTGTACTGTATATAAGATACCTGTAATTCCTTATTCTTTACTATAGCTATAAAGCATTTAGCAAAATAATTATCATATTTAAAAAAAAAGCCTTGAAGATCGTGCAAATATAACGTAAGTATAATTTATCTTTTAAATTTATTTCATGTTTTTATTATCAAATATCCCAGCAATAATGTTTTTCCTATATTACGTAATAAGGTAAGTTATATAATTATTAGATTTTGGTTGGGTAATGAAAAATTCATTAATCTTACTTTTATAAGAAAAATAATCTTGGAATATTATGTTATAGAACGAATTTCAGTACTCGACATGAGAAATGGGAAAGCTTTTATTGTTTTTATGTTTCTTAGAAATGGAACTGAAATTATAATCGACATTTGGACTCTAGCCAATTAGTGAAATATCATTTTACTCACGTGGGATACAATCATTTCTGAAGGCTTCATAGTGTAGGTGTGGAAATATCCCAAGGCATTAAAAGTATATAGGTTAACTAAACCAATGTGTTTTCTTATTTCATATATTTTATCGCATTTTAATAGTAGATAAACAAATAATATTTATTACATTATTCTGTTTATTATGGCCTTTATGGTCCCTTTATCAGTATATTAGTTAGCTATACAGTACAAACATAAAGTATGTAAAGTGACCAAATATGGTCGAATTATTTTTGAACAACTACAAACGTCTTCCTTTGTTGTCCTATTTCCCACTATTCCCTTTACTGTTGTGTACATCAAGGACGCTACCACAAAATGCTGTTACCGCCCCAACCAACTTCTTAACAGAAAAAAGCTAACACCACAAAGAGAGTAAGGTCTGGTGATTTTTGATGCCATTGTACATGTCCTCAGTATCCTATTCTCCTTCTTTCATAAACAATATTTAAATAATTTCTCACATTTATCGCGAAACGTGCAGCAGTAATGTCTCGTTGAAAAGTAATATTCAAATTAAATTTTTTTTTATTGTTTTCTACGATTTCTGCTATTAGTGGGTTATTTATAGATCTATGATATGGTCACCCAATATTCCCGCTTATTCATTAAGTTTTGAGGAAGGTGGGTATAATTTTCAAGTGTTAATCGGCTATTTTGCCGATAAAAATACATTAGATTTACATTTTTTCGTTGAATAGAGAACCCTTTCAAATTAGTTGTCATTTGAATCCCAATGCTATTTAAAAATTTTAAGGGAATAGCCTCTCGACTCAAGGTTTAACAATTGAAATGTTATTTTTATAATCAAAATGTGCTTCATTAGAAAATAAAATTGAACTGTAGTATTTGCGCAAATGTTTTGTCGTTTTTCTCGTACTAGAGTTAGAAAGTGGTAATCCTTTAAGTTATAATTACCTCTTTTTCATGTTTGTCATTCATTTGATCTATACCAGATTCATATGCAACTGTAGCACAATAAAAATTCAAATATTTTTTATGTTTGCAAATTTTATGGAAGAAGTTAAGATAAGCCTTATTTTAGCAACTTTTTGTTTCATTCAATTTAAGTTTAAAGCTTATACGCGGAAAAATATTCCATTAATGAAAGCCGTTTACTAAAATTAACAGGCCTTCGTTTTTGACGAGCATATATACTTCGGTCTTTAGTATTTATTTTGCAACTACCCTTTTATTTTTAGTACAATGTATTTAGAGTTTCCATTCCAGTTTTGCTTCGGCAAAGCTTAGCAGATGGAATTTGTGTGCATTGTTTTCAATGTAACGTAGTACATTTTAGATAAATGATTTTAAAATACTCATATTCGATATGTTTCATAACAGAATATTTAAAACAATTTAACTCAAAATATTTTAGATAACAAAAAGAGTTTTTTTAAAGAAGTAGGTATAAGTCACTTACCATTAGTCCTGCAAACGACACTTGGACGTAGGGGTCTACGAGGTCATTAAGTTCTCCTGTAAAAGCCTTTTTTACGTTCGCCATTATAGAAGAGTTCATTTTAGGTAAACCGTCTGCTCTGTAAATTTTTATAATCACGCGAGCTTTTTGTCTATCTGTCGGGACTCCATCGGGAAGTAGCAGATTACTGAAAAAGTAAATATATTTTGTATTTTCCAAGAGTGTTTTGTGTTTATTTGACATTTATTTTCATGAACCAACTGGCCTCTCAATTTTGTTTTAAGTTCGCTCTTTAAACAGTTTAAGTTAGTTTGTAAATTTGGGTACTGCCTGTTAGTCACAGTTTCCCTTAAAATTTGGTTTAGCTCATTGCTTCGCTTTTTTTGTAATTTTATTTTTTAATATGTAATAATTTTTTGTTCTTTTTTATATTTTTAATTTTTTTTAGTCTTTCCGTGAGAGCTATAGGTTTATAAAGATTAAATGATTGTGTGAAATATTGTGTATATCATATGGACTTGCGATCAGATTTTATATTTTGGTGCAAGAAAAAATGAGATTATGTTCGTAAATATCAGAAAGAAGAAAAATGGCATTTCCATAAAATATATTTGGTACAAAAATTAATCGAAGCCGATCCACATCGCAGGATGTAGATTTGTGAAGCAATGTTAATAATTAAATTTTTTTTTAATTAAATACTGTTTTCTGATGAGGCCACTTTGCATTTACATGGCACGGTCAATAAAGAAAATTGTAGGTAAAAATCGAAAAAATTACGGAGTAAATAGCACTAATTTTCCGGAAAACCATTGGAAAAATCGTGAATGAATTTTCATTCACAATGGACATCTGTTTACAAAGACAAGGAGATCGTATTGAACACATTCTTTAACATTGTTCATTGTGATTTTTTGTATTATTTCTGTTTATAAAGATTAATTATAAAATAAAAATGTTTACCTAGTTTCTTCACATTAATATTTAACACTATCTATTAACTGTTGGTATCAATGAATCGGCAATAAAAAACTAATGGAAAATTAAATATGTACGGACTATCCCATTTAAAAATAAAAATTTGAAATCACACGTCCTTTTAATATCCACGTCCAACATGTGTGACAGGGTGTAAAATATATCTTCATGTTTCCATACTTCAAGCACGCAGTGCATAGTCTTGGTTTGGAGGGGATTTTAGGTTGACTTTATTTGAAATATTTACCTTTGTATGTGATGTAAAATGTTACCATTTTTTTATGTGATCTGATATGAAAAAAGAATATCTAATGGTGGGTTAAAGTATATACTCTTATTTGCATAATTTTATTTACTGCCACTCTACTAAAACAGAGGCCACTGAAGTAGTCCACATTTAGCATTGATAATCAGATTTAAAAAAGTGCTGAAACAGGTCGATTTTCAATAAAACGAGAATTATATATATATATATATATATATATATATGTTATATATCAACATCCTCCCCTCTACTTCCCCAATCCCTTAATTTTAAATAAGGAATGTATATCAACCTCCCTTCTATTTTCTCAATTAATTTTAAATGACGAATGTATAATTTGTGTGAACATCATTAGAAAGTCATTATCCATACTGTTCTTTCTGTATTAACTTCACCTTGTTAAAATAGTTGCTAAATAATTTAAAGCATAACACCTCCTAAATATTTTGTGTACCCCTTATGCTTGTTTAATGTATAAAATTTGTTTTTATTGCAATAATATTTAAGTTAAATTAGTTATTAAAGTTTCGTATTGTTTTGCATATACTTTTAGGATTCACACTTTAAATTAATTAGCAACTTCTTTACACCAGATGAAATTAATACCATGTCAAGTGCAGTATTTGCTTTTGTGTTTAAGTGGTTTAAGACTCAGGCTGTTAAGACAAATCAAGGTTTTAGTCCCCAACGTAATTGTACATTTTCTATTTAAAATGAAGGAATTAGAGAAGTAGAATAGAGGGGGCTGACATATGATTGATATCTATATCGAAAAATTGTCTCCTTTCAATTAAAAATTTACCTTCCAAGCATTTTTTAAATATGACAATTACTGACAAAATATCGGGTCGGACTATTTTTATCAGGAGTATACTCTATGTCCAAATATTCAGTATGTAATTCTAGTTTCACAAAGTTCAGTTTCAAAAACATTGATAGTGTTTTGGGCTGGTAATCAATACTTAATTTTCAATTTGTTCGATTGTTTGAAAAGCGGTATTTCAGACAGAGCCGTAAAATATTAAGCCGCAGACCAGGATTGATCTTTTAAGAATTTTGTATATTTCCTTGTTACTGATTAGGATGTGGTCTCCCATAATTCACATTTATGGTTCTATACAGAATATTAGTTGTATTTGCGGTTCTTTGTATGATGTGATCTATGAGTTCTTTCCGGTTTAACTTTAAGTCGAAATGTATACTGGAATACAACTGATGTTTTATGGGGGTGCTGTGATGTTGAAATTTTATGTATTCTGGAGGTTGTAAATATTTTCTAGTGAATATGGTAACGTAGGATTTGCTATTTGAAATTATTATCTTATTATAGTGTGTTCGATTTGAAGATTTTTTTAAATTTCTTGTTAATATTGACTGATTCAGGGTGCTGGCTGGTTAATTTTTATCAACAGAGTGGAATTGAAAACCAGTATCTTTAAAATACACAGAAGTTTAATTTCCATAGAAACTATTTCAGTTTGAAGTTATTTTTCATTCAAAACCTTAGACCATATAAAATCTGGACATTCACAGAGTGAGAGGATACTACAGAGATCTTAGAAAATGTATGGTCTTAGAGAGGGATGGAAACAGAAGGGGAAACAAATCACACAGATGTATACACTTTATAAAACCCCGGTACCCACAATATTAACACTACTGATTATTTTCCCTTCTATTCTCTCTACATACTGGGTCCAGAGATTATACATACATATATGGTCTAAGTTCAAAATACGCAAAAGTTCCAGGAAAATATGAAATGTACACTTTCTATGTAACGCTATTAATTCGTTACAAAAGGGCGATATCAAAAAGACAAAAAATAATTTTGGTATCTCATCAATTCTTATTGTATTTACAATTTTAACGATTTAGATTTATTACCATTTTAAAAATAATAGCTGATTTATGTAAATAAAAATTAGAGAAGATTTTATTTGCTTTTAATAGTTTCTTGTCCAAGGACCGAATAATAGTTTAGATGTATTTTATATAACAGTTCGTAAGATAACAATTATACAATTAATAAAGAGACAATAATGCGCGTCCTGGTCAGAGACAATATCAATATTTTTCTTGATCAATTCAAGACTTTTTTCAGTAGATTTTTTGTTTCGAAATTAAAGCTAAGATTTTGGAAGTTTAGTTAGAGATAGGTTTCGGGAGTTAAGAAAGGAGAAGTAGTATTTTGATAGAATTCGTAGATTATGAAATGGTTGAAGGAACTTGATTTTCGGTTTTTCTACTGATTTTTTAAGTTTATTAACTTTCGCATGTTTCTCTAATAAGGACAGTTTTATTAAAAGAGTTAATTGAAATAATTCTTCCAGATTTATTTTTAGTTTGTTTGACGAATGGTGTCATATTTATTATGCTTTATAAAGTATGCTGTATATTTTCAAAATACAAATTAGATTACACAAAACTCAGTTATCTATTTTTTTAATGAGAACAAAATGACATGCTTTTTTAAAGGCATTACAAAAGAGCCGTAATCCTTTTAGGAAAAGCTTCTTTTATTGTTGGAAATATGTTCACATTTTTTACGGTTTTGTAAACGGTTTTATAATTTTTCACGAAGTTATTTTTATTTCTTTTTATCTTGAATGGAGTTTTATTAGTATTCAAGAAAATTATATAAGCTCCTTTTTTTAGGATGAAGTTATTTTTAGCACGAAAATGGGTTTTTGGAGGTGCAGCTGCCGTATATAATTGTCTAATTTTTCGGTAAATTTAAGGTTACTTACGCCTCGATGTCATCTTCATCTTTTTCGCTTTTTGGAGGCACTTTAACGGTATCACCTTTTCCAATAACGCTAATGTCGCATTTTAAGTATCCTTTGGGGCCCCCTGCTATGTCATCGGGATCAGTGAGAAGCGCCCATTTGTGGTAGAATTGGTGATCTGTTTGATAAATTTATGGTATTAATGATAAATGAGGTTTGAAGAAAATGAGTGAAACATTATTTATAAATGTTGATTTAATGACAAATATATATACTGATAATAGTATTGAGTAATCTAGCAAATTGTTTCGTTTTATATTGTTCATAAAAGCACATTTTACTATTTTAAAAATTTTAAATGTTTTATTATAAATATTAATTAGCCTTTTACAAATATTTTACTATAGCAAACAATGTAAACCATCCAGTTTCCTGATACTTTAAAAAATATGTTTTTATGTAAAATTTATTTGTTTAACATTACAAACATTTATAAATAATTGTTTATAAAGTCATTTCCTACTCAATTTGTTTAAACATGCAACATGCAAAGCGGTATTGACTGAAAATAAATAAATGAAGTAAACAGATACATACAAGTTTTAATATTTTTATAATTAAACATTAGTTTAAATATTTAATAGGTTTGGAAACACACTATAATTCAAAAATTGGATTTTAATATGTAACAAAAGTTTTGTTTATTTTATCGATTTATACATGACGAAAATAACATCATTTAAATATATTTCTAGTTGTACATAATTGTACAGGGCATAGTAAATACTTCTTAATATCTGAAGTTTTGAAATGTATAACTACATAGGATGGAAAAGTCATGAATCAAATAACCAATAAAAACAAAGATTAATTTAAAAATATATAGGGTGTCCGCGAAAATAATGCATATTATTAAATGGTATGTAGAACGTCTCATTTGCAACAATATATACTAATAATTTTTTTTCTATTATCTTAGTTTACACAAAAATTCACTTTAAACATTGTTTCGAAAATTTATACGTGGCAACACCTCACACTTATAATAAAAATATGTATCATATAATGAAGGAATATCTACCTAATGAATCATAAAATTATGTTAGTTTGCACAAGACTTAGATCATTTAATCGTTTTAAGTTTATCGTGTGATAAAGTAGTTTCAATAATTCAGTGAAAAACGGTATTTTATTCAAATCAAGAATATCACGACATGTTAATTAAACTAATCCGCGATTTTTTGTGTGAGTAATAATTCCCAAAAATATATTTTTCAATCTTCTATATCCCCTGTAATCGACCATTCTAAATACTAAAATAAAAACTTATTTTTGGAACGTTTAAAAAACCATTGTTTATACTTGACTGTGTAATCAGTGTTGCCGGCTTTAGTTGCTTTACGGTAAATCATATTTAGATAAATCTAAAATACTAATATTTATTTCTTTAAAAACGGCTCGCTTTAGAAAATAATTCTATAAAATATTTTTATTCTGTAGACGTTTTTATACCTCAACCATAAATATTTGCATTATTTTCGTGTATAAAGTAGACGAAACTGAACAAAATTTACAAAAAACAATCAAATAGTGTCTTCTTACAAAATAATTTATTCTTATTTGACTTCACTTCATTTTCCTTTCTTTTTAAAAACGGCACATCGCTCGTAAATTTCTGATTACTAGACGTAAGGAAATTTTCTGCTTAGTTTTGTTAAAAATATATTTCTAGATGAGGTCTATGCCAAACAAAAGCTGATCTTAACAATTTTGTTTTTCTGATACGTACTGATTTAAAGATGGTTATAGACTGAACGTTGGACTCTGAAAACGTTTATGCTCTAAAGAGTGGTACGATATTTTTTAACAAAGAAGAAAGTACCATAAAGGTCATCTATATGCAAATTGATTTATTTTCAAAGGATTTATTCATTTTACATTTTTTTAATTTGCAGAAAGGTAAAGAGATGTAGATATAAAACTTTTGATAGATTTATTCTGAACCTCGTGTACATTTTTTTACCAGATAAGAGCATGAACTTGAATTTGAATAATTTGTTTAAATAGTTTTTTTATAATAAAAAATATTTTTAATTAGAATATAAAACTTGTGAGATATAAAATCAATTGTTTCAAACAAAATATCAAAAATTATATTTCGTACAACATCTACAATGTCATTTAAAGTAATAAATAATGTGATTTCATTTTTATTTAATGTAAATGCTAAAATTAATAAATTAAAAAAATCAGGTTATTACAAACTAAATTGTCCGGATTGTAACTTGGCCAGACCCTTAGAAATTTTGAAATAAGGTACAGTGAACACTTGCGATCTTATAGATGAAAACAACCAGATAAGTCACATTACACAAAACATCTCATTAACACTAAACACAAACCTACACTTAACAACACAATTGAAACAACAATGGAGCTACTTCATGTAAGTGACAAGAAAGAAGAACTTGATTTCTTGGAGGAATATGAAATAAAGAAATACCTAAAATATCCTCAGTATATAGTATTGAATAAACAGTTAAACCTGGGAAGTTTAATTCATTTAGATTATCTTTTTTACCAAAGACCGATATAATATTAACACATTTTTTTAGGAAAAGAAGAATATTAAATTTAAAATTATATAGCAAAAAATTATACCTACTGTACAAATTACTTGAAAATGATTAGTTGAAATGTTTATGGTATAAAGTCAAGTACACTTTTGTCAATTTTATGTCACTCTTTGATAATGCAACTTAGCGAAACCTGGTCAGAGAAAGATATTGAAAAATAGTTTTAGGAAATTCAAGATAAGTATAATTCATCTTTTTTATATTTATTATGTAAGATATACGTATATAATCCCCTCCTTCCGGATTCTAAATTTCACCAAACACAAATTTGTAGATTTTTTAAGACCCAGTTATTTCCGTTTAGTAAAAACATGTTTTTTGAGGTTTGTTGGCGGTTATATAGGTACATTCCAAGATTTTTAACGACTTTATATTGGGTAAATTGGTGACGATTTAGTATAAATAATGGGTCATTCTCTTTTAGATTAGGGATTAGCATTTAGGTTGCTGAGAAACGTAAAATGTGGAGGTTAGTTTTTTAAAAAAGAGGTACAAACATGTTTACTTGGAAGATTGCTACTTTGACTATTTAGAGTTGTGAGCTCATCTTTATACTTCATAAGGATTCTTATAATATCTATTCATATTTCAAATACAGTCAATATCATCAGATGCACTTAAAGGGCCAACTAGCACAGGACCGTATTATGCTCAAATAAAATATCAACCTGGTAACACGTTGCTGACCAATAATTTTGTTTAATAACATTTAGTTATGAAACAACTTCAATTAGAATGATTGAATGATTAAACCCAATTAATTATAGCGAGTGTTTGCGACATATTCATCAATTAAATTTTCATTAATTAAAATAACTTCGCTCCCATCTTTCATTTTCATGATAGTATTATAATGGCTACTGTTTTTTTCGTTTATCTTCAGGGATAATATCCATCGACGAGCTAATATTTTGAAAATAAGTTTACATGCATTGAAATTGTGGTTTGCATTTGAAGTCAATAATTTCCTTTGATGTATAAAATTAAACATAAATTTGTACATTTTCAACATTGAATATTGATTATTATACCTATATTTAGAAAAGAGAACGGACCTTTGTTTCCATATCCTGCTAATTCGGAATTTTCGTTGGCGTATTCATATAGCGTTACCAGGATACAATTGTATGTGCTCGTATTTGAATAAATTAGATTTTCTTGTTGGCGCTTTGTTTATATTTTTAAGTTATTATAGTTTTCTATTCATATCTTTTATTTTTGCTTTAATTAATCCACTTTTTGTAGTTGTACTTACAAGGTTAGAAAAATGTTTTAAAAAAGTGACTGGTAATGTGCGTAAATCTAATTTCAATTACAACAGAACATAATGGGGCCTTATAGATGGCGATGGCTCACGAAACCGAAAATAAATTGTGGGAAAATGTACGTCTTTTTAATAGAATTTTCAGCATTTTTATTAATAGATATTTGATGTGTTTTAAAAGTAATTTTCGCGTTTACAATCAACGTACTTTTTATAAAATTATGGTTAATTTTGGATTAAATATTTAATTTTTGTCTAACGCAATATCTGTAACGTATTTTTTTTTAATTTGAATGGGTTTATAACTTCTCAATCATTATTTTAAAAAAAGCCTATACAAAACACGAAGCTAACAACCTTAAGATCCGAGTCAGACATAATAAAAAAAAAATAAAAATCATACTATTATCAAGATGTAATGCCAAGCTGTATCACATTATTTCTTACGTTAAATTAATATTAAGTGGCCATAAATACTTATGCTTAACTTGTATCTTTTAATAATTATTATATAATAATTTATAATAAGTTACAATTAGATGGAACTAAAAGGTAATGTAGCATGTATTCCAGGTCTATTTTGGAGCGGATATTAAGTTTCGCACTTACATGAAACATTATACCAATTTAACCCCTGGGATACTAGCAGAAGGGTACATATAGGTTTGTTTATAATATGGATAATCTTGAGATGAAGTCTTGGTTAGTGGGATAAAAATCAGTAGCGTACTTAAAGAATCATTACTATTTGCCTTACTATTTTTCATTTCTGACTTTTAGATATTATTTATTTTATTTACTCTTTTTACTTTTTGTATAAAATTTAATTATTGTGTAGATTTTATGTTTATATTCCATTTTATTTTTGCAAATATATGTTAATTATTTCTTTCATATCATTTTTATGAATAGGTTTGGTTGAGCCTTGATAAATCTGAACTTACAGACTAAAGGTCCATGTTCTAAGGTTAAAATGTCCTCAATATTATCAATCTTTTCCGTGAGTCTTGCTGAATTAATAAATAAGGTAGAGTTTATCATAAATTTTTTGTTTCGTACTTTCAATTTACCTTTTCTGGCGTTTTTTTTTTGGCAACACAATGTTTTATATATTTCGCTTTTTAGGGGATATTTTTTCTCATTCTTTAATGCTACTTTTTACAAAAAACATCCCATAATTCTTTTTTATTCTATAATTAGGAAGAAGAGCTTAGACAAATGGGATAATTTAGCTATTTAAGATGTACCCTAATTAATAGCTGTAGCACATGTTGTTTGTGAAATTATAATCATAGATATGAACGATACATATTGAAATATTAAGATATGTATAAATAATAGTTTTTAAAAAAAGTAACCACGATTGAAATTCTTTAAGTGACTTTATTAATAATTACCTACTTTGTTTTTAATATGGACCCAAAAATTTCAATAGAAGTTAAGTAATTGAAAATGTATGTCTATTTCATCTATACCAATTAACAATTAAATATTTTTCCAACAAAAATATTAATATGGAGAAATAATTTTATTTTTCTAAAAATATTAATAAAACCATATAACCAAGAGGAAGTTTTAAAGATTTTCAAACATTACGTAAGAATAATTTGATAAAAATAATTAGGATTCATTTTGAAAGATTATTATTAAATTATTAAAACATGAAGAAATCACCGTGGATGAGATCTTAATATTTATTAAATAATATAATTCTAGTACCTAAATTTGTTACATTGTTACAGCAATGCTGTTAACAGCAGTTGAATAAGCTAAAAAGAGACCCATTTATTAAGAAAACCAAATTTAATAAAAATAAGAAATTAATTAAATTGACACCAATAATATTTTAATTTCGTTTTCTGTTTTTTTATATTCCGTTTTATTTTTTAAATGTTTTTAATTCTACATTAGTTTGTTTTCTTATATATGATTGCTACAATTAAAAAGTATCAACCATGAATGATCCCGGCATATTCTTTCCTGATAGAACTTGAGTAAGTAGTTACTTTATCTCAAATTTGTTAACTATTTAATATTTTCTGCAGATTTTATAATAAATAATCATTTTATAAAACATGGAGGCTACAAAAAAAATTTGCATTGTGGAATAGCCAAATGGAATAAATTCATTATTTTAATTATTGTGAATATTTAAAAAATCCCGAAGTATGTCAATTTTAGATTATGAAATGACATCCTGCCACAAAAAAATTGCATCTCTACATTGAACCCCTTCAAGTGACAGTTATAACCTCCACATTTTTAAATGAATAATACGTACTTGTGATACATCATTTGAAATATTTCTTGATTCTCTATATAAAAATTAACATTAAAAAAATTAAATCATACCAGTGAAGAAATTCGATACAACGCACTAAAAACTTAATAAGTAACACTGTTCAGTTCTTGATAATGTAAAAACAAAATGAATATCAATGTAAGAGATATTCAAAATGCTCATCTTGGCAACGTCACTTATTTTAAATTAAAATACCTTCTAACGTTATTCTTTTTAACTTATTTTTATTGCTTTTATAAATAATTTATTTTATACATACATAATAAATGTTGAAAGTGATTACCTCCGGCTGTAACACACCAATTTAATCTTTTGGTTTTATTGATCGTCGAATATGTTCAAAAATTTTAATTCTGTTCTTTAGGGGATGATTTCCCATTAAGAGTTGGGTTGAAAACATTTTTTTAAAGGAAACTCATAATTTTCAAAAAAGAATCTCCACCTAATTTTTTTTCGCATGAACTCTGTACCAATATAGTACATAGATTTTGGCTTTTATAAATTTCTCCATTTAATTACAAATTCATTTATAATTGTTTAGTTTATTAGTAGACCTAATATTTGAAGAAACCGTAATGGGAAAAATTCTTTCCTTCTGACTTTTCTATTTATCTTTATTATTCAAGAACTAACTTAATCCACGCTACTGGTTTTACTTCGCAAGACAAGCCAACACCGACCTCTTAGCACATTAATTATGAACTTAAATTTGTCTACGCTTCTTCCTTGATGGATTTTCTTTTAAAAGTTTAAAAGTGGATTTCCTAGGTTTTAAGTAAACACAAATATATTTCTTAAGGGGAATGCACGGGAAAGTTTTTTTGCAAAACTCATGGAAAAAATCCAAGTTATTCAATATCTAAAAATAAAATAAACTATTTAACAGTGAGTTTAAGACATTCTACATATAAATATTTTAAAATTATTTTCTTTTCATACTACTCATGCGCATGGAATATACATATTTATAAATAAACGAAAAAACGGAGACATGCATTCAATTCATTTATCTTTTCTTTTATATCAACAAATTGATTCAACAGTCATTTTCATGACGTATGAAAAATAAAAAAATAAATGAACTGTATTAATTAAGAAGAATTCTTTAGCTCATACTACTTAACTTGTTTTAGTCTCGGTGCTGACACTCTATTCTAATTTTGCTTTTATTAATTACAATAATTACACCAGGTAGCCTGTCAGGTAATCTGAAATCAGTTTTTTCATTGCGAAAATGTAGACCGTTATACCATTGTAGTGGTCTGCATGAATTATTTAAATACTATTAAAACGATTTCGGCTGCACACCCAGGGAACGAATTCAGTTTTAAATTCAATTTCACTGGATAATAATTGACAGCTTAATTAAATATGCAATTTAACATTGCGCAAATTTGGTTATGTCACTTGCAATTATAACCGAATGCAAATTAAAATAATAGGATTTATTATGTTTCCTGTAGTAAAACTGCATCCATAAAGTATCTGCGTGTCTCCCATTATTTTCAAAATAGGTAGAAATATCGATATGCGTTAAAAATAGAATGAAATGAATCTGTCGTGATTGTTGTCACTATATAGGTAAATATGTATTTAATAGGAAATGGGAATCGAGAGACACAACAAATTAAATGGCTTGGTTACCAATTTTTTTACATCATATTTCGTTATTTGATTTGGATTAGTAATAACAGAGCTAGACTGAAATAAAAATATTAAAACAAATACAATTACTGCATGCGATATATTTTCTTCGCGTTACTAGAAGTGTGCATTCCTAACTTTACAAATACATATGATCGGTACATATTGGTTATTATTATTATTTTCCACTATTTAAATTTAGTGATATATTCAGGTGCTTTTATAGCTTTTTTAGTTACAAATATAAAATGTAAAATATATATTTTAATATAATATTGCTTCCTGATGATGCCAAAACTATAAAAGGTCAAAAATTCTTGTTGTTTTCCTTCCTCTATTTACATCTTTCTGTAACCGGGACAGAAAGTATTTTTAAGTTTTATTTTTGCATGTGCTACTAATAATCCGTTTTTCATTCTCCAGGTAATTTTTAATAAGAGTTACAAATGAAGTTACTCTCAAAATAAGAACCGTGATTCCATGAATACCAAAATTTGGTTAAAATTAATTGGACATTGAAAAACTGGGTCTAAACAATACATGTACGTCACAGAAAGAGGTACAAAATCAAGAAAGAATCAATTTAAATTCATTTCAAAAGTACCCAAAATTAAGATGATTTTAATTATTCGTGTTATTTTTTGTGAGATTATACAAATTTTATAAAAACTGGGTGGCTTTAAGAAAATATTTTTTGCATTGAAATGGATCTATTGAAGTTAATATCGAATTTTTAGATATAAGCACTAAAACAAAGGGTATTTTTTTTTTCGAATACCATAGTACTTACAACGAGGTTATTCATCATCATCAACCTTCATGGATTAGACCTTCTGGTCTGTTCCGGTCCATCAGTCCACCTTTTTCTAGGCGTTTCTTCTACCTTTTGGTTTATATGGCCTGCTTTGGATTTCGGTTGTACTCCATTCTTAGGATATGCTGGTGCCATTTTGTTTTGGATTGCTGCCGCCTGTATTCTACTTTTGTCTTTGGTTTTAAGAGTCCATGTCTTACTGCCATAAAGAAAAGACGGTTTTATGTTTAAACACTTTGCTTTATTGAACCCTCTTTGTGTTTATTTGACGAAGTATTAACAAGTCTGATAAAACCATGTTTTAGCAAGACGGTGTGTAGAATTTTATGCATAGCACAATTGGTTTTTACTCAACAAATGGACTGTATTTTTAAGTATTTTTATTTAGAATTATCTATCTATAAATCCTAGGTGCTTATCTTCAACAAATAAATCTTATTCAATAAAATAATGATTTATTTTTTAACAGCCATAACAAAGATAACGAAGTTCAACATTACACTAATAACTTAGAAGCAAATGCTTTACATCATCATTGGCACAAATTTTCACTGTTTTCATAATCATAATCATAACGTAAATTAAGTTTAGATTCTTCTTCTTCTTTTTCTTAGCGACGCTACTTTTCGAAACTGTGATTGTAAATGGCGTTGAGGATGATCACTTTTAATTAGTTAATTCTGAGCTAATGAGGGCAGTTTTCATTGGTCAATTTTTGTAGCCTATATTTATTATTTGTCTGAGACATTGCATGTATATGAAATTATTTTGGAAAACGTACAGGGTGTACTAATGTGAGTTCAATATTATTTTAGCTCGTTTAAAATGAATGCATTTTAAACTCGATGGTCCATCACTCTTTTCCTCCAGATCTCTCGCCCAATAGTTTTTTCCAACCCAATTCATTACAGCATTACAAGCAAACACAGAACTAAGGGAGATATTTCGTATTCGTCTTCCAATGTGTTAATTAATTCTTGGTACTAATTTTAAAGCTTTACCTTAGTTAAATATTTTATGTAATATATTTCATGTTCTCCTCGTAGTTTCATTGTTACTGAAAAAAAAGGATAAAGAAAATCGTTTTCAATTCCTTTTAATATGAGGTATAACTTAATTTAAATTTTAAGATGCTTTAAAATGTTGGATTATTGCTTTTGGTTTGTTTGAGATTTTATATACCGTACTGATTTTCTCATGCATTTAGATATATGAAATCGTTAATTCAAAGATAAAACCGGAAACGCTGCCTCCCTTTCTGTCTTTTTAATAATGATTTCAGCGCTTTGCAGTAATAGGGATTATTTGAGGTTCACATAAAGGGAGAACGTAAGTCTCTGTTCCTGTAATGCACTTCTCGGTCAGTTTGTAAGCTAGACAGAAAAAAAATCAGTATTTTCAGCTGCGTGGTATTCCTGGCGAAATTTATTTTGGTGGAATAAGTTATTTGAATTAAATATATGAATTATGCTGATTTCAGTTTACGTGACAGGAATAAACATCGAAAGCAGTGTAGCCATGTATATAATTCTTGTTATACTCTTCTATATACATCATATTTTCAATAGGTAAAATTAAGTCAAATAGGGATTTTAAAAATTTTCTTTGGTCAAATCCGAATGTAAATATATTGTTTTTCTTAATTTTTCTTCCCAAATACGAAAAAACATGTTTTAAAAGTAGATTTTTTAACGAAATATTCTAGAATTTTTTTTACCTGATTTTTATTTATTTTTTTACATAGTAGGTATTAAGTACATCAGTTTTTTTAAATAAATATTTCTAAAATTGTTATGATATGTTATGATATTATAAATTTTGGTGATTTTATTCCCAGAACTGTAATTAATATTTAACTTTGAATGGCTTCCTACAAATTTTCATGTTAATTTTTGACAGTTGTAAGTACTTAATATCTTCTATTTATTTTCGTTAAGAAGTGTTTATTTTGTAATATTAAATTGTGTCAATTGAATCTATTCCTATCTATTCATTACCTACATATTTTCCATTCTCTAAATTATTTTATATATGGCAACACTACAAGACGTAAATAACATTTTATCGCGTACCTGGTTGAGTCCATACAGTTGCGATGTCTAATTTAAAGCTTCCTAATAATTTGTTAGCCCTGAGAATGTTCCGAGACTGCAACACCTGTCAGCAAGAAGAAAAAGAGAAAAGGGTAGCAGAAAATCATTGAACAATAATTCAACACAGCCTGCAGTAGTACGCTTACAAGATCGGTGCAGATTTGTAAAATAATCGCCCAGTTACCGATATTAATAAAAGAACAAGGAAAAATAAGTGCCACAATATTTTTTTACACGTAACTAATTTTACGCTACTTGAAATTTAAATTTAGTAAATATGAATTTATATTTAGCAACTGGAAAGCCAAAGGAGAGCCTTCCTATGTATCTTGCTTAATTTTTAAAATGCAGTTATTAGCTGAGTTCTTTTTCGGTAAAAGGGAGCAATTATTTCTATTCTTATTTTGAAAAAGTGGTGGAATAAATATTTTTGCGTTGATGATAGTGTTTTCATTTTATTGGTTTATTAATCATAATATAAATTTGTGAATAAACTTGGGCGCAGTTTAATAAATTACTTTTTTTACACCAGATTAAAAAATATCAAATACTCAGTGTGGCTATTTTTTACTAGTGATAGTCTTGCTATCTTGTAAATGGTAGTTGAAATTAGAAAGTTGGTCAAAAGGAGAATAGAAATTTAAAATATTCTGATTATTACCGAAAATATGTGAAAAAATGACCGATATTTACTAAAAAGAAATAAAAACATAATTTTTTATTAACTTGTTTCGTAACAATAGTAAAGACATAATTTAAGTAGTAAAATTCTTGTGAAGTTCAGGTTGATTGTAAAGACTATAAATAAAAGCGCTTAGAGATTTTAAAAATAATTGTGTCGTGAATTAATACGGAATATGTTTAATCTTATGACGGATAAAGAGAACAATTACTTTAAAAAGTAGGATCTTGGTATAATTAGCTTGTTATTCTGAAATGATTACAAAGTTTACAATTTCACATTAATTTATCAATTTACTGAATTTTTTATTAGCAAAGAACAACTAAAGATCCTTTTCTATAAAATATTACATCATTGTATGTAATATTTACAATAATTGGGTTAAACGTAAATAGTAACTCAAGTAAATAAAATAAAATAACTCTTTTAATATCCACAAAAACAACATAAATCAGTCTTATTAAAACTTTAAATTATTGAAAGAGTTGCTACAGCTACTTCAGGAACCGTCCTTAGAATTAAATAGAAAGCTTATATCTTTAGAACCTACCAACAATCAATTATTTACATAGATTATAAATGGATATCAATGAAAATTAAAAAAAAATTCAGTGAATAAAACAAATTATTATTATTTTGATGGATGCAATATATAAACAATTTTCTCGTTTCTACTTCAAAGGCTGGATGGACAATAGAATAAAGGCATGAACTGTATTAGACTCATTATGTTCATGTTGGATTCGAAAATAATGTTTTATTCAATACCTATATTATGTGCAACTTCCACTCAAAAACATGATACCGTCAAAAAAAAGAACTGAGTAATAACAAGACTTATCCCAAATTTGTCCCAAAATGCTGTTGCAGTAATTGGTAACGCCCTACACCACAACGTTCTAAATGAAAAAAAATCATAGTTAGAAAAATAAGGAACAGAGAATGAAGTGGTTGGAATATTTTTAAAGAGCATATGAACAAGCAGGAACAGTAAAAGTAACACAACCTGGAAGAAGAAAGCAAAGAGATAGACCTAGAATGAAATAGATAGAAAATAATAATAATAATAATAATAAGGGTATGCCTTTTCTCAATTTATTTTCTTGAGTGAATTTTACTCATTTCTATTTAGTTTCCTATATGTTCCGGATACCACCATATTATTGTTATTTCTTATAATTATGGTTTTCTATTTTCTTTGAAATATATAAATTTTTATTATAAATTTCATCATACTGTAGGAATATGGTAACTTTTTCATGAAGCTATCTACTTGTCTTAGTTCTTCTTTCATCGCTTTTAAAAGTTTAACCATTCTATTCAAATCAACTATTTCGTTTATTTCTTTTAATGATACTTGTAGTATTTTAATCTGATTCTCGTAGTTATGATTTATAGATTGATTTTGGGTTTTCATGTTTAAATAATTTTTCGTTATTTGACTATACGGTATTCCTTGTCTTACAATGTTTCAAATTTCTTTTACTCATGACTTTCGATTATTACTTGTTTTCTATTTTTATTTCTTGACTCTTCAATCCTTTCTAAGTATTTTGTATATACAGGGCACACTTTTTTGTTGGCCGTATAGTCTCGTTCACGTTTATTTAGCTTTGCTTATCTCAGTTTTAATTATTTGGCAGTTCTTAGTGGCATGGTCTTTACCACATTTACCACAGTTCGGCTCATATTACAGATTATTTGGAGTGTCCAAACCGTTGACAATTATAGCATTGTATCGCTCTATCTTTTCTTTTATATTGCTCCCATTTTATTTTAATGTTATCTATTTCTTTAATCTTATACAGTTCTTTAATATCAATATCTTTTTTGACAGATAACAAGTAGCTATAACTTTGAATGTTTGGGTCTATACCTATCATGATCATTAAATCTATTATTTTTATTTTTGTTTCCTCCTCAATCTGTTTTTTACTAGTTCTATATCAATGTTTGATACCGCCTTTAATACTATTCTTTTAATTATTTGTGTATGTGTAAAAATTCATATTTTCCCTCAATTTTTTAGTTCCAGTAAATATTTTTAAATTTTCTCACCTGTTTAATAAAATCTATATAGTCATCTGATGTGCCCTCCAAGACTATTGATGGTGTTTAGTTTATTATCTTTTCCTCTTGCTTTTCCTCCGTCATCCCAACTATTTCATTAGCCTTTTCTTTAAATTCTTCTAGAGTATCGAATTTGTTTTTAGTTCTCACCTCATTAGTTTCCTTGCTTTTCGGTTCTCTTACTTCATCCAATCACCTTCTAAATTGCTATCTGTATATATTGTTTTATTCTCGCTGTGCGTTTCCATTTCTTCTTTTGCTTCCAATCTTCTCTGTTGTTCAAAATACTGTTCTGCTTTTCCCTCTGATATAGTACAAAACCTTGTAGGTATTATTAGTTCTTCCTGCATATGTAATTTGTTCATTTTCTTAATCACTTCCCTTGATCTTTCCTCGCTTTCACTTCCTGATTCATTCATTGATCTTACTCTCGTATCACTTCACTTGTATTCAACACTTTTGTGACTTGGCATCTCGTAAAACTCTTCCGTTTGCTACTTCAGCTCACCGAAAAATTCTTCAAATATTGCAGTTTTGGGGTAAGAATAGGTGGACAAAGATATAAATAGGACAGGAATCAGAAACTAGAAGAAAATAGTAATGGACAGAAAACTATGAAAAAAATTGATAGAGAAATTGTCATGAAGTCCAGGACGAACAGGAAGATGGATCTTGTTAGGAGATTGAAAAATTGTTTTAGTTCAAATAAACTTTTTGTTCTAGAATTTTGGTTTTGAATAAAAATAAAATCGAGATTGCGGATTTTATCGGGTACTCCGAAAATGATCGGAATATTTGAATATAATTTTTTTCCTAAATTTTACGCCCATTTATCCCAATTTTTAATTTTTGCCGTTTACGAGATGAAATACTTATCTTATTAAAAAGTATCACTCTGTATAAATCCGATTACATGTAACTGTCGAAAATGAAAACAGAAGAAAGTTAGATATTGTTCGCTGATCCGCACCTTCTTTGTCCAAACCCTTCAAAATAATCTTTAAGTAAACTTTCTTTTGTGTCCTTCCGAGGGTGTAAAAGGATCTAAATTAAAAACAAACACAAAACTGTTATTCGTAATGGAATACAAGATAAACAAAAGAAATACCTACATTTATTTTGACATTGCTTTTGCGCTTCGGTGAAAAGTTTATTTAGTAACAATATTTTCAAAATTAAAAATTTTCCATCTTAACTCACTAATTTGTTATTTTGTTTCAGTAGTTAATTTGAGCTTCGTAACTGCAAAATGCTATATCATTTATTATGTTTGTAAATTATATGTATTGATTAGGCGGGGTTGTTGCTAAATGATAATAAATATGTTCAGCGTTGATAATCGGAATTTTACATATTTATTTAATGATTTAATCGTATATAATTCAAAATTTCAATAAAGGCGCTGTGATGTAATATTGGTTTCATTATATTAATTTGTGAGTATTAATTATATGTTGTTTTATTATTTTAATTAATTTCTAAATTAAAAATGCCAAATAAAAACTCTATCATAAACCACGCTTGAAAGAAGCTTTCTTTCATAGAAACAAAAATGTCGCTACGTTAGACAGTGATTTATCAAAAATACATAATGTAGAGTTTAAAAAAATGGTCAAAAAAGCATCGGTTCTCTACCCGGTGCATCATAGACGGTCTTGACATCTATCTTGAATGTTCCCACCACTGTTCCAGATCTCAAAAGTTTCCTAGAGTGTAATACCTAAAACACAACTTTCGTAAAACTAAACTGTCTCATTTAATTCTGTATAAATAACCATTTTAACAAGACATACTTCATCCAAACTATGGTGGATTTGGGAGAGATAAATGTCTTTAGTATAAAATTTTATATTCAAAAACTTACCGATAACATTATAATCTTGTCGAAAAGCATTATGGCAGGCATGTGAAAATCAAAGACGAAATACTGAAACAAAAAAATTAAATGCAAAATCCAATAAAATTCAAATGTTTTCTATACTGGTATTTTGGATCATATTGTTTGATCGATTAAAACTTATTAATTTTGCTTTTTTAAGACTAGACCAATATTTTTTTTATAATTTCTGTATTTGCTTCACACTAAAATTGTACAGTTATACTATTCTTGTTTGTCATGTTTTGTCAATCTATATTTAAACAAGAATATTTTCAGTATTACCCATAATTTTCACATTAAAGTTAATCCTATTTTAATTATCTCATTATAATACTTGCGTATCTTCCTATGTTAATATAAACTAAATTACTATATCCAAAAAAACGGAAACAAAATAAAACGAGATAAATACCAACGATAACCGCACCATTTGGCTTTTTTCTAATTTGTAATAATTACGTTAATATTATGGCCTGATTATATTATCCAGACGAGGGATAATTAAGATAATTGGATTCCAAGGATAGGTTTTTTTAAGGAAAATGCTGACCTAAATTGGGAAAGGTTCTTTAATTTCATCCAAGTTTATCTCGGAATCTATTCTTAACTTTTTGTTTGATTACTATTATTATTTATTTATCTAAATTGCTCAATAAATGGATATATTGTATGGTCCAAATGAAAGGAATAAATTCATTATTACGTAAATCAGCGTTTTTTAAATAGGAAAGTGGGTCTTTTGTATTAGAAATTTTTATTGATGACGTCATCAGACTCACAGAGATGAAGTCAAAAATACAAAGGTGATCTGACGAAGTGTCCATTTAAAAATAAAAATCGACAAGTTTTAGGATTTTCCCCTAAAATCGCCGATTTACGAAATTATGAATTTATTTCTTTCATTTGGACCATACTGTGTATATATATGTATATATATTAGGGTTTCATGTTTATTAATAATAATATACCAACAAACCAAATAGTGATTTGTAAAGAGAATATTGACACATTTTAGATATTTACTGAATGTAATCACATCTAATAAATGGCGTACTCAGTAAACAGTAAATTATGAAGAAAATAAATCGCTCATTTAAGAAGCAATCATTAGTGTAGATTCGTATTCAACCTTGAATTATGTGCCGAAGGTCTTTCCGTTAGTAATTGAATCAATAATGCCAACGATCTCCATTACCATTAACATTATTTTAATTACCAACACTAATCTCTCTAATTTAATGTAATATATATGAAGATTTGAATTTATCTACATATAAATTGGCACTCACTGAAATTGGGCTACTAATAGTAGATGACATGTTTACTTATTTCTAATTTCTAATAGTCTCCTTAACATGAAATATTTAATCCTTACCTCGTTATAGTAGGGGCAGTTGGTGCTTTCTTTAACGCTGCTGTATTTTTTCTGGTCTCCAACTTGAATGCAAACAACGGGATCCATGTTGAGCCCAGCGAGTTGTCTAGCTTCAATTATTGTCAGGCACACTTGAAAATCTTGAGCTTTTAACACTGACTCAACAGCCGTCTTCATGTCAGTTTTTATTCTGAAAAAAAAAATCATGGACTTTTTCTTTATTTGAGTTTTTGTAAACCGTAAGTCAAGGAAAAATGTTGTTTATTTAAAGGAAAAACGAATTTCTATAAAAAATTAATATTTCATAATAGTTCAATGTAAAACCTAAAATAAGCAAATTTCGTTTTCTATATTTGCTTTTTTGGCAGACAATTGTGAAGCAGGTTTATCGATACTTAATGTTATTAAAATGTGACAGGGAAAAATATGATTTTGAGATTGGGATTTTTAGATGTTGTAAACGATACTAAGAGGTAAACTAAACCACAGCTAAATGACAAAATATATACAGGATGTCCGCGAAAATAGTACGCATATTTAATGGTGAGGTATAATAACGTATGCAGAATAAAAAGGTCTTATTAACTTTTTTCTAAAATCAGTCGTTTTTAAAAAAATGACTATTAGTATTTTACATCTATCTAAATATTTTATTTTACAGAAAAGCAAACACAGCCGGCAACACCGCGACATTTGAATAATTGGGTCAAGTTCAATGCTGATAATAAACACTTGATTTTTACTACTTTTTTAGGTAATACATCACACGTTTCCAACAATCTTTGGGACACTGATACAAAACATCGAGAATTATATTAATTAACATGTCGTGGTTTTCTTGATTTGAATAAAATTCCATTTTTCACTGAATTATTGAAACTACTTTATCAAACGATAAATTTAACGATCTGAAACATCTGCAGACTAACACAATTTTATGATTCATCAGATAGATATGTCTTAGTTACATGACACATAATTTTATTAAAAGTGGAGGTGTTGCCACGTTTAAATTTTATAAATTACAATATTTTTTTGCAAATAATAGGTTATGCATACCATCAAAAAATGTTAATTATTTTGGCGCACATCCTGTATAATAAGAATTTTACCGGAAAATGAGATTCAGTTCGCAGCATGAGTATCAATTTTATTATCAGCACTCAACGTTTTAAAAAATACGTCCTATATATTTAATACTCGTCTGGAGCACTAAGTCTCCTTTAGAATTTTGTCACTCATGAAATATGAGTACTTTATGTACAGTTCTCGCCGTTTACTTAGATGTACCAAATCGAATCTAGTCTTATTTTAACTCCGCCCGAGCGACAACCATTGGTCAAACAAATAAGGTTCCATTGGCAGTGGCGTCGGTACTTATCGTACATTTATTTATTAAGTAAATGTGCAAAATAAGATAAGTTTTGCTAACGTTTTTCTCTACTACAATAATTGCTTGTCAAATGGTAGTTGTAAACAATTGCATTATTTAGCTATTAATAATTCTTATGAATTGACCGAAATTAAATAGTGCTTAATATCCACTTTTATTTCATTACGTATGATGCATTTCGAAATGCTAAAGCTTTTTCAAAAGACTAAACCTAGCCCGCTACTGAGTACTTCTTGTGATTGGGTGTTCATTCGAGCGCACTTAACCAACTGCTGTCTTACGTGAAATAATAGATATTGCTGTCTCGCTTGTCTAGTACATCTAAGTAAACGGCGAGAACTATATTTGTCTCGCAAATAATTACTGTTATATAGGTTTAATACCATCTTATTAAAATGTAATTATCTATTTATTTAAGCTGAGAAAGTTTGGGACCTCCGTCCGGAAAGTTAGTAACATTTTGAAATAAATCATTCATATCCTCCAACTTGTCAGTTTTACTTATGTAAAATGCAAAATAATGGCCTAGCCACACCGCAATAACAGTCACATAGTTGATATAAGCATACACATAATAATGCCGACTATAATAACTTGAATTTCTCTGTAGATGTTTCCTAGATGACGGCAAATTTATTTCGTAGTCAACTTTATAAACGTTTTCACATTTCCATAACAATCTAACAACACTCTCGAGGTAGTTGATTTATTTAAATTGAACTCGAATTAAATTTAAATTGAAATACATTCCCATTGAGCTATTTGATTTTTGCCTACCATATGGGCTCCTTACCCCAATTCTTATGCATCATAGTCATAAAAGAGCCCTTATATATATTTATATATATATATATATATATATATATTGTAAGCACTAATTTGTAAAAATGAGGACGAAAAGCGTCTCGAAGTTAGTTAAAAGTTTATATGTAAAGGGACTGGAGCGTGTTTTACTTAAAACTTAATATTTTTTGGAGAAATAACTTTTTTTTAATTAAGTTGTTATTGTATATACAATAACGTTTTTATTTTGTTACTCCGAGAAAATTAGCTGAGAACAGTGTATTAATACAACTGATTGATATGCACAGAGTACATGGTTATCAGGTTTTGTTTTCAGCGTTGTTTGTGAAATGGTTAACCTTTGATAAAGATTAAGATCAAAAGATTATTGAAACGTCAAGAGAATATGATGTCGAAGAAAACCCGAGAACAATCATATTGTTATGGAACAAATCAAAAATCACTCTGGACTTATCGCTTCTAAAGTTTATAGTGCCACATTTGAATGAGTTTATATATGGGACCAAATTAATGTATTTTATATATTTTTTTCTCTACGAGCCCAAATTACAAATATATTTGTCGCTAAATTACCATTATTTCAAAATTTAAATTTTGTAAACTTGTATTTACAAATATTTTGTTTAGAAACCCCGTAACAGTTTTGACCCAAGTATTTTAATCACGAAAATTTTTTTTGAATTATTTTTAGATGTCAAAAATGTGCCTAAAGAAAAACGACACTCTCATTTCATTGCAATTAATCAACTGCTTGTTCTATTATATTCGTTAATGTAAACGCACTGGGCTGCCACGTTTCTTAAAGAAATTGTGGACAAATGACATCCGTTTAATGTATTCTCGAGATCGACAAATTTTTTTTTTTATAAATAGTATTTTTTACCACTTCGCCTGTCGTTATAGTGAGTGATAGAAGAAAATAGGAATTATAGTTCTTTATTGTCGACTATGAATCCGCTGAGATACTGTATTTAACAGCGAACAGAGATAATTTTTACAAAAATTCATTAAGTACATTTTTTCGTTTTTCAGGTTGAAGTTTCTAAATAATTATTTTATTCGTCTCTTATTTATAAAATTTGATATTCTGACGTTGATAAAAAAAAACAATGACAATTTCAAAAAAGTATAAATGTCAATGGAAAGAATCTATTAAATACTTTTCTAAAGATCGAAAACAAACGTTTGGCAAATGTAAGTTAATAACTTTTTGCAATAAGCCGACCAAAAAGCGGTTTAATTGAAGAAATGGGATATGAACTCTGACCACTCTCCCATCCTACTTACACTTAGTGACTCAGTCATACAAAGGCAAAACCCTCCAAGTCTTGTCAACAGGCAAACAGACTGGCGGAGTTTCCAAATTCTGCTGGAAGAACAAATTAATCTCTCAGTAAAACCTAAAACAAAAGAAGAGATAGATAAGGATGTCGAGTTACTGAACAACTGCATCCAGCAAGCTGCATGGGACAGTACCCCTAATTTAATTGCAAGAACAAAGGGCAATAACTACCCAAAGGAAATAAGAGAACTGATTCGCGAAAAGCGCAAGTTAAGACGGAAGTGGCAACAAACTAGAGCTCCAGAAGACAAAACTA
The DNA here is from genome assembly GCA_951812935.1 of Hermaeophaga mercurialis. Lineage (NCBI taxonomy): Eukaryota > Metazoa > Arthropoda > Insecta > Coleoptera > Chrysomelidae > Hermaeophaga > Hermaeophaga mercurialis. The sequence continues at coordinate 42,340,307 of OX638358.1, forward strand.
GATTGAACAATGCCACCCAGCAGCTGAAAAGGGATATTCAGAGTATGAAGAATAATGCTATAAGCGAATATTTAACAGATTTGACAAACGACAAAAATACAGATTACTCATTATGGAAAGCGACTAAAAGACTAAAAAGACCAATTGTCCAAAATCCACCAATCAGAAATGAAGATGGAAGTTGGGCTAGAAACAATCAACAAAAAGCAAATAGATTTGCAGAGCACCTAGCAAACACATTTACAGCCAACGAAGGAGAAGAGCAACTAGGTCAAATAATATTAAATCAGAACAATTTGGAAATAACCCTTACTACTCCGAAGGAAATATCCACAATGATCAAAGACAATATCAATCCGAGGAAAGCACCTGGATTTGACCTAATTACAGGTGAAATACTTAAACACTTACCAAAGAAAGCTATAGTTAAATTAACATATATTATCAATGCAGCCTTCAAACTCAAGTATGTACCTATCTTGTGGAAAGTAGCTGAAGTTATAATGATTCCCAAACCAGGGAAGCCACCAAATGTAGTTTCATCTTAGAGGCCAATATCTCTATTACCAGTGATATCAAAACTATTTGAGAAAATACTACTGAAAAGATTAAATCCTATACTTGAAGAAAGAAAGTTAATACCATCGCATCAGTTTGGCTTCAGAGAAAGTCACTCCACCATAGACCAAGTACACAGGATAACTGATGTCATAGAAAAATCATTAGAAGAAAAGAAGGTCTGCTCCTCTGTCTTCTTAGACGTGGCTCAGGCATTTGATAAGGTTTGGCATGAAGGACTCAAATACAAATTGAACAAACTCTTGCCCAAACAATATGCACAACTATTAGACTCATATATATCACACCGAGCTTTTAGAATAAAGCAGGAAGATGTTTATTCAGATCTAAAAGAAATTAATGCGGGTGTGCCACAAGGAAGTGTGCTAGGACCAGTCCTGTACCTGCTGTACACTAGTGACATCCCTCAGTTAGACAACGATACCATTGTTACATTTGCTGACGACACAGCCATATTGGCCATAGGCAATAACCACGAAGAAGCAGCAAATAACCTGCAGACATCACTTAATAAAATTAATAACTGGACGAAAAAATGGAGAATTACCCTAACCAAGAATAAATCGGTACATGTTAATTTCACAAACAAAAGGGAACAATATGTACCAATCAGAATAGATGATGAACAGATACCACATGCTAACACAGCAAAATACCTGGGACTAACTCTAGACGCGAAGCTTCGCTGGAAAGCTCACATCAAAAAGAAACGTGAAGAACTCGGAATTAGATACAAGAAAATATATTGGCTGCTGGGAAGAAAATCCACTTTGACAATATACAATAAATTATTAATATATAAACAGATCTTAAAACCGATATGGACCTATGGGATCCAACTATGGGGTTGCGCTAGCGAAAGCAACACCCAAATCATCCAGAGATTCCAAAATAAAGTGCTGAGGAACATCGTCGATGCACCCTGGTACTTCCGAAATAGTGACCTCCACCGGGACTTGGAGATGGACAATGTTAAACAGGTAACCACCATATTTGCCAAGAGTCATGAACAGCGACTCTTAGATCACGTGAATGTTGAGGCAATCCAGCTCCTCGACAACACCAACCAGACGAGAAGACTCAAGAGGACAAAGCCATTTGAGTTAGTTATTTAAGTGCCTAGTGTAAAAGCAGAGCAAAGTGCGAAATTTTATACGATAGTGTTAGTGTTATTTTTAGTACAATCTAAGGAACTTCTACTGAGTAAGACCCTTAGTTTGAAGACATTCGTAGTAATTTAGGCTAGAATAAAATTGTTCATTGATCGCGCTGATGATCAGATCACAATGATAAGAAATTCCCTACAGGTGTTTCTAAAAAATTGAAGAAATATGTTTAATTGATAGATTTAATAAGTAATAAAATTTTCTAATAAAAAACATGGTATTTGAACTATACTGTATATTTAAAAATATATTTAAAACATCAATAATACCAATGGGAAAACATTTAAAGAGGAACAACATTGCGAAAGGCTGAAAAATTACCAATTTTTGCAATTTTTTTATTGTATATTAATTAATTTTTTTAGATTTATTGAAATTTTTATTAAAAAAATATTGAAAAAAAATCACATTGTTATCAAATATATTATGGAGGCCACTGAAAAAATCGACATCGCATGGTCCATTGAATATTTTTAGGAAGAATCATATGAAAAAATATAACCAAATGTTTTCTTAACCTGTAAAAAAGTGGCTATTGTTATGCGTAGACAATGAATATTTCGAGACACCCTGTAGATAGTTTGAGAAATGAAATGTATAATTATTTTTTTCTCGTTTTCCTAAACAAAATATAATAGCATTGGTTCACTAATATAATTTAAAATGCCACCAAATTACATTGATATTTATTAACACAATATTTCATTTTGCCATTTGTGGGTTAAAGTATTTCTAATCACTAAGAAATAAACTGTCAGGACAGTTTATTGGTGTAAAAAAATAAATTTTGTTTCCTACTTCCTTCTACACCCAATACCATTACAGCTATGGTGCATGGATAAAAAATACTTTTACAAGCACAATAACATATTAAAACTTCAAAAAATCTCTTAATCCCAGGATCACAATTATATATAAAGTGTATATCCAACGGCTTACCTAATTTAATGAAATTTTCTAATGTACTAAATTATGTTACTCCTATTATATTTGGACCCGACATTATAAGTAATAATAATAAAAAATACGCTTTCAAGATTTTAAAGTTTTACTATATTTATCAGGGTATAGAAATAGCCTTAAATCCTAACATAACCTAACACAATATTCAGTCTTACTTCATCTGCCATCACTCAATAATTTCTGATGCTGACTACTAAAAAAACGTTTTTTTTTCAATTTTCGGAATTTTCGCGAGGGATGCATTTAATCCAACATTTATTTAATATTTCGATGTCTTTATTATAGATTATTTTATCTTTGAACTCAAAATAGGCGTTTTGATTTAGCTAATTCACCTATACTACATTATTTTTTAAAGGCAATTAATGGTTTTGTAAAATTGATTATTGATCATAACATTAAATTGTTCTTCAATCAAATTAGCGGTAGATTGACATGCGAACTTATAACAGATTAATCGACTGACTTATAACAATTAAACACACGTTCTAAATGTGATCCAAGTATACTGTTTTGACAATACAAAAATATTGCCAAACTGGATAAAAGGCCCTATATCTTTTTATGAACTTATTAACCTTATGTACAATTACCAATGAAACATCCTGCAAAACTATATTCATTTCTATCATCAGATCATCTTATACTGCATACAGACCTTCGTTACTAGAATCAATAACATTAAGTAGGAAATTTACATAAACTATTGAAATACTTGATAGACCCATTTGGACGATAAATCTGCTTTTAATCAAGTGTACTTACCTGGAAGTTTTGCGTTGCTTCTCCGATAGGGCCGTCAAAGTTTGGGAATCATTTGATTCTATTGAACTTTGGCTACCGGCTCTCGAGAGCGAGCTCCGGTCAAAGTCGGAGGCACGGGAGTTTCTGCCGGAGTCATCTATTAAATTAGCAGTTTCGTCCTCGTTATCGCTGTCTTTTGGCGGGCGCTGTTTACCGAATCTGGAACGGAATTCAGATAGCAGAAACGTAAACACAATTTTCAAATTGATGAGTTTCGAAGAGCAGTAATTTTGGTAAAAGTACACATTTACAGAACGCTGTTCAATGAAAGGTTTAGTATTCGATTAGCAATGGGGCAGGCATAAAATGTTTCTTTTTCTGGTTGACCTAATTATTTGAGATAAAATGTTATTTCATGAAACTTTTGCTATAAAATTCATAGGAATTATTTCGACTACATTGTTTTCATTAAAGTAATCAAGTTAAATTGATCATTGGAACTGAAGTGCTGGTTGTTTTTCAGATCTAAAATAAACCAGTAACATGATGTATACCAAATTTTGTAAAATATTAAAGCTTTGTAATATTTAAAGTATACTAAAATTTTTTAAATTTATTTACCTTATCAATCCTTTCACAGCTCTTAAAGCATTTCGTCTTTTCTCCTGCATTGTCTTCTCCGTTGTTCCTTTTGTTGTAGATGTAGCAACAGCAGCGTTTCTTGCATTTGTAGCCAAGTTTCGTTCTATATTAGCGATGTTTTGTTCTATGTCGATAAGCATCTGTTGATCATCTTCTAAAGCTTCATAACCACCCATTGCTTCATCCGGAGTTTTATAAGTCACTTCGAATTCAACCATAGCCTAAAACAAGAATTAATGAAGTATGAATAATAGCTTATATTAAAAATAGTGTTACGATAACACTTTGAAGAATATTTGAATCAGACACTTCTGTCTAACGGACTAATTGGATAACAAATATTTTCTTCATGTCTTACATATCTTAAGTATTACCACCGTCAGCACAAACTGCAAGTCTGCGACCTTACGAGTACAATAAAACCTTTTTATGAGCTCTTCATCTTAATGATTGCATATACAGTGGATGAATCAAGTTTTTAGCTAAATTATGCAAAGTGTTTAAGAAAATTCCTCCGAAAGGTCAATTTTGTTTTTTAAAAGACACTATTGACAAGCAAAATGTAAGTCGTAACGTCTTTAGTTTTGGCAGGGTGACGTCGTTATTATTATTTTTTAAATGGCAACCCCCAGTTTTTTACCACTTGAATGATGATATAAAAAAATTAATGTCTTATATAACAATTTTGTTGAGAACACGTCATTATTTTCTCTAAAACTGACATTTTATTTTTGACGAAACCACAACTTAAAAATCAACAAAAAAACAAATATCTCAGAGCTGATTTTTGCCATTTGGTCGCGTATTCTTTGCTGAAAATCTTTCAAATTAGCAGATCTATCGAAATAATCCCTTGATTTCAAATAGCCCCACAAAAAAATTTGGGGGTGTTAGATCTGGAGAATGCGGTGGCCATACCACAGATCCTCATCGCCCTATCCATTGTTCCGGAAAAGTAGAGTCTTAATATGCCCGTACCTGAATTCCAAAATGGGGAGGAACCCCATCTTGCTGATTTTTATACAGTGGTTTCATCAAAAATGAAATTTTTTATCAACAAAATTGTTATGCAATATATTTTTTTTTATATCGACATTCAAGTGGTAAGTCTCTTTATCAAACCAGAGAAAAAACTGGGGGTTGCCAAAAAATTAACTATGGCACCACCCTGGAAAAACTAAATACGTTACAACTAAAACTTTGCTTTTCAATAGTGTCATTTAAAAAAATAAAATTGATCTGTTCCAGGAATTTTCTTAAACACGTTGCATAAAGCTTGGTTCCAAACTTTATCATCATACCGTATAATTATATAAAGTCTGCTTCGTATCACTTATAAATTTTGGAAACGCCTTTACTTTTACAAGTTTGTCATTAATCTTTGTTCTTGTGGAGGTCTTGAATACAGGTTGTTTAAAATTAATTTATTTTAATATCCAACACACTTTTGTATTACCCGGTATATTTTTCACGAACATTGTAGAAATATAACGGTTGTTTCGGCGCGAACCAATCAAGATATTGGTTCAGATTACACTATATAAATTAACTAATTAACAATTAGCCTCTTTTTAATACCCTTTATGTAAACGAGAATTCACAAAGTGTCAGTTGCCCGTTGTTGCTCACAGTGAATTAAGAGAAGCCAATAACGTTTGTAATTAATTCAATCAGTGAAAATGCGATATTAAAATTTAAGTTTAAGTGAAAGTTTTGTACCAAGTGAAAACAACCTGCACACACAGTGACAACCGAAAAGCTATATTGATAATTTTGTAACGATTTGTATATTAGTATTATTTTAGTCACTTTCATTAAAGTTATTAAAAACTCTGTATCCATGTTATTTCTTGCAGAAAAGTACTTTTTTAAGCAACTATTATATTTCAGCCTTGTTTCGTAAATAAGTATACATGTAGTACCCCCACTCGTGGTCCAGTCTCACACATTTTAAAGCAAACGGCCCTCCGGACCCCTTGCCCGTCGCATCAGTCTTCATTAGTGTGTCGAGTCGATCGCGTCGTAGTGAGTGTATAAAAATGCCTAAGCATCTTCATAGCAGTAGAAAACGGTCCCGTAGCGACAGTCACGACCGTTCGAGAGAAAACAGCTGGCTGGCGGAGAAGTTCGCCGATATGCAGAGACAGCTGGACGAAATTAACGAGCGAAGGCAGCGGAATTATTCCGTAACACCAAGCGTTTCCCTGTCGGGAGAAAAATATTTATCGCCTCGCCACTCTGTAGTAGACATGGAACAGATTGATGGTAAGTACCTAATATTTACAATATGTTCCTTGCTAACGACGTATTATTCCTTGTGGTAGGAATACTATTGTCCCTTGTGGTGGGGACAAATACGTGCATAATGTTTTTGCTAGCGACATATTATTCCTTGTGGCAGGAATACTGTTGTCCCTTGTGGTGGGGACAAATATATATAATATGTTTCTCGCTAGCGACATATTATCCCTAATACTGTTGTCCCTTGTGGTGGGGACAAATATCAATATGTTTTTGCTAACGGGATATTATTCCTTTCAGTAGGAATACGGTTGCTCCTTTTGGCAGGACGTTTCGTTCTCAAACTAATAAATTCTGTTTGATTTGATTCAGAGAATATGGAATCTGCCCAGAACGTGGGCAATATTCGGCCGGAACAGGTCAATGATCCAAATGAGGAAATACAGGAAGAATTGGAACCCGATATAGTGCAAATATTGGGAGAGGAACCAGCTCCTCAATCAATTGCGGGACCTCCAGTTCATGCAGCCATTGTGCCACGGTGGACTGAGGTCTTAAAAAATGGCTTAAATGGGGAAACCAAGCAAGAGTTATTACAAAAATATCTGCTACCAGAGAATATTCCGGCACTTAAGATTCCGGAACTTAATCCGGAAATTGAAACGGCATTACCATCCCAAATTAAACGTAGAGACGAGCGTATCGTGGATAAGCAGCAGATTTTAACATCCAGCATAGCTGTTATTGCTCAGACTTTATCCTTGCTGTTGGGGAAAAAAGAAGGAGGTAATCGCCATCATATCCAATCGCTTAGTGATGCGGGACGTTTGCTCTGTCACTTGCATCAAACTGAGACAGCTGCTCGCAGAGAGCTTATTTCCTTGAATCTGAATAAGTCTCTTAAGGATACTCTCTCAAATGCCCCTATAGACAAGTGGCTATTTGGGCAAGCTCTGGAGGAGCGAGTTAAAGCAGCCAAAAATCTAGAGAAATCTGGTGAAGAACTTAAACCAAAGATAGTTAAGAAATTTATGCCTTCGTTAAACTACAAGGGTCCAACTCAATTGTCAAAAGGAGCTCGAGTTGGACAACAGAGGCCATCAGGTGAGGAGAACATTGCGGGGACCACCTCAAAACGCAATCGAGACTCGGTTCCGGAGGGGTCAGCGCCGCTACTGAATAAGGAGGTTGGTATATGTGCTGGCAGATTGAAATTCTATGTAAATGAATGGAAGAAATTAACTTCCTATAAAAATATTCTGTCATATATAACCGGATATAAATTACCGTTCATTTCGAAACCGGTACAGAAATTGCAACCAAAGGAACCAGGCTGGTCCCATTTGGAAGTAACTTCTATTAGGGCTGCTATTAACAAGTTGTTAAAAAGTGGGGCAATTTCTCAGGTTAAACCTTGTAAAAATCAATATGTTTCTAGGGTATTTTTAGTTCCTAAATCAGATGGCACCCAGAGACTAGTTTTAAATCTCAAATCGTTAAACACAGTTTTATTGACCAAACATTTCAAAATGGAAGATCAAAAAACAGTGAGCAGACTTATCCACAAGCATTCCTTTATGGCGACTTTAGATTTGAAGGATGCTTATCATTTGATTCCTGTTTATGAGAATCACAGGAAGTATTTGAGGTTTAGATTTAATGGTGATCTTTATCAGTATAATTGTTTACCTTTTGGTTTAAATTCTGCTCCTTTGATTTTCACTAAAATAATGAAACCTTTGCTGGCATATCTCAGGAATAAAAAACATACGTCTATATTGTACCTAGATGATTTTTTATTGTTGGGTAACACTTACTTAGAATGTTTAAAAAATATAAATATAACCATAACATTGTTAGAAAGGCTTGGATTCATGATTAACTACAGGAAAAGCAAGCTGCTACCATCAAACTGTGTAACATATTTAGGCTTTGTATATAATTCTTCCCAAATGTCTATTTCACTTCCCGAGCAGAAGGTGATAAAAGCTACTAGACTTCTCAAAAAATTCTACGTTCTTTATTCCTGTAGTATTAGGGAATTTGCAAAGTTTCTCGGGACACTTTGTTCAATTTGTCCTGCGGTCAAATATGGCTGGATTTATACCAAGTACTTCGAACGCCAGAAGTTTTTAGCCTTAAGGGAAACTGGAGGTAACTTTAATGCAAGTCTGAGATTACCACCTACCCTTAGAGAGGATTTTGAATGGTGGTTGAGAAATATTTCAAAAGCAACAAATAATATTAAGAATGACTCATATCAGTTAGATATGTTTTCGGATGCATCTAAAACAGGATGGTGTGCATATACTAATGGGAAAAAAGCCCATGGGTTTTGGTCGGAAGCGGAAAGGAAACACCACATCAACTATTTGGAGCTCAAGGCCGTCTCTTGGGCTTTAAAGTGTTTTGCAAATGAAATGTCAAACTGTAATATACTGTGTAGAGTTGACAATACGACGGCATTGGCCTATATTAATAGAATGGGAGGTGTACAATATCCCATATTAAATCAGTTATCTCGCACTATTTGGCAGTGGTGTGAAAAGAAAAATATTTATTTATACGCTTCATATATAAAGTCAAAGGATAATGTTGAAGCAGATGCAGAATCTAGAGTCAAATTATCTGAAGAGACAGAGTGGGAAATAAATGAGGAGGTTTTTCAAGATATAATTTCCAAATTTGGAAAACCGGAATTAGACCTTTTTGCTAGTACTCATAATACAAAATGCGAAAAGTTTGTTTCGTGGCAAGGAGATCCAAATAGTGTTGCCATAGATGCATTTACATTGAAATGGACCAATTTCTTTTTTTACGCCTTTCCTCCCTTTTCTATAATTCTTCGTGTACTACAAAAAATAAGAGAGGAAAAAGCTAGAGGAATTGTAGTTGTACCATTATGGACCTCTCAGCCATGGTACCCACTATTTTGTTCTTTAGTAGAATCCAACCCATTAATATTTGAGCCTCATGAGAATTTGCTTTCTTTCAGGAAAGTACCTCATCCGCTGTGGCACAGAATTTCCCTGGTAGCAGGAGTCTTATCCTACAGGCCCTAAAGGCGGGTTCGGTCCCAGAAGATTCCTTAGAAATATGTCTGGCGTCTATTGGTAAATCCACCATTCAGCAATATAATTCGGGTCTTAAGTTATGGTGGCAATTTCAGAAGTCCAAGAAGTTGGATGTCCTCTCAGCTTCGGTTCCCGATGTTTTAAAATTTTTCATCGCGGAATTTAAAAAAGGGGCCTCTTCTGCATCCTTAAGCAGTTATAGAGCAACGCTTTCTCAGATACTAGCCCCAGAGCTTAACGAGGACTTTAGAGTAAAAAGATTTTTTAGAGGCGTTCATAGTTTGAGGCCTACTCGGCCAAAGTATGCCTACACCTGGGACCCAGCAACAGTTCTTTCTCATATAAAAACCATGAAAAATCAAATATTATCATTGGAGGATTTAACATATAAATTGGCAATATTAATAGCTTTGGCAACTGGCCAAAGAGTACAGACACTGGCCAAAGAGTACAGACACTGGCCAGTATTGAGCTCCAAAACATAGTTTGTTATGATAGCAGAATCGAAATTAAAATACCAGCCAAACTCAAGACTTCGGGTAAGGGCCGTATCCAACCCACACTCTTATTGCCATTTTATAAATTAGATGAGGACGTCTGTCCTTCTAAAGCTTTGCTGATATATCTGGATAAAACAAGGGATATGAGGGAGCTATCTAAGAACCTTTTTATCACTTTTAGAAAACCATTTCACGATGCAACTTCCCAGACTATCTCTAGATGGTTAAAAATCATACTAAGAAGAAGTGGATTAAATACGGAGCTATTTACAGCTCATAGCACCCGACACGCAGCAACATCTGCAGCTGCCAGAAAAGGTGTCTCGTATGATACCATTCGGCTGGCAGCAGGGTGGACGGCGAATTCTTCTTCTTTTGCAAACTTTTACAATAGACCAATACATGAACAAGAAAGCTTTGCAGAAAGTGTTCTTAGTGGTGAAAACTAAATAGGTATTAGTTATGTTTGATTTACTGAATCTTGAGTTTATTTTTTCTTCTTGTTAAAAGTTTGGTTAAGTAAAATACCTTTTTATGTTGTATTGCAATTATAAATGTTTCTTCATTTGTCAAAATAGGCATTTATCTGTGTTGAATTGTCAGAACAATAAAAATGCCTATTGGATAGATTGTTGCAATTTGCTTTAAATATCTACATGTATACTTATTTACGAAACAAGGCTGAAATATAATTAACAGATCAAACGAACTTACCTTAGTGAAGTTCGATCTGAATTATATGAAGCCTTGTGAAGTAAATAAGTCCCTCCCTACCACATTTCCAAATTTCCCCTGGATTGCAACAATGGAGCTTTAAATAAGACTGATGCGACGGGCAAGGGGTCCGGAGGGCCGTTTGCTTTAAAATGTGTGAGACTGGACCACGAGTGGGGGTACTACATGTATACTTATTTACTTCACAAGGCTTCATATAATTCAGATCGAACTTCACTAAGGTAAGTTCGTTTGATCTGTTAAATATGTTATACATTAGATTTTGTCGATAATCACAGAATACGCCGTGTTTTGAATTGTACAAAATTTAATCTTTTTAAATAGGATATAACTGTATAAGTTCTAAAAAAATATGAAACTATATTGGAATTGCAGCAAAAAAACAACCTAAACTAAAACATACCAAAAAAATAAAGATATTTTTTCTAAGTTACCATTACGTTCGTGTTGGTGTTTCAACAAATATGTAAAATAGAAATTTAGCAAAAAATTGTTAAATTTGTAAACCGGTAAAGAATTTATAAAATAGTTTAGATAAAATACAATTGACATTTTTGTCACGGGAAAGATTTATAATAGGATTTTTAATACAAATCCCGTTGCACGTCATATATCAATTATAAGATCACGACCCTGCAGTGTTGTCGGCTTGTCTAAATTGTCGAGGAATGTAGGAAGTTTCAAAAATGTAAGGTTAGGTTATGTTGTTTAGCTTTATTATTATGAAACATTAATTTATTGAAGCGTATATGAACAATATATGATCCTCAAAAATGTTTTTCTCAGTTGATTCATTAGCAATCTACAACTGTGTTATTCTTCTTCTTGCTGTATTATCTACTTTTAATATTCAATAATCTGTTATAAAAATCGTTATATTATTTTGTTTATTTGTACTATATTTTTATTAAATAAATAAAATAGAGACATATAAAAAAGATAGCAAACTATTTATTGTTATTAAAATAAGACAATGTTTTGTTTAAAAAAATATATATTTTTCTTATAAGAAACAATTCAACTACAATATTCGAATTCCTACAAAAGGTAAATCCTTTCTCCTAATTCAAATCTGAATCACTTGAAACACACAACTGGTTGACGGCCGGACGTTAGAAATCGTTGAAATATTTCAATCTAAATACTCGACAACGTCGCATCAAGGCATGCCAATCGCTACAATGTCATTTCTTCATCATAAATACGAGTCTCATGGGCGTAGAAAATTTCAAAATTATTTAATGTAAATTATGGTTTTTTGAGTACTAAACATATAATAATGATTTATAAACTTTATATTATAAAGAATAAGACGTATATAAGCCAATATAATTGAAATAATTCTAAAATTATCAAAATAATTACGATTACTTTTTCGGTTTTTTAGTACTGTGACTACGTTCATGAGTCCTCGTGAATTTTCGTGATGTTTCGTATGATTTATCTTAGTTAGGGAAATTTTAATTAGTTGGCAGTACTATGACGAAAGAGGTACGTCACTCCTGACGTGCAACGGTATTTGTACTAAAAATCCTATATCAATAATCATCTATTTCTGGGCAATTGAAATATATTGCTATTTAATAATAATAAACTAACCTACTGTAACTATTAAACTAAAAATAAATATTTAAATGTCTCAGTTAAGTAATTTGAAATGAGTTCAAAGTTTCACGTTTAATATTTTCTCTTAGATTCTTCCTAGTATTTCTTTTTATTAAAAGAAAAATTATTTGCTTTCACGTATTTTTACAGATTTGACTGTATTTCTGCTCCATATCTTTTATTATATGAGTTCTATATAATAATATTTAAATAAAAAATTGTTTTTAAAATCGATGTTTTGGCAACAATTACTCAGTACAACAACGATACTTTCTAAAAATCACGCAAGCTTTAATATATACAACAATTTTAATTTTGTATTAATTCGAAAAAGATTTAATATTTGTGTGTTGAAAGTAAATGTATGCAGTGACCTATTTTATGGAAATTCTAATTACTTCAAGTAGCTAAATTAAAGGTTTATATTGAACCGCATAATATGGTAATACTTTTAATCTATACCATTCATCTAAACCCATTTTATCAAATACACACACAATTCATAGCATGTAAACTTTCATTAATCATTGGTGTAACAAGCAAGGGCAAAAAAATTTACCTAAGTTTCTAACTCTACAAACTATGTAATTTAGGTAGTAATATCAAGCTATTAATCCTTGGTTTATCTGTTTGGTAATTGTTACTATTTTTTAAAATATTCGTTCTATTTTCATATTAGTATGCTTTTTGTTATTATTATCAAAAATTTGAAACCTTATTTTATTATAATTGATTTAAAAGAGTTCGAATAAATATTTGTTTTTAAATATACTCTTATCACATATGTACTTTGGTAATAGCTTATAGTTTTCTTTAATCCTATATATTATGTTCTTTATCTGGCTTCACTTCTTTTTAATAAAATTGACGTATTTTTTTCAAACGTTATTTTTATCGTTGTATTTTAAATCTTTCACTTTAATGTCTTTGCACATCTGATGCTCTCAGTTACTTTACAATTAACTTAGTTTTGTTGGTATCATTTAGAATGGCTTGTAAAAGTTTTAGTTTTATTTATGTTTCGCTGATACGAAGAATATTACACTGTGTTTGTTTGTTCTTACAATGAATTTTATCTGTTTTTAAGGCCTGGCTATTTGTTATCGTGTTACTGTTTTATTGCTACTATTTCGGTTTTGTGCCTTATTACATCTTTTATCTTCAAAGAAATTTCTTCTGTAACTGATTGGCACAGTAGGACTTCTGTTTTTGGAACAAAACAAATTGAAAATATGTTTCATTTCAATCACTTTTATTCATTATTCGATGAACAAATTATTTTATTCATACACGTTGTTTTACCAGAAATGTTTAATGTATTGATTATACGCATTTTCGTTGATGAAATATTAATAAGTTAGTTTTTACTTTTATTTAGATAATGTATTCAAACTGAACGAAAAGTTTTATACATACATTTTTATCAGACAACTTTGTCTTAAAATATTCCAGTAAGAATATTAAATTTTAACTTTTGTTTCCTCTATCAGTTTAATTAAATGAAGAAATAGTTTTAAAAAAATAAACATTCTCTAAAATAAGTCACGCCCTTGTTTCTGCTTATTGTTTTTACATTAATTAGGTTATCAATTATGCCCCATCCAACACGACAGTTTTTTTTGTTTAAGCTGTAAATAGGTTTATAATTGCCATTCATATATAATAACAAAAAATTGGCTGTAACTATATTAATGTACATATAAATACATAAATTGAAATAAAGTGGAAAATAGATTCTCCCTTTACGGGTTGGTTTTTTGTTTTCATTTTTCATAATATTTTACACTAGGGAAATATCGCAGCATAAATTAAACTTTATTATTAATGGAAGGTTAAAGCTCTTATTTCCATTATGGCTCTTAATAAGTGGTTATTAATGCTACAGTGCACTATAGTGATGGTGTTGCATTATAAATAATATCATATCTGGAAGGATGAAGTATTGACATTATAGAAGATAATTTAGAAAATCTAATAAAAAGTTAGAGGTTTCTTACATAAACTTCAATAAAAACTACGTCGATTTTATATTCTGTGATATAAAGCCAGTGTTAGTTTACTTATTTATTTTTTGCTACGTCTTTCTAATTTGGTTTTTCAAATATTCCTTCCATTTCTACCAAAAGCTTCCTTCATTAATATGTACATTTGTAATATTATTTTAAATACATTTATCAAAATCTCACGGTAAAAATCTCCAGGCAGTTCAGAAAACGTCCCGTGGATTTTTATAGCTTCAATTCTTTAGGGATCACGTATTTTATTTAGGATGTTTAGATTTCAGATTTAAAAATAATTGGAATTCTGTGCCACATGTGTACACTTCGATGGTTTAAATTTCAAAGCTTTAGAGGTTTTTCTTTTTTAAGGAAGCTAAGCTGACTTCTTTTTTGACGTAGCTATTTTATATAACTGATTATTTTTTTATCAGTGTATATAGGCTACTTAGAAAGTTTGGAATAATTTTAAAACCATTATAATGAAATCCTTCAAATTTGGTTTTTATTAATGGGATTTATTTTCCATAATTCTAAGTTCTTATAATACAAAATACATGATTTTTAGAACAAATTCGATGTATCGAAATAAGATAATAATATTATTACTTTCACTAGTTTGAAATATTTGAGTAAAAGGTATTGAAAATTTTAGGAATAGAAAATGCTCAATAAAATAAAAATATACTTAAGATTCTTTTGCATAATGACAAAAAATACACGAAATTAAGAAAATGATGTTGTCAAGTTGTCAATCTCACTGTGTAGAAAATTAAACAATTTGGAAAAATTCACTATATCGAAAAACATACACTATTAAAAAATAATTTTTACATAAAACTAACTCCATCTTTGTGTATTATGGAAAAAGTAAAAATAATAAAATATAGAATGTTCCAAAAAATGTAACTATGCTGTAGTAGTTAATGAGACACACTGTATATGTTTTTTACTTTGTCAGAAGTTTGGGACATTCTGTTTATAACAACTTTTTTTTACCAATGTAAATATATGGTTTGGAAACCTCTGGCAGAACTAGTCTAATTTTGGTTATTTAACATTTTGACAAATCACTTTATTTTTTATTTGCCGAGATTTTAAAATTTGGTGGCGGAGTTCACAATTTTTTTAAATATTGGTGGATGCTTTTTAAATGAAAATAAATATTCATTTATTTTCTCAGTCCTAAATAAGTCTTTATTATATTTTCATTGTCCTTTTATATATGTGCTCGCATTGATTTCAGTTTTTTATGAATAACATCTCATTTGTGCATTTTCTTTACTTTCTGTTTAATTTGAAAGTTCCGTCTTAGTGTAGGATTTCTACTAATATTATTATCAATTTTTGTATTTACTCTGGATTTTTGTCAAAAGTCTCGATCTCAAATATTTAAACCTCTCTATTTGTTTAAAATTTACTTTTATTTATATTTTATTCTTATTATCAATGTTTTTGTTTGCATTTATTTATTTTCATGTAAATTTTCTGGAATTTTTTAATATTATTTTTTATATTATTTAATTCAGTGATTATTAATAAAAAAATATAAATCGGTAAAACTTTTTGCACTTTGTAAGCTCTATTTAACAAATGTTTTTGTAGGATACTAACTTCAGTTAATTTTTTTCTGAAATTATGCGCTGGTTAGTAATTTAATTAAGTCACGGTCTCATTACCTCTTTAATTATTCAAGAAAAACTTCTTCGCTTACTTTTCATGATTAAAAAGAAAAGGAGTATAACCCGTGCCATGCGTAATAATATAACCAAATTATTTAAAAATGAATCAATACGATGACTAAAACTCTTCCTGCATTGCATTGTTGTAAAGTATAACAGAAAAACGTATCAAACTGAAATAATACATTTATTACGAAGACACTTAAATTATGATTATAGCAGTACACATATATTCTTCGAAATTACTTTCAATTTATAGAGAATATTATTCAAAGGAACCCAAGGCTTGCAAAATAAAAAATATAAGGATAATGAGGATAATAAAGACAAATAACAAGAAAATACAATAAATTCTAAAAAAAGCGTAATGTTTTGCAGAAAGTTATGTAATCATAATCATAGAATATGTTTATGTTTATTTATATTTTTATTGAAACTGAAAAAATCGTTAGAGTAAACAAGTATTATGCTTACGATTAAACTTATGTAATATTTTAATTTTTCAAATTTTGAAATGAATTGCAAATGAAAATATATAATTAATGTAAATTTTAGTAAATTTATTTCAGTTTTTGACATCATACTATCATAAAAAAGATAAAACATTAAATTTATGTTTATATAAAACGTCTCATATAATTCCTTTTGTACACTTTTATGTCTGGAAGAAAACTAAAGCATGACCTATACTAACCGGTAGTATTTTATTGTTGGTATCGAACAGGCTGTCTGAAATTGATAATTTCCCATCCTTTATCACCCGTTGAAGTACAAGTCGATAAGAACCAATCAATTTATCGGAGAATAGCTTGTTCCTCGAATACAATTCTATGACAAGTAATTCATCTTCGTCAACTGGTCGGGCAACAGGCCAATCGAAAACCTGGAACAATAACAGCATGTTTTATTAAACGTCACATAAAAGATATGGAATTTTAATACACAAATTCATGCGAAAAAATGTAGGAGGAAATTTCTGGTGAAAATTGTAATTGGTTTTTTCACGCCAAAAGAATGGAAGTAAAATTGAGTTTCTAATTTTTTTTCTCAAATCGGAAGTAATGTAGAAACTTAAAATCTTAAATTCATTATTTCCTAAACCAAAAACATTATTAAAAAATCCTGAAATAAGTTTTTATTTTTATTTTTCTATATCGTGTACAATTTTTTTTGATTATGTAGGGTCATCTACATGTAAGTTATGATATCATCGGCTATTTTTTCAAAATACAATACCCTGTATATTATGAGATTTTTATATTATCTTTAATGAGTTGATTTCGGCAAAGTATAAATTAAGGGTGTCACGACAGGAGACGTTTTGTGGAATTATTCAGAGATTTCATTTAAAAAACTGGTGATATTTATTACAACTAAATTAAGTTTGATTCTACAAGCAACTTTTTGGATATGTTTCCTTGATCCTTGTTATTTTTTCTTTGTGTTATCTCATACAGGTCTGTACCTTTATTATTAGTTGTATGACTTGTGTAGCCACCTACCCTAACCGTTTTTCTACCCTATTTTGTGGTTTTTCTTGTTCCATTTCCCAAACATTTAATTTACTGGCTTCTGTTTTCTTCTTCCTTTCATGATTATTTTAAGTTGATCATTGAACTTATTTTTGCAATTATACTTGTTTATGTGGCTTTGTTTAAAACTGGCATTCAACAGGTGGACTTGTTTGTTAATATTTAGTAAAGTGGTATAGTCCGTTGCAAAATATAAGAAATGGACTTTCCAAATCCCTCGATAAGCTCTTCATGGGCAGGGTAGGCATTAGGATTGTGAATAATAAGAATGAATATAAATAAATCCTAAAGAATTATTTATTATTTATCATTTTTGTTAATTTAGTTATTTGTTATTATAAATGCAATACTATTAAATTTTAAAATTTTATTGATTAACAGTTTACATATTAATAATAAGATAATAGGTACTTACTATTATATATATTTAAAACCATTTGTTTAGTCTCAACCAAGAGATGGGTACGTTTACGTTTGTTTATTTCAGGCGCCCTGAGATCAAATTCGGGAATATATTCTTCACTTTCTGAATCACACATCTTAACTCTGTCAAATTCAAAAATAAAATAATATCTTAACGCGATTACGATAGCACTATTGTCGAAGATTATCCGGTATTAAGCAGTTCGCCGAAATACAACCCTGTTACAAATAGTACTAAACATGATGAAAGCGTACCAATGCAGCAGAAATTTCTACTGAAAGTCTGACGAATGTACAAGTAACATAAGGCTTAATATTGCCTATTCGAAATGGTTTTAATGTCATACTATCGAAATCGCTGCCGTTCTTTGGGGATTTGGGAAGTCCAATTATTATATTTTGCAACTAACTATATATGACACTTACCGACAAATTGGGCGGAAATATATAAAACCAAACAGGATGAAAAATTGCCGGCCGTCCGCTACAAGAAATGAACAAATTGACCTAAAGTTTGTTGACTCAAGAACAAGCACCGTGGACGAGTCCCATCCCAAAGCAATTTTTGTTGAAGCATTTTTAAAAAACAAACTTTTGCTTTAAAAGGGTGCTATTACATATTTGATACCCCATTGAGTAAAATCACGACATCTGTATAAACAGGCAAAAATACACAAGAAGAATATATCTGTAAGTGATTCGAAAAACTATATTGAGACCTTAGAAAGTTTACATACCAGCGGATAATTAGCGCATGTGATGAAGTGAAGCAGAATATTCTAGTTTAACAGAACGATCTACAATACCAATGCAGAGCGTCACATAAGTCCATAAGTCGTACAGTATTATTTCCCTCTTTCTAGTTCGAAGAAAGTTACTATATTTAAGAAGAAGCACTTACAATAGAATCACCGCTATCACCAGTTGGAGTGGTTTGAAGAATAATCAACAGGCACATCCAAGAAGAACTTAAAAATCGCGAAACACTGCTTTCATCAATGAAAAGTCAACAATTCAAATTAAAAACATATTTTACTTCACGAACCACTGTAAAAACTGTTTCACGGAACTATACTGGAAATAAAACAAGATGATATATAATAGAGACCAAACGATGCAAAAAAGATAAAGTTAACCAACATTAAACTTATTAAGATCGAGTAGAAATATCCAAGTTTGAAATGACACTGAAAGTGTGGACAAAACATTAAAATATATTATGGTCATCAGTAATGTTCGTTAAAAAATAGGTGAGCTGGTTCAAGAGGACGTTCCTAGAAGCTCCATTATCCTCTTAAATTCTAATGACTAAGTACATTAAACCAATGAAAAAAGAATGACGTACCTCTCAAAAGTAATAAAAGAAGAAGATTAAATGTATGGTGAGATCGGTGTGAACTTCCTTAAAACCACTCAACTACTGTCTCAACCAGGTTTTCAAGCTATAAAGAACAAGATATTGAAGAGATAAACTGTCCAGTGAGCCTTCCATATACAGTAGCCAATATGGACTAGGTATATCTTCTAACTTTTAAGAGAAACATTCTTTTAATTGTAAAAGCAGGATTAAATCTACTTTCTAATAATTTGTTTTAAGTTTTGCATTAAAAACCATAGCTAAACACTTTTCTAACGGTTTTAATGGTGGTTTAATAAATATAAATAAAAAAAAAAGGTTAACATTATTTGTTCTATGCAATATTCCGGACTCAACAAATAATGGTAACGTTCGACACCTAGTAATATAATATACTATTAAATGAGCCGAATAGGAACAAAAAGTTATATAAATCAAATTTTTCAATAACCTAATATAATAATTGTACCGATATAAGCTCGGTCTAAGACCTCTTTTACCAGTCTATCAATGGTATATAGATAATTAACTAGTATAACAATTGTATTAGGTAATTAAACTGTTTGAGTTTCTAATTTAATAAATAATAATTTGAAATTAAATGGTAAACAATAGTCTTCGGTAACCGAGTTTTAAAATATGCTGTCACCAAAACAATGCACGGTATTCTGAAAAGACATCGGATAAAGTAATAAAGTTAAATGAGGTTTTCCTTAAGGAACGTGGAAGTTCACTCTTGCTTATAAATGGTGGGCCAACCAGTAATTTAATTTAAAAGTAAGGGTTACAAATTAAAGATTTTTAATCCATCAAGAATGCAAATTTATTGAATATATAAAAAACGAACATATTAAGTAACTTAAATGGTTAAACATAAAACATGTAAAGCAAAAAAATGCGATAAGGCAGTTTTTTTTAACTAAAAATGACACTCAATTTGATTTAAATAATCTAGTTAAGAGAAAAAATAATCAAAAAGATGTTCTCTTCCTAGATTCGGAGCAGAAGGCCCAAGATTTATAGAAGTAAATTTAATCGAAAAGAAATAATACCTATTTTATATAAAAACTTGAGATACCCATGTAAATGAACTGGGAAGGATGTTTCTATGCCCGATAAAATTTCTTAATTATTATTAATTCGACGCTCATCCGTCAGAAACTCTACATTCTAAGCAACAGAAAATGTTAATTGGTACGAAATTACAATACTAAACTGAATTTTTTTTAGTGACCCCGTAGAATTAATTTATTCAAAGCTTTTATTAAAATTTATATAAATGGTAAAATTATTAAATGGTCTAAAACAAACGTACTAATTGATTAAAAAAAATAGTGCAATTATTCCCACATAAGAAAAGTCATAAAATGTTTCCCTAAAAACTAGTGACGGTTTTAGGTTACAATTTTTTGCTATTCCCAATTAGCTATATCGCAACTGACTAAATCAATGGTAAGGAATTGTAAATGTTTAATTGTTGAGCACTCGATGCTGAATTATGCCATAAAAATGATGTGATCCAAAATTACTAAACAAATCCGTTAGTTTTACCCTAAAGTTTACTCAATATTATCCCAAAAAATGGCTTTTTTTATCCTGGAATTGCGCCAACGACACTAGATGTGTGATTATAATTATTCTTAAAACTCATAAAAGAAAATTAAAATTTTTTAAACCACGAAAGAAAAATTCTAGTACTTGAAAACTGAGATGCCCAGGACAAGACTAAGTTTTGTTTGCTCTGACTCCCTTGCGAAATGTCCCTGCAAGGTTTTACGTTTATTTCGAAAAATATATAATGAAATATATGAATTTATATATGAATGAATGAATGAAATGAAGTAAGAACAAAGCTTGTACATAACAATGCAATTTTAATTTGGAAATGATGAATTTATTCGTTACTCTGAGGGAACACTTTAAAGAAACAGTTACATTTTATGGCACGTTTAAATAAAAAATTAGGGGTTATCTATTAGGTAAGAGTAGTCTTAGAGTAACTAATGATAATATATTAATATACAAGAATATACATTTCCTTTTAGAAAATATTATTTATATATTAATAATTGAGTAATTTTATTAAAACTATTTTTTAACAATAATTCATATACGATAGGAAATAAAACAATTCTACATATAAGAAAGTGAGATAAAAAAATTCAAATTCATGTTTTTATACTAACATACAAATAATTAATTTAATTAAAAGAAATATTTTTTGGAATTTTAAACTATAAAGAAAAATTAATTCTACTAAAATTCCTGGGACTTCATGTTAGTTGATTTTAGCATCCTTAATTGTGTTTTTTAAATTTGAATAAGTCTAGCTAAGTTATTTATAGCCTGTTGAAGGTTTGTCTGTTCGTTATTGTGTATGTACCATTGGATGCTGAAAGACGTTTTAGAATTAAATCTTTTTATATTGTCATGCCTTATTGACATCTGATCACCGATACACATCTGACACCATTTTCTCGACTCTATATATTTTTCTAGGACAAAACAGGAAATGTACATTCATTTTGAAAAGTTTTATATGTGACTGCAATGTTAAGCAGCTAGCTAAGGAATATTTATTTTGAGAGTAATAAAAATTTAGTAAGGGAAAGAACACCTGCAAATTATTTATTACTATTTATACTTCCATAATTTTGTTTATATTGCAAATAAACTATCTAGAGGATACAACCCTCAGGACATGCAAGACAATTTCTAACTAACACAGTACCATCTGCTGTTTTACACACTAGAAATAATTTGATAACTGATACAATGTTTTTAAGGTCGAGCAGTAAATTTTCCAGCTTTTTTTAAAAGCAGATATTATTTCCCATTTTCAAGACCCGATTATTTCAACTCTGTATGAAAAATTATGGTGATAATACATATACGTATTTCAAGGCGGTGCACGTAGAGAAAATTTTAAAACTTTAATTCATACAGAAGAAGATTTTTATCTGTAAATTTAAACTCACTTTAAAACTTAATATTTACCATTAAATTATCTTGGGAAATAAATATTTATTTATTTAAGAAAACAAGAATAAATAAAATCAGGCTTAACTCAATTTACTTTTGTCGTAACGAATCTAATTTATTCTGTTGATCTTTACATTTACTTGATAAAATATTTATAGTATAAGGATATTCCTTATTTAGTGTTTATCTTTGTTATATGTATTTCGCCATACGACTCTTAATCATCCCCTTTGTTGTTTCTGTAATAAAGTGGGATAATGGTATAATAGATAATTAGCCGGAAATTTAACCGTACGTTGTGAGTATTCTGTTATAATATTACAAGTAGTTCAAAGACAAATCAGTGTGGCCAAAATAAAATAAAGAAAAATCAACTATATGCATATATATTTAATAATATATCACTCAGAAAACAGTGTAGATCTACCTGTACATCCAGAAATTAAAAGTAAATAACATAATTATTATCTACAGTTAAATTTGTTTTTAAAAAATGATTTTCAGAAGTCTGTAGTATTGTATAATTCAACATTATATATTTTTTTAAGATAACATCTTACTAATTTAAAGTTAAGTTAAATTATATGAATAAGATGCATTTCTTTGTTACTGAAATACAAAGTATACAAAATCAATTTATTTTATTATTTTAATTAATTTTAAAATGATAACCTAAGTTTGGTCTTAAAATATTACGTATCTAATGTTAACACTTTGTGTATTACAATTTTGATCTATATATTTAGAAATAGCTTAAAAATGTATTTAAATAGTTGATCATTTTAATGTTTTCTTAACTTTACCTAAAACAATTTAATATTAAAAGGGATTTTTAAAGACATATTTCAAATAATCTAATTATAATTATTTGATAGATGATAGGTAAAAGTAGCTAATTCTGTTATTCATTAGCCAACGGTTAATACAAACCAAGAGTATTTTGAATAACAGATTAACGTAAATTCAATATGAGTGACCCAGAATCGTCTATGTTAAACTTAACAAATGACTTAGATTCTCTATATCTTTATACTCTTCTTGGCTTCTCGAACTTTGCAAATAATTTTTGTTATTTAAGGGAATATTCAGAAAATTGTCATAGGTGTTAGGAGTTAACTTGATTCTCCTGCTTTACCAAAGTTTTTTCCTGTGTATTCATGTAGCCAGAGTTCTTGCAGTCAGTGTTCTTATCCCGTGCATTTAAACCATTACAATTATATTTCAATATAATCAGCCAATGTTGGTATGATTGAATTAATTTTAAACGATCCTTACAAAAATATAAAAATGTGGACGGTATCCTATTTAAAATGTTTAAGTTTACTCATATGAAATAAAATGTGAGTTTACAACAACGTTTTTTCATACTATTTACAATTATAAAATTTGGATCTTTTTGTGAATAATTTCCTTATTCCGACAGAATGAATCTATATACAATTCATTAAAATAAATATCTGGCACTATAACGGAACTGGAAACGCTTAAAAAATGACAAGCTGAACAATAAATATTAAAAGAATAACAAAAATCGGGATATTTTTTAATTTATGTATTCACATGGGAACGAAGCATAAGTACTTGCTAATAAAATTATAGAAGACTTTTATGAGATTTGTATTCCTTCAGATTCATTGACCCAAGAAAACTAAAGACGATGAAAATCAGGGATCACCCAAAAATAAAATCTAATAAATATCTACCGTTTACTGCTTATTTTAAAGATAAAAAACTACAAGCATCAGTATAATTTTTTGAATATCAAGAATAAAACATCATTTCTTAAACATTCTTGAATTATATGATACTTTGAATATGGCATTTACGTACAAATTTTGTGGTATTTCGGTATACAGAAAAGGATAAGTTTGACAGATAAACGACCAATTGGAGAGATAAATTATAAATGTTAAGAAAAAATATTAATTGTAATGTACAGAAAATGTCTATTTAAGAAATAAAAAACATATTTTTACTAAATATATAACAGTAATATCTAAACTTAAACTTAATGACATCCAATGGCAAAAAGAATAAATAAAAGTAACAATATCTGTAATACATGTTTAAAACAAATGAGAATTATGAAAAAAGCAGAAAAAGTTAGTACAAGATGTGGAAGACGATTGTCAGAATAAAAGAGAGAAATGAAAACTGTATGGATTAGATTTTTCACTTAAGTTATTTTAAATTTTGATAACAAAATTTCGAATGTTTTTTAAATTTTGGTGGAAGAACTGTTTTACTTCGCCAATTTTAGCGATTTCGAATTATGGTGGATGTATTACTGAAGTTATTTTTAAAATCAAAAAAACAATTTTGCTCATTTTTGATCACATACATTTTGTTTGTGGTACACAGTGCAATGACAAGCTACCTTCACCTTATATTATTGATTAGCATGCGGTTTAAGGCCGATTTACATTTATTTACATAAAGCTCTTACGATTATGCGCATAACAAATTTGATTAATTAATTTAGTAAAAGACAAACTTTCGAATTAATGTGGTCTTTTGGTTTATTCAAACCGACTGCATCTGAACTTATAACGATGAGGTTTAGAGAGAAGATATTTCAAATAGATAGTAGCAAGTATTAAGCGTTCCCTGTATCTCAATTCATTAATTTCTAATATATTCAATTAGAAACATGATTTTTTGCTTAACGTATTAATATACATGAATTGAGTATTATGTTAATGCATGAAAAATGATTACTTTTAACAATAATTTACATCTTGAAAAAATGTATAGATATACGTCAAACGGTACGAATTTGTTGGTTTATGAATTAATGAAAGGACAAAAACTGTAATTAACCAAGAAATTGCTGGTGACGGCCATAGAAAATGGACATAAAGGTTTACGAGGGTTACTATTTATATTTCGGGAAAAGCAAAAGCAAATAGTTAAGGTGCGAGTATATTTTTATTGTTTGTCGAAGTACTCGGCACCATGATCGATATAATTTTGCATACGCTTAAACCTTTTTTCAAAACATTTATTCCACTCGGAATGAGGTATCTCCAAAACATGGTTTTTGAACCCTTTAACATCTTGTTCGGGAGATGAAAATCGTTAACGACGCAGTTTATTCTTCACGAATGGAAACAAAAAGAAGTCACTGGGTACCAAATCAGGGCTGTACGGCGGATGATCCGTCAATTCGATGTTTTAACTGTTCAAATAATCGCTTGTTTGAGCCGATGTGTGAGAGCTCGCATCGTCATGATGAAGAACGATCCAGCGTCTCTTGTTTGTTTTTCCTTATTTCACCAAAGACTTCTGGCTTCTCTAAAGACACAGTTTCAATATGACTAGCTTTTCGGAAGAAACAGGTGACCATTTTCTTTGAAGTGCTTCATGCGCGAACATGTTTTTTTGTATGTAGTCTACCTTGGAACATCCATACAGTCGACTGTTGCTTACTTTTGAGCTCATACGAATATATCCAGGATTCGTCACCTGTCACAATTTTATAAATATCTTTTGAAGTACCGGGACTGTCAAATTATTCGGGAACTAATGCCTAGGGATGTCTCAATCTCACAATATGACAAATAACAATATTACTTTATTATTTAGCTCGTTGTACAACGAACCACGACCTACTGAATTCACTATAGATATATATATATATATATAGCGATACACACAGGTTTTAGATGGAACTTCATCCCTAAAGCCAAATTAGGTTAAAAGATGCACTTTTATTGTGATAATTCAAGTCGAAAGTTGTAAAAAATCGTCGTTCGAAAATGTTCATGATTCAATTCTATTATTTGCGGAGACGAAATTTTCAACTCAATATAAAACGAACAAATAGCGTCCATATGATAAAATATTGTAAGTACGTCAAACGTCAAAAATGTCAAACTTTACGATGGAAATATTAGATGGATTCACAGGTCATCAGTATTGCAATGTAGATTTTTCGTTTCCGTTCTTTATGGAGACGAGCCCTGTATTTTTTCCATCATGGTTATACAATCAATCTTTTATAGCAACTAAAAATTATACTACATGTTCTATCTTTAAATATTTTAGGTAGTAAATTTGAAAATTATTAAAACTATTTTAGAAACTATTTAGCAATATTGGAAGATGTTCTATTTTATATAAGTTAAAAATTGTGAATTAAGTAATAACAATGATAATGAAATATTTTCAAAACTTGATTTCTTTGGTCTTAGAGGAACGCCTTTTAATATGCTTTGGTTTTACTTTCCAGAAAGAATTCAAACTGTTTATTTTGACGGAGAGTCGTCCTTACTTCTCTTGGTATTGCATGGAATTTCGCAATGTTCCGTGTTCAAATCGCTACTTTTTATTACTTAACGTCTGCTTCTTTTTTGCAGATACTAGTGCACTTCTAAATTTTATAAAAATAAGCATTTTCTTGAAAATAAGAGTAAATGGTTTTACTGTAAGTCTGGAGAGTCGTTTAACATTAACAAATTAAAACTAAATCTAGACCTATTTTACACCGGCATTACAAATGCTAAACAAAATTAAATGAGTCTACTAAGAGCGACACATGTCGGTTCCTTGAACTGGAATGTTGAAAAAATTAGCAAAAATATTAAATTCCGAAATATATCTTGCTTAGACATTTAAAAAACATACAAATGCATCAAATGCTATCCGAATCTTTCGACTTGAAAAAAAGTTACACTTGGCATTCATTACAGATACATATAGTGATATTTATTTCAAACCTTACATGTCTTATCAATGCCCTGTATGTGAATTAAGCTTGCTTTTTAGAATATACACAAATTAAAATATTTGTTGTGAATTAAGATTATCAAAACTAATCTACAAGGAGTGGTGATTTAATTAGAGTGACACGCTTCCGACTTGACAAAAAAAATCATTAGATGTTCGACTATATAATGAAATTAAATCCAAGATTAAAAATAAAATCTACTAGTTAATCAATGTTTGTATTTGACTATTTGTTTTTTGTATATTTATTTAATAAGTTAGTCATACGTCATACATCTATAACTTTACATAATACTAAATAAAAGTAAATAAATGTATCAAATTTGCTATGTTCTTTTAGGATAAACTGACAATGATGTCATTTTTAGTTATTTTTATAGTCGTAAGATATGAAACTCAAATGTATTACGTAGGATAAAATCGAACTCAAAATCTTGCCACAAAAATTTTGTATTATATTTTGTACTTCTTCAAAAGACTTTTAACATATGAAATATTTTAAATCAACGTTCCTTCAAAACCTTTTTTTATTTCTCTCACTTCACTTTCGTGATGACGATATATATAATTCAGGAACGATTTTATAACAAATTTCCACATTATAATATTGAGACATTGTTCTAACAATTGCATTATATTTTTCAATGTTTCTAGTAGCATTTTTGGCAACATCAAATTCTTCTTATAATTTCATTTTTATAGTCAACAAAATAATAAAAAAAGAGTAAATGTGATGGTTCACTTATGGGACAGCGACCATTAAAATTTTTGGTCTTCTGACGGGTAGTATACCCGAAACTAGTGGTGGTCTTCTAATTTTCATCAACAAGTCACTCATTTTTATATAGTCTAGAATTAAACGTTTTAAAGCATGTTCAATTCTTTCACTAAGTAGATCCCAAATATTAAAGACATAGCCAATGACAACAATATAGTATTGGAAGAATTTGATTTACCAAAATAGGCAACTATAAATATTGAAAAATATAATGTAATTGTTAGAACTTGAATGTTGTAATGTGGAAATGAATTATATAATACGTCATCTCGAAAGTGAAGTGAGAGAAATCAGAATGGGTTTTGAAGGAACACCGATTTAAAATATTTCAAATGTTAAGTCTTTTAAAGAAGTGAAAAATATAACTAATATTCTTAAATATATCATGGAACAATTACGTTGTGTTTTTCTAGAGTAATATCTATCGTATTTTTTTCAGTTATGGCACTTTTCTTCCAGGGTAAAGATGTATTTTTTTGTAATTTTGTTAAACTTAACGTTAAAAGATATTTTTTGTAAACACTTATTAAAAAATAATTATAATTTGTTTCACTGTCTGACTCTTTTTTTTAGGTCTAAATAAAATGATTATCCAAAATCCAAAATTTTTGTTGGAATTGAAATATATTTATTGAATTTATGAATAAATAAACAAGGGTAAGGATATTAACGCAGAAAGACAGATGAATTCGTATTTAATACAGAAATAAGTCAAAGCGACTCATTGTCTACAAAATTAGTTATTTTATATGTCATTAGAACACACAATGACAAAATTAGATAAGGGTAGCAAGGCAGCCGAATAATAGCTTTTGTGAATAATATATATTTATATAATATTCTATGTATTATCTGGGGTCATGCTTAAAAATACAGGAGAATGAGATATGCAATAAAACTACTTAAAGGCAAACTGTAAACATCTAAAAATTAATAATAAGACTATTGAAATTATTTACAATATAAACAATGATGTTGATAAAGAAAGAAAAACAATTACTACTAACAGAAGGAACAGGAACAGAATACACTTTTGGTAATGTTCATACAGCTCTGGAAACTGTCAGAATAGTACTTTTTTGGAACCATGTTTAGAACATTGAAGGGACGATTCCAAAAATGACCGAATATACAGGGTGATGTATTTAAAAAACCAAAGTGACTAATAATATCAGAGAAACGGCAAATCTACCAACATTGCAAATATTAAAAAATTTGTAGAATATTAATAAAAAGTGAAACTAAAAACTGCCTACATTAGCAAAGATTATGAAATTCTTAATTACTTATTCCCGATCTTTCCAAACTGTATCAAAATCCAGAAAATAAATCACACTTTTACTACATTAAAATATACCCAGTAATAACGATTGCAATAATTTATTTTATGTTCTTAATAATTACAGTATACCTGATCAACTATTATTAATTCGGAACCATCATCATCTTCTAAGATTTTTGTAAGATGTGAAACACCTGAAAAAAAGAAAATTAAAATTAAAATATGACAAATCAATATATCATTTGTGTAATTTTTATAAATATTTTATTTTGAGGCACACAAATAAAAAATTAAATTAAAAAATGCCTGGTGCCTAAATAAAGGTTGTGCCAGGTAAGAGTAGAAAATTACCATGAATAAAAATGGTCTCTTTTAAATTAAAGGGAAATTTTAAACACCTTCACTAACGACTTCAATGGCTGCGGTTTTAAAAATTAACTGGCCCAGAACCGGACTTAATACAACTTAAGCTATGAGACAAAAGTGCGTAAGAATGAACTGAAATTTACGGTGAACCGTAATACAAATCATTAATAGTCATTTTTCTAAATGTAACTATGCGTGTTGTTTATATATACAGGGTCTTTCATGCGAAAAAATTTTGTAGAGATTTCTCGTTGATGAAAATAAATTATAACTGGTTTTTCCTGTAAAAACATTTTTCATCTCATCTCCTAAAGAGACATCACCCCGAAAAGGGCAGAATTACTAATGAAATTTTATTATTTTTTTAAGTCCGAGATAATATAGAAGCTTGAAATTTTAGAATTTATATACACTCATAAATATGTAATAACGGAACTTTTTCAGTAATACCATTATGTTATAAAAATTTATGTTGAATTTTAATTTTGTTATTTCACTTAATAAACATGCAAGCGCCTTTTGATTTTTTGAGATAAAAAGAAGTTAAAAATAAAACATAAATTTGGAATAATATTTTTAATTTAAAAGATTCATTCTAACATTCTGACTTGAAATAAAATATGGATTGCTAATTTCACCCTCTTATAACATATTGGTGCTTTAAAAAAATCCATAATTTCCCTACTGTGTGCACAAAATCCCCAAAATTTCAAGTTTCTACATTAACTCGGATTTGAGAAAAAAATTAAAATTCAATTTTAATTCTATGCTTTAGGGGAAGATCCCTCATAATTTTTAACGAGGAACCTCCTACTGAATTTTTTCACATGAATTTAAAAACACCCTGTTTATACATACGGTATGGCAGCAGAGTCTAACAAGAACATACATCCACGTGACTGTGTCTGCTCTACGTTTTTTCTTTTTAATGGCGTCAGAGAAATAAATAGTTGATTATGAACATTATGATTGTGATGGAAAAATAAATTAAAAAAAAATTCTAATTTGAAACATTTTCCAATTTTACTACACACTATTGGAAACTGTTTACGATTTAAAAAGCTAGAGAAATTATATATCAACCACTGAGAGAAAAACTTTTTGTAAAAGGAATAAATATAAGAAAAGTTAAAGAAATTTGCAAATGGAAAATGCATTTAGCTTCTAACAACTCTTTTATCTCAATATATATCTTACACCAATTCAATGTTATCGAATTTTCATGAATTTTAATTTAATTTTCTAGAAAGGTTTTTTGAATATGAAATTACATTCCATAAGAATATTATTTATTATTAGCCTTTTTAATTTAAGCTCTAAGCTTAGCGATAGTCGAGCATTAGAATGGGAAATTATGGGTCAGAGGATATCCAATTAGGATAGATACATCCATAGCAATTATCAGAATTCTAATTAATAGGTGTGGATAGCAGCAGACAGTGTTTAGAGACAAATATACTAATTAACTGATCAGAACTACAGTTGCATTTATATATCATGTATTAATTATTTTTATTACAGGTATACACAAATTCAGTGATATAATTTTGAAATGCCATTGTAAAATATACTGAAAATTTTCATTAATAAAAAAATGTTCGGAAAAAATATCAATTTCCGAATATTTTAAATCCAGCCTTTTTCACATAATTTCTTGTATAATGAATAAATAATTTAACCAATACCATTGTTTCCATATTTCTGTACTGAATATTAGGCAAACAGCGATATTGCGCTAAAGTAATTTTGACAAACAAATCGAATTTCATGTAGGAGCTTTATTGGTATAATGAATTTTAAGTTAGTAATTTTGCAGAATATTATAGAAGTGTTCGGCATTATATCCTCTTATATAAAACAGAATTTAAAAATCTGATATTTGTTACAGCTTAAATATTGATTTTTGATTGTGTTTAATAAATAAGAAAATAAAAGAAATTTTTACAGGTTTATCAAATGGAATTATTCTTGAGTCTTTCCTACATTTGCTTTATACGAGGGTTATTTTTTTTCCAAGGTGCGATCGGTCGCAAATTTAAAATTATAATGAACATCCATTGAAAATTTGCGCAGTGATAATTCAGAACCAGAAAAAGGGGTGATATGTGACATATATTTTAAAGAGTGTTTCAATTCTCCAGCTAGCGGTGTAAAAAATGTATATTATTTTTTTTATAAATGAGACACGAGGTTTTAAATATTTCAAATATTCTATTTTTTGAACCTCATGAGAACGGTATTTTTATTTTATATTTTTTATTTTTTAAAATTTATAATTTTTAACAAATTGAAAATGACTAAAAACGATAATTTTAATGACTTCGTACAACCCAATCCTAACTAGAACTGTCTTGATTCAAAGTTCGATGGAAACACATTTTCAAAGTATTTGTTGACCAACGATTATAAAATATTGTTCTCTATATAAAAGAAAACAAGGCTCTTTTATTTTATTATATTTAAAAAGTATTTAAGTTAGAGTTTGAACTAATTTTCATGTTTTTTTAGAAATCTGTAATAAACTGTCTATCAAAATATGGGATTTTTTTATTCTTTCCACATATTTTTGTATTGATAATTCATAAAATACAAGAAAACAAAATAAATTTATACATTAAAATAAAGTTGGAGATAATATTTATTGTATATTTTATAGATTTTCTGTAAGTATCTTATTTAATTTTTTTCACGTTAATATTTTGTATACTAGATATTTTACCTTATATCGTAAAAATTACATTTTACATTCTAAATGGGAAAATAAAAACTATATATAGCCTATATTTGGAATTTAATTTTTTTTTTCTATAAAACACATTTTGTTTACATAAACGAAATAATATAAAATTATAAATATTTTATATATATATATGATTTAATTCGAAATATAGGCTTAAAGATTATTGTTTTTGCTATGTAATTTTTACAATATAAACTGAAATATTTTGTATATATAAACAATTTATTAAGAACCATTCCAAAAGTTTTTTCATATAATGTATAAAGGTTATACACATAATGTACATAGTATATTTCCACAATTTTTCAAGCTTGCTTACATGATGTATAATGTAAAAGAAAATTATATATTAAGAGCGCAACTACATACCTTTCTTTCCGTCATTTACATTGTATATCATGTAATTTTACACAATATATTAAATTGTATTACAAGATATATTTGCTTTCTATGGCGAATGTATTGGAAAGTCGGTACCACGCTACGAAAAATATCTAAATTGAATTGAATTATGTTGAGAAGTAGTTGGAAGGTGTTGCTAAATGTTCTAAATGAAACATTTTTGATAGTCATTGTATTTTTAAATTCGTTACCGATTGGATGCAAAAACAATAACTCTCGTACATACCACACTTCATTACAATTATCCTCTATTTTTAAAAATAAACTCGTTATAATACAGAAAATTGGACCTTTTATTTTCAATTCATTACTTCATTATGTCGAGTACACTGAGTTCTATTTTTCTTAGTATATCAGGAGTATATTTTTGTTAACAAAATCACCTCATTTTTTCTTAAAACATTTTAAAATTGACTGGCTCTAACAAATTTAAATGGCTTTATTTTAAAAGATATCCATCAAAGGGAATATCCTGTATAATGTTCGGAGAAAACATTTTTCACAAGGTTTTTTTCTGTGCCGAATAAAGCAATATATTCTTCACTAAGTAATTAGTGTGCGTTGACAAAAGCAATTTTTCACAATGCGAACGCAGTCAGGTTTTTTAATGAAGATTTGGACCCTACCAGATAATGAATGGTAAACATGGTTAGAAAGCAACATCAACATGAAAATAGAAACTAAGAGTACGGCCATTAAGGATGTGCATATATCCGTACAAACGTCCTCTTTATTTGACTGAAAATAATGGCGTTTTTATTTTATTTTATTTGTAGGTGCTTGGAATAGAAAAAAATATACAAGTATTACACAAACTGTTTCGCTTAAAAGTCCCACCTCTTTATCTTTGTTATTAATTAGGAAATTAATTACGTACGCTAGAGATTTTTCGAAAAATAAATACCTGAAAATGCAATGGTTTCATAACTATTTAAAGAAAGAAAAATATATCGGAAAAATAACTAAGTTATAAAACTGTTTCAAAACAAATTTCAAAAAAGAAGTAGAAATGGAAATAGCATGAATGATTTATTTAAACATTTAAAATATTAGTCAAAACAAAGTACATTCGGAAGCATTTAGTGGATTTTCATTGTTTGTAATTTAATTACCATGTGGAAATATATATATATAAATCCGTAATTTTAGTTATTGTGACAAGTGACAGAAAAAGCGGGGGACTTAAAAATAGATAAACTTAACAAATTGCCATTCACAGAAAGGCCCAATAACTGATTCTTAAATAATTTCTGGTAAACCAAAAATAAAGAATGACTTCATTAGCAAATTGATCAATGAAAAAAAAAATTATTCGCCTTAAGTTTTCTAACAAAGTTTGTGTCAATATCTTAATTAATAACGAAGTTAAAAGAAGTGGAAACAGTCTATATGAATTGTATCTATTTCACTTAATCAAAAAGAAAAATATTTTTTTGGTTATTTTAAACAAAACAAGATAAAAGTATAATCAGTTTTTCAAAACATAATATTGAGGTAAACATAAGAATTCCTTTAGGGTCAACATTAACATTGCGCACAAGCTTGAACAATAGAGGAAAAGAGAATAACTTTTAGCTGTTTAAATTGAATACGTGTTTTACAAAGAGATAACTTGTTGTCTGTGTACATGAAAGGAGTAAAGGACAATAGGCAAATAGGAGCTTTGTAATGTATTTCGAAGAGATATTTTTCAAACTATTTAAAGAATTTCCACAAGAATTTTAGAATATAGATTTTTCCTAAAAATAAAGTACCTATATTTCTTCAAAAGAATTGTTGGTAACTACTTACTAAAACTCCCATCAAAATGTCATTATTATTATTTTACCGATAATATTCTGAGTTCTCGTTGAAATTTAGAATTCATAATAACCTCAGAGTTGAATTCAATATCTTTTGTGTGACATTAAACTAGATAAAAAATAATAATATTGCTAAGTAAAAAAAATGCTCATGTTTTCGTTAAAATGTCCTTATGATATAATATCAAAGCTTTAATAAAACAAATTTTGTCAAATAATAATGGAAATGAATTATTAAAAACTCTGAGATCAAAGAAAATATTTATATTGAAATACTGAATTTCTATAAATTTAAATCATAATGAACAAGAAATAAATTCACTATTTTATGTAAAAAACATAAAATATCAATAAAACGTTATCCATTGAGATAAATAATAAAATAATATTGGGTTTTATTTAACGATCATCGTATATTAC
The DNA here is from genome assembly GCA_951812935.1 of Hermaeophaga mercurialis. NCBI lineage: Eukaryota > Metazoa > Arthropoda > Insecta > Coleoptera > Chrysomelidae > Hermaeophaga > Hermaeophaga mercurialis. The sequence continues at coordinate 42,375,047 of OX638358.1, forward strand.
AAAAGAGTATGTTTAACAAATATATATGATTCAACTGAATTAATGTACAGATAAAAAAGCAATCTGAACTTTACTGTTGAGCTCCAATAAATCTGTAATGTGTAATTTTAGTTTATGGAAAAATTTTTACAGCTTTCCTTGGATCTTTGGTTATCATCTTTGATACTTTCTGTTTGAAACTCAATATTATTTGTTATGTTATAATATACCTATTAAAAATTAAATATACCGAAACGAATAAATAATAAATTAATAACAAGAAAAAAATGCAAACTATGCTAGAGGTGACTGAAATCTGTAACACAAATTCGGAAAGTATGTTGAAATATACTACTATTAATTATTAAAAAATAATTGAATGATATTTATTCTGTTTAGTATGTACATTATCTCAAATCAACGGAATTAATTGTTATAATTTTTGTTTAATGTTAATCTGAACTCAAACCAAATGCAACCTGATATTTAGTATTTCAAACAGAGTGCAGTTAAAAACAAAAGTACATAATATCTATAAGAACTCTATAAACTTTAAGAATGATATTGAATACTCAACGAAGATATACTTAAATTAGATCGTTTTACATTCTGAATGTTTTTTTTAATTCTAACAACAATATATTCCTTTGTGATCGAGCCACTGCGACACTCTCTGCTAAACATAATGGTGAAGGAACCCTAATTAGAATTCAAGTCAAACTATGTAGTGCTGTTAGACAATAATCCATATGAAATGTGTATTATCTGCAATGACTTTAATCTAGCGAATATCAAGTAGATCCTAATCCCCATTCATATTTTATACCTTCAAATTATAATGATAATGATTCTAACCAGTTAATAGAGACAATTTCGTAATGCGGACTAGCCCAATTTAACTACCACCAAAATGTTTCAAACAATACTTTAGATTTAGACATTTGTCATGCTTATTGTCGGAATATACACATGTTTTAACTAATAAAACTAATATGGTATACCAACGTATATAAAAGATCATGTAAAAATGCTTGACAGTAATTCGGATCACTTTTTAGAAAAAAAAAATATGCCAGTTCTCAAGAACCTAGAAATACAGAGAAGAAGTTTCGGTATTTTGACATACCAAAATCTAGGTAGACTGAAATATATATTAAAATGCTTTGGAAGACTGTGAAAATTCAAGATAAGTATTATTTATCTTTCCATATTTACAGAGAAGAAGTGTAACGGAATTAAAGGGAGGATAGCAAAATATCAAGAATATTTGCGACATATAGATGCAACAAAAAAAAACTATCCCAACAAAAATAAGTCAAAGAGGAAAAACTGGTGGAACCTCAAGTGTGTGAAAGAAATGGACAATAGAAATAAATTACGATTAAATGAGTTAGAAACTGGGAAAGTAGAAGATAAGAAAGCATACAGAAAGCAAAGACACAAAACACTTACGCAGACAAAGGAAACTGAGAAAAAGCAAGAAGTTAATAATCTTATCTGACGATGCCAAAGGATGAAACAATTGTTATCAGAATATTTAAAATGTTTTGGAAAATCGCGGAATTTTAAGATAAGCATATTTTATCTTTTACATTATTCCAATGTTAAAAAAGGGAAATGCAACGAAGTATAATAATTACACAATGATAGCCAAATTTAGGTATCATGGTTTAAATACAATTTATACGTCTCCGCCACAGATCTACACAGTACTTTATTATTAAGTTGATTCCAATCCTTAACACACCGGTCCTGGATTTTTTTTATTTTTGATAAGATATAAGTTTCTGCTAGTTATAAATAATTTTTACAAAAATATTATCGATATTAAGCCGCCCACATCTACGTCATCAGTTTGTGTAGATTGTAGCTGCCCACGTCCTAAGATATAAATTTTTGCCTGTTAAAAATAATTTTTTCAAAAATATTAATTGATATTATTTTTCCTTTGATTAAATTATCGTATTTTCTTCTAGTTATTATATCATTAAAAACCCTGGGGTTTAAATTATGTTATTACATTTTTGTAATTATGTGCATTGTTCGGTAATGGAGCAACCAAAATATTAACATGAAACTGAATATTTTTTGTAAACTGATATTGTACTTTCTTTATCATTTATATTTTTTATATTTCAGATAATCCAGATCAATTTGACCGATCTGGAGGATCTTCTAAGCATAAAAAACACTCCAAAAGAACAACAACAACCAAACAAAAAAAAGATAACGAGGGGAGGAGGAAATATTGAGACAAATAAAAGAAGGATGCATTATATTCTTGGATAAAAGTAAGACGGTCAGTGAGAAGAAATTGGAAATCAACTCTTCTGAAGATAAAATAAAAAAAGGAAGAGTTGAGTTACAAAATCTTCTCACACAATTAAAAACAATAAAAAGAGCCATCGATGAAACTAATGAATCGGTGGGTGCAGCTATAGAGAATGAAAAAGGTTGCGATTAGAAATTAGACAAACATATAAATCGTTTGAAAATTTTGACTTTTAATTATATAGATGTAGGGATAATATTAGTATATTTTAATATTTTTATTGTAGTTTTCCCGTTTTAAATATCTTTTATTATAATAAATGCTGCATTAAAAATATTTTCAATTTGATTGATTTAATTTATTTCTGAATTAAAAAATAGAATTTTGAACTATAAAATAAATATAATATATAACTTAATAAATAGTTTTAAATTATTTTTAATTGCTTTGTTTGCACTAGATGTATACCATTTTTTAAAGACTAAAAAAATAATTCATTCTATAAACTTTTATTTATAATTGCTGCCTGTTTTTTAGAAGAGAACTATCATAGATATAAGATTGTATCAGGATTGTCTTTGTTCCCCTTTAACGGAATTGCACGTTCTTTTGAGCTCAGCTCCTCCAAATGATTTTTTAATGATTCTGTAGCACAGAGACGTATTTTATTAATATGTTCCAAATACATTTCTACAAAATTTTTTGAAAATTAAAATTACATTTGAAAATAAATAAAACAATACAATATGCATCGATACAAAGAAATCCTTTAAATTACAAACAATAAAATTACAAGAATCACAAACGATCGGATCCAGTGAAAACTACCAGAAAGGATTGATATTACCAAGCGTCGATATCAAAGATAAGCCAGAATAACAAATCTTCGTCAGAGGTAGGTTAAAGGTAAAGATAGTAATAAACATGTGCGAAAAGCCGTCTAAATAGATGTTCTCCAATTAGAAGATTTTCAAGAAAGTATTCTGCTATTGAACTCGAGATGTAAACTTAATTAGAAAAACAAAGGCAAATGGAAAACAGAATTATGCTCAAATTAAAAAAAACAAATAGATAATAGCACCCCCCTTCAAAATTGAAGATTACCAGACAATTAAGGAATGTGAAAAATTGCATAAAGATATTGAATCAACAGCAGCTGATGCATTCATATTAAATTGAAAATAGTTACAAATTTTTGTCCTTTTGCGATCATATTCTCTTGATATAAAGGAAAGAGCATCGTAATACGTTTACCTAGCAGGAGCGATATTAATAGAGAAGCACTTCGATAAAACAATGTTCCACAATCCTGTATTCTCTATACAATCATAATCTCTATTAGTAACTCTACCCTAAAACAATACGGGACAATATACAAACAATGTAGGAAGTTATCTTAAAGTACAAGTTTTTCTTAAAATTTCTAACAAAAGAACAGAAAGAAATTTTAAGCGGGGAATTCCTCACTAATAACTGTTACAAGTCTGCTACAGTTTTCGTTTTAACGATGAGAAAGAAGGGGCATTTTATAGGGTCAACATTTACCAAATACATATTCACTTAGCACACTAAAATGCTCTTTCCTACTTAAAAACTATATACCTTAACTAAAGTCTATCGATTGAAACCTTATCAAAAAGAGCTGTATATTAATAGCATTGACATTGGCTCAAAACATTCTCAAAAGTTAAACTCTCCAGATGTATTAAGCTGAATAGTAAAATAAAGGACTTACGTGGAAGAAAGTTCAATCCAAATTGTACAGTTGAGCCCTGGATAAACATCCCAATATAAATTTTAACCCACTATAATTTAGATATATATTTATAAACAATTCATCGCTGATTTGAAAGTGCATAAACAGTGAGACTTTTTATTACAGTATCATTATGGAAACATTTGAGTCGGAAATTATCAGATACAACTATTATTGAATGAACCTGGTCCATTATTTAATTCAGTTTAGCATAATAATATCGGACGTATTTTTTTAAATTAGTTTTCCAAACAAAATGGTTTTGGTTAAACTGATTCATTTTTAATATTTTACTGGCAAAATATTCAATGATACTCAATTTTCATTTGAGTACCTTTTATGTATTTGTTGTTGATATTACTACCCATGATATAATGAAATTAAGTCCTATTGTGTAGACAGCTAATAATTTCCTTTAGGCTTTTGGTTATTTTTCAATTAAATCATAGTATAAGTTACTCATATAAATCCAATTACTGTGACAATTGATACAACAACCCACAAGAAAAATAAAAATATTAATTGGTTCGCTATCAATATTATCCAGCACACAATTAGAGCCGCAGATGTTGCCAATATTCAATATCCTAATAAGCAAACACTCTGAAAAAATTATATATAGTCATAAACGTGCAAAGAAGTCTCGGAATATTGTGTCTCTAATAGGTCTGTTTAAGATATTAAGGTTTGCTTGTCCGATTTGAAAAGTGCTTGGGGTATTTTGGAATGTGCATTTTCCCTTGCACATATCCTTCTTCTTCATCAAACATTTTTAATTTTACTGTGTCAGTATAATTTTTGTAACTTCGATAAATAATTTAAAAATATTAATGTTGGTCTGGCAATTCAAATATTTAACTAATTGTGAGAAAAAACGAATGTCTAATTTTACAGAACTACTTTCATAAATTTAGTTTTATGGGCAATAATAATTCAGTTTTGAAACAATGGTTTGATGAAAGGAGTAAATTTAATATTTATGAAGAAAAAGTTCTTCTGGCTTGCTCACAGTATACAATTGAAAATGTAATATTTTGCTTTAATTTAATACTATGTGAAAACCATTGAAGATAAACAAACTACTTACATATCCTTCGTTAATTTATTTATTTCTATTAGCGCTGAAGAAATGTATATTCCCTGATAAAAATGTACAAAATAAAAGAAGAAATTTAAAGGAGTAATACTGTATAAAAACTATTTTCAGATTTCAGAATACTTACAGCCTACAAGAAAATTAGAAAAAAACAAATAACACAAAAAAATACAGCCGATTCATTTATTCAATAATTCTTTGCTAGAGATTTTTATTCATAATGCTCAAATACAAGATTCATGTTTCATGTTCCACTTGTATATTTTTTTATTTAAGAAAATTATTACTTACTCATAAAATAAACAGCCCTCAACCCATATTGACTATTTGCTCTGTGGGTTGTTCATTTTACTATCCTAAAGTATTTTTGTTAGAATTAAATAAAATTTCAATATTTTTGGAAAACATAGGCATGAGTTGTTATGTTTGAGCACCTCTTAAAATAATAATGTCAGTAAATTCAACATTTATTTTTGACCTTAAATAAACTATTTTCAGGCTGATTTACATTTCCCATATTTTGAAGCATTAATAAACTGAACAATATGAATATTCATACTTAAATACACAGAGTATAAGTTATAAAATATAATGCAGCAGGAATGTGAGAAGCATGCATATGGCATATTTTAATGCTATTTCTTCACGTATGTTTAAAAATTTGAGTCTTTCGTAAGATAACTTTTAAAATTAAATTTTAAACAAATAAATTCTAATCCAGAAACTCGCTAGTATAATTTTAATTACATCTACATTCAGTTAACAGTCAACATTAATTCTTCTGTATTCTCTGTAAAGTGGCTTTCTATTCATTCTCAAGAAATTGTGGTCAAGCAACATCTTGATATAATACTTCTTTAAAAGTCTCAATTTGAGAAAATTCTCGATGATATAATCAGGCCGATTATATTTGCAACAATATCGACCTTTTAATATTTTAGCTACTCTAACAAAATGGAAATTTAATCTAGCTTCATAAAACCAATGCAGACAATAACTTTCGAACTTTGATAATAGTTCGGCGTTAACTTTAAAAATATATGGTTATTGTTAATAAAATCTACAAAATTGTTATCTAGAAACTGTTTTATGTGTTCGTTATTAAATAAGATCGTTAATAAAATTGGCAGGATCATATTTATCAAGACACTGGATGGAATGGATATTGACATGGTTGAGGATACCTTGTTCATGGCCTTACTTCGGTAAACTCTTAATGGTTTGATTAACATTGTCTTACCAGGTCTCGGTGAAGCTCACTATTATTATTATGCATGTATTATTATTATTTTGGAAGCGTTATATTATCTCTAAATTGCTTTAGCTGGTATATACTCATAGCTGGAAGGTATACGTTCATAAGAGCTTAAGTTCCTATTTATATAGAGTAGGTCTCTTCCTGCTTAATTTTAAATGCTTTCTTCAGCAATTGAGTATATGTTTTGGACAATGTCTTGCTAAATATTAGATATAGAAATAATTAAGATGTGTTTCCAATTATTTCCTTTTCATTGAAATAAAAAATCCAAAATTTTCCAATTTAAAATAATCAATAAAAACACAGTGTAGAATTTTATGCATAGCATGATATTTTTTTAAGATGAATTGTAAAATAGCGGCTCAATATCATGTACACATAAAGTCTATGTGCTTATTCTCTATATAAGTACACTCAATAAATAACTAAAAACTGCGTTTTCTTCAGTAACTTTAATGAAGATAAACATTTTTTATATAAAAACTTTAATAATATGGACTTGGTCAATAGTTGGACAACTTTCTCAAAATTCAAACTTATGTGATGGAATTATTTTTTTTCTTCTGTGAGACTTTTAAGCGTTTTTAGTAGCTGCAAAGTTACAAGGAATAAAGAGATAGATAAATATAAAAGGTAAATGTCTTCATTTGTTTCAAATGTTCTTTCTAAATGTTCAGTGAATCAGTTAGCCATTTGTCGGCTCCTTTTTGTCCGACTACCATTTATATTCCTTATTGGTGGATTTTGTGAATTGGTTTTTATAATCTTTTAATGGGTTTCCAAAATAATCAGTCCGTTTTACTCTAATGTGCAAGTTCCTTCAGATATTCACTAAAATCTAAAATGCTAGGGTTTCTTTCTTAATTCCACGTCATTCTTTCTTTTGTGTTACTGCGAAGAATTATTTAATCTTGTTCATAAAACTCTACTTTGTTCCATTTCTTTTTATTTTCGGAAAATAGAAGGAATATTTTCCTATCAATACCAAAGCTTTTTTTTAAAACAGTTTTATTTTTTTATACCTAGTAAAATAACTTTGTTTGGTGAACTGTTCTAATTTTTATTATCCCTAAATTTGTCCACTTACCTTTATGGCTATAAATGAATGAATAAATGAATATAACTGCAGATACAAGATAATTGATTTAACTTATCAGTAAATATCTAAACTTTTATACATTTCTCAGGTCTTGATAGTTAGAATATAAAACTTATATATCGATGACATGCGAACCCGCGCACACTTTGGTGTGTAAATAAAGCTAATTTATGAATGAGTAGTTGGGAATGTAATGTATGGTATGGTAAATTTTATATACCTTTTTGAAAATTCGCTTATAACAGCCCTTACTAAACTAAACTTTTCGCAATAAATACATATATTTCGCTCTCCTATAGTACCCACATTAATTTATGAAAATACTGCGTACCCTGTAAACACGTAAAAGCCTTGCATGCACAATCAATATCAAATTAATTGCTAGTAAATGTGAGCTCTAAACATAAAAAATCGTAAATTTCATAGATTGTTAAACTTATAGGAATTACCTGTCTCTAAGTTGAATCTTCTATATAACAATATTTATGAATAGATTGCAATTTGATACCTCTATATTATGTTTATAATTTTATAGAAGAAAAAATAGTGGATTCGTTAATATATGCGTGACCTGTATGCATTAAAAACTAATTTATTAAGGAATTAAATTATTTATAAGCCTTAAGTAAAGAGTCATTGTGTTTTTTATTACTTTTTCACATTTATTATTTTTATCCAGATAAGGATGCATATGTGTATATTTTATTAAAAAATGGGTACAGTTGGAACTCTTACATTACAAAATGTAATATAATCTAATGTATACCGTGTGTTCTAGAATTTTTGCTTATGACGGTTTTAGTTTTTAAGTATATGAAATTTTAAACAATTTTACAATAAAAATAAAATTATGTAAAGTACAAAAACATTTAAAGCAATTAACGAATACAGTTTCAATTCAAGTAAATAATAACTTTACCAGGATATACACGGTGTCCGCTAAAAAATACATATTTTTAAATGGTATGTGTCATTTGCAACAAAATATTTTTAACTAAAAATTGTATTTACAGTATGCAGTTTTAGTTTATCACTTTTCCAAATTTTTGAATATGTATTATATAAATAAATTAAACACATAGCTAGAAAATATAATTCCTAGTATTATTCCAATTTAAACTATATACAAATGACTAGGTTAAGATTATTTATTTACTAATGTCGAAAATCGGAAATCGATAAAATTAAAGGAATGTACATTTGAAACTAAGTTGATTTAATCAATTTGATTATATTAATCAAACAATACTTTTTTATTGATAATTCAAATATGTAGTATACTTCTTGTAATCATATAATGTTAACTTTAGGCAATTTTCTAAATGGCCCAAAAATTATTAATTCTAACGCAATTGCTTTTTTCGTCTTATTTTCAAAATGTTCCCATTTTAATCAAATTATTTTTATCAAATAATTTAGAGTCACATAAATGATCTACATACATTTTTTACAAGGTGTATTACTTTTAACCTAATACTGACATTAATCAGGTTTATATTAGGGAATTTCCTATTTATAAATAATACATTTTTACAAAAAACTGTTTTAGAAACTTATAAACAAAGTTCACTGGATTATAATTACGAATGTTTTTATTTATTTCTTATTTAAGATTTTTTCTAAAATAAGTCTAAAGTCTACATAGTGTAGTTGAAAATTTATGTAAAGTTTAGCATCTTAATTTTATACAATTTAGACTTTGGCAAAAGTAGTGATTTGTGCAATATCTAGAATATAAATTATAGCACAACATTTTTTTAAGAATTTTTCTATTCCTGTTCTATTATTTTCCAGGTTTCCCAAATACTGGAAAATAATAGAAAATAATTTTTGTCAATAAATTTAATTTATATTTAGGGATATATTAGATTGATAAGCCCTTTTTACCGAACCATATATAAAAAGAAATATCTAAAATTAATACTCTAGAACAGATTATCTATTTAAAATTTAATAAAATAAAATACATGTCTCTGTTTGCAATTGACTTGGACCCATCCACGACCCGTCTGAACTTAATTTAGCGGAGTAATCCTCTGAAGGGCAAGATTCGTCTAACCGCGTTTTACATCAAATTGGCAACTTTTTTAAATAATAGACTCTCAATTACCTCAACTTACCCAAAACTTTTTCTGTTGCTCTTAAAGTAGCTTTTTTTCTATACCTGTGTTTTAAAAAACGACGTTTATTATCGCAAAAATATTGCTTTTCAAAGTCATTTTATATATGTTTCAAAGTTTTCATTTTTGAATCATAATATTAAGTGTAATATAGCACTGAACTCAAAAATGCAGTGATTTTAAAGAAGAAGAAAAATATAGCTAGGTGAATGCTATTTAAAAAATTAAACTGGATGGTAGTTTTTAGGGGATTATTTAATAAAGAGTTTAATTTGGATTCGACATTTGAAAGACGTAATTTTTTCATACTTTGGTTTAAATAAAAAATTGCCTTCTCAAAAGTCTTATAAAGGAGATTGGTTTTAAAATTAATAGTCTTATAAAGTTTTATAATTTGAATATTATAGTACAGAATTACTATTAATATCTCGACATCTTTAGTAATTTTGTCACTTGATGAAAAATAAAATAAAAATTGACTTATACAGGGTGATTGTTCTGTTGCTAGTATAACGTGGAGCAGGTTGATACTATTATAGATTTTTCAATGTATTGTTGTTTTGTATTCGTGTACTTTCTAGAGCAAACGTCAATAACCTTAAATATTTTAGTGGCATTTTCGCGAATGAGAATGCGACCCGGTAGTTAAAATTTAGTATAGCCTGTAATGTTTATTTCACCCTCGATGTAGGCCTTTTACAACATTGAATCGAATTTTAATATTAAAACACAGCATCGTCAAAGGCTCAACAACCCAATGGAAACAAAGGTTCCGAATATCGTATAAAAAATAAAGGGCTGAAAAACATTCGTAAATAAAAAAAATGAGTATTTGATTAATACAAGGATTTTTGGATATTTTGCTTCGTTACTCTGCATAAAAGAAGTAAAGGATTAGTATTATAAATATAATATAAAAAAAAGTATTATAAATATAATATAAAAACAAGTATTATAAATATAATATAAAAAAAAGTATTATAAATGTTTCTTGATTAAATATCTGTACTTTTAAATGCATAAATTGTTATTTAGATAAAATGATTTATGGTTAATATTAACAATAATAATAGTTCATTTTTTCTTTAATTCTGAGATGCTTGAGAGTACAATATGGGCAAGTGCAATGCATACTAATGAAAAATCCAAACGCAGAACCTTCAGTATATATATTACATAATTTAGGCTTTAATAAAGTTGATGTTATTAGAATTCCTAAGTTCTTGGAGCTGTTGTGTTTGATTAAAATATTTCATTAAAGTTGGCACCGTATGCTTTTATGACTCAATTCAATTTTTTGATAAGAAGAAATACTTTTTGGAGAACTCTCTTGAATATAAATGTAAAGATAGGAATTTTTAATATAAAATATAAGAACAAAAACGTGAATAAAGGAGCTAAATTCAGAAATTATTTGCTTTTTCTACTAAAAATAAATTTTGTCACGAGAAGCACAAACCTCTGGAAATTAAGATTTCCTTACTAATTGTTCTTTCAGCGGCTTCTGACTTCTATTAGTTGCTTTTTATAGTTCTCAACGAATGCTTCGTACAAAATTGCATCATTTCAAAGCGGATCCTGGTGACCTCTTTTCTCAGAATTAAATGGTCTTGATATAATTTATGTAATTTCGGAATAGGTCGTAATTTTTGAAAGAGAATGATAGATAAAATTATTTCAGGAAACAATAATTGAGTACACCCGATTTAATAGAGAATTTAATTGAAAAAGTTTATGTGGCAAAAGGAGAAGAGGTTGTAGAATACATGCAGATGTTAATATTTGATATAAAATTCGGTTAAACTTTCCAAAATAGATAATTAATAATACCATTTTAAATATTAATAAGTCATAACTCTCCACGGTCAAGGCAACGTAAAAATCTCAAAATCTCTATTGTTCAGAAGAATAAAAAAATAATTTTCTACAAAATACCTGCTTGTTTTAAGGAACTTCTAGTTTTATTAAAAATAAAATAAAACTATTATTGAAGACGGAGTTCACCATGGTGTCAGGTTTGAAATTTTATGTTACAAAAAAGTAAACAATTCAGTCAAAATAATGAGATGCTTTAGATTGCCTTGACGGTGACAAAGTACTTTTTATTATTTAAATTTCCATTTTAAAGAGTGAATATGTGATCACATTATTCTAATTTCATTAACTAAATTTTCATAGTAAATTGTATTTTCCTTTTTATAATATTAATGCTTATTTATTACTCGTAATATTAATCATTGAATTTAAAATAACCGTTATTTTTATTTATTTTTGAATGAAAATTTACAATGAATACTTACTCCTAAATTGTATTTTGGCAAGTTTTTCGCCTTTGCATTTTGGTATCTGAAACTTTTTCACTTTCACAGAGATCGCCATGGCTGCGGATTCACGCACGGTCCTGCAGCGAAGTTCGTCCTGCGACCGACACCAGGAGACTTGTTGATCGAGTCGAGTGTGCCGCGAGTTCCTGTGTTCCTGAGCAGGAAACTCAGGAAAAGCGCAGGACTCGAAAAATGGAAATAATGTATTTCAGGAGTTATTTTGTTTTATTGGAACTCTTTTGGGACTGCCTTGATTTAGATTTGAAATGTTTTACGGAGGATAATTATACCGCGTTCCTGTTACGTGAATACAGGAATACAAACAAAACGCGGATGTTTATTTATTGTAAGTATATCTGTCTTTGCACTATTCAAATACTTCATTCAGAAAATTGTTTTTTTTTGTCCATTACCTATACCTATAACTTTAAATATAAATATATGGTGATTTATATAAAAAATGCAGCCATCTAACAGAAAACTAAATACTTGAAAATTCCTAAATTTGACTGTGATAATGAACATTACTCCGTTTTTTCCGTGTAAAAAGATTGACGGTAGTTTTCTGTGTGCCATGTACCATATATGTTTTTTCTAATTATTTTGAGCGCTCCCGTTATGTAGGTATTTTTTCTCCTAGAGAAATATAAAAAAAATAAAGAGCTTGTTTGTTGAATTTGTGTGTGAACATTTTAAATTTTGTGGTTTTGGTTGTAATTTTACATATTAAAGATCAAAATCAAATAAAAACACACTCAGAACATTTCCAAAACTTGAAAATATTTTTAAGTTGCTACTGGTGGATTTTATTATAGAAAAATGTTTTCCAATATTATCACACATACTATTGTAGAGGTTACCAATCTCAATGAGCATATTCTAACAATGTTCAATAGATAGAATCACTGGAAATTACAGCTCATATACAACAAATGGGTTACTCTGCTACTGACTTCATAGTATCTAGCAGATGAGACCCGGACAACATCCGAGGATGCTTCTACCATTGGTATTGGTCGGATCTAGAAAATATATGATTGGAAAAATCCTCTAAGACAGCGGTGTTACGCGACCCTTACTAAATGGTACCTAGAAAGGGTGCCGCAAACGAAGCGAAGCCTCTAAGATACCAGAGAAATTACCCTTGCCTTATTATGCGAGGTTCTGCTGCCGTTGACAACCTTTTCCTAACAACTTAGAGGACCTGCATGGTCCTGGACATAAGGAGAGCACACTCAGATAATGAGGTGGCCAATCATACAATAAAAAGAAGAATCCTCTCTAGTCAGAAAGTCAGACAGAAAACAGTCCACCCCGATATTTGGCAGTGTTCATTAGATTTTAAGGTAATGCTGAAACACGTCGATTTTTGTTCTAAGGGGGACTTATTTTTACGATACAGAAATCTGCCATTTGACAACCTCCTCTCCCTTCCATTTCCCCAACCCCTTAATTTTAAATAGGGAATATACCATACGTAGCATATCATTAGAAAGGCATTTACATGGAGTATTCAGACATATGATCATCAACGATTTTTTTTCGATATTTACGCAGTTTTTACAAAAAAAGTCTTAAATAATTTAAAAATGAAACGCAACGCCTATGTTTTGCTAATGTTTGTTGTTGTTTAACATTGCTGTTAAAATGTGTCCCCCTTAGAATAAAAATCGACGTGTTGCAGCATTTCCTTAAAATCAAATGAATACTGCCAAATATCGGGGTGGACTTTTTTCTGTGGCCCACTCTGTATATATATACAGGGTGCGGCATTTTTGCGTCGAAGAACGATTCGTCCGCTATTATTGAAGTTACGAAAAAAGTTTTTACAAAGAGTGTAGGCAGTCTTGAGATTCACATTTTAAAATTAGTCTCAAATATACAGTCAGTTCAGGAACGCTGTGCCAGACAATAAATGTTTTTTTATATTTTTACATTTTTATAAACCTCTTACCGAGCTAATTTCAACGATGTATCACACTTTATGTCTATTATGTTTAAAAAAGGATCTACAGTCACCTGAAAATCACATCTTGTTGAATTTAGATGTCTGTAGCAGTCAAACCGTCGAAAATCAATAAAAACGGCTTACATGTCCCTATCCTAACTTTTCAAGTTCTATGTTATGATATTAAAAACTATTTGACACAGAGTGATAAAAAATTTGAAATCTCATCAAAATTTTATAGGTGAAATCTCCTTGAATACGATCGTGTAATTTCTATGCGTTGGTCTGAAGTTAGAGCTACATTATTTAAAGCCATGTCGAACTAAGTCAATTCTTGTTAAGGGTGAAAATACAAATTATATGTATGTATGAATATGTATTATTATGATGAAATGTAATTTTTGTATCGGAAATTGATATTTGATATTGTTTTTTAAGATGAAAACGTGAACCTTGTTTAATTATTTTGTCTGTTGTGCTGACTTGTTGTGTTTTCTGTCAGAAGAATTTGTAATGAATGCTTCTCCATCCGGAATATATTATTTTATATTGTCTTTTGAGGAAATATTTATTTTTATCTTATCGAAGAAGTAATTCCTGGTCTTCAATATCTAAATTTAAAGTTGCGATACCACTTTTTTCAGTGTTTCCTGTTTTATACAGTTCTTTTAGACGAACAAAGATATTAGCCGATTATTTTCTTTTGTATTTGAGCAATTTTATTAAATTGGCGCAATTATTATTAGAAGTAGATTACCACTCAGATGTCTTCAAATGAGTCCTAATAGTACTGACTACGAAATATTAGAGTTATCTAATTTCTCCATTATACAGAACCGTGAGATAATGTCAGCAGAATTCTCATTTAATTTAATGTATCCTTAATGTTTTCGTTTTGTTCCGATAATTCCTGCAATTATGCGATTCTATTGCTACAAAGACTCTCTATTCTTGTAGATGCGGCTATCAAGGCTAAAAGTAGAATAAACTTTGAGAAATAGAGACATTTTTTGTTTTATCATTTAATTGATAATATATTTATACATCGATTCATATCAGCAAGTATCGGATAATTATTCGTTATCTATTTTCACAATAGAAACTGAGTCTAGCACATTGAAACGTGTTTGATCCGCTTAACAAGTATAAGCATTTTATTGTAATAAATGAAGCTGTTAAAATTACTCGTAAAAGTTCAAATAGATTATTGTACCTTCTAATCTTTGATTAAATATCTTTTCAATACCAGCCAAAGATGCAAATTTATCTTTCTGAAATCTAATTATGTATTAATAAAATATCATTTAATAAAATTCCCGTATCTGTTTCAAAGATCTAGCAAAGACTACCAGTAAATGTGTTTAAAGTTATATGATTTAAAGCCGTAGTGATGTACATAGTACAGCTTCTTAAGATATCTTCTGATCCTAATCATTTTTGTTAAATTCGCTTTTATGTCCCAACTTACGGTATTTCTGTATATAAAATTACTATAGTATGATCCAAGCTATTATTCCCAATAGTTAGTCTTGGGTTAAGCAGAAATTTTGCATAGAAGGGCTCTAAGACTAAATCTAGAAAATGTGTTAGTTTTACGAAATTTGAAATATCGCTTTTTTGAAAATGTCTCTGATCCAAGTGGCGTTAAACCAAAAAGCGATATTAATGACGAAGAAGAGCATCCTAGGAATTGACTTTAGAAAAAAAAATGGTTCCTTAAAACCCACATAAATTTCAAAAGGGATAGACTCGACATTTTTTTCGAAAATAAATAATATTTGCGATTTGGTTGAAATTTTGCATAGAGGGTAGACAAATCTAGAACAGAGTCAGATTTACGAAAACTTTTTTAGTTATTGAATTATCATATTGGTCAAAAATTCCTTTTTCAGAAATGTGCCCTAACAGTGAGTCAAGTTAAACAAAAGAAAAAAATAGATTAAAGAAGTACTAAAAAAAAAATTCCATCCCAAGCTGATTTACAGGAATCATAAATATATCATTTCTAGAATTAAAACTTACAATACTTTTAATATAAAGTTGTCTCAAATTTAACAGTCTAGATTCCCCAAACAACAGGGCCGTGGGATAATACCTACTTTTAAATAGTACTACCTTTATTACATATTTCTGGGTGACATATAGTGGGGACAATACACTATCACAAGCTGCTCCCCAGGCTGTGATGCCATATGACAGCACAGACTCGACTAGGGCTTTATAGAAACGTCTCAAGATGTTTGCATTGACCAGTTGTCTCAATTCATAGAATTTATATAGTGAATTACGTACCTTATTATTAATATACTCGATGTGACTTCGCCATGTCATGCATTGATTAAAGATTACACCTAAGTATTTAATACTCTCCTTTCTTTTTATTTCCTGAGTGCAGTTGCAAGTGCCATTTAGATTACAGTTATATTTGTGAAGCTTCATGGTTTCCTTACTTGGCAATCCTCGTGCATTCATGGCGAAACCAACAAAGAATGTTTTGTTATTATTCAACGTTAAGAGATTAGAATCCAGCCAATGTTTTACTTTCATCATAGCGCTTTCACCTCTGTCAAAGGTTTCCTGCCATGTCCGATCATTGACCAACAATACTGTGTCATCAGCGAAACATACTATCTGTCCCTCTGTGTTTAATTCTGCTAGTGAATTTACATATATAGAAAAGAGAATCGGACCGAGGACAGTACCCTGTGGAACACCACACTCAACTTTTTTTATTTCACTATTAATGTCGTTTACTTTCACTATTTGTGTTCTCTCATTTAGGTATGTTCTAAAGATGTTTAACGCACTACCTCTTATTCCCAAATTTTCCATCTTTTGTAGTAAAGTGTGATGTTCCACAGTATCAAATGCCTTTGACAGATCTAAAAATATCGCTAAGGGTTTGTAACCTTTATTAAAATTACCTATAACAAAATCTGTCACTACTGCAACAGCGTCCTCAGTACTGCGGTTTTCCTTAAAGCCAAATTGATTTTTTGATAATATATTATTAGATTCCAGAAAATGCATGAGCCTAACTTTAATACACTTTTCAAGAATTTTTGCAATTGCACTGGTTAAGGCAATTGGTCTGTAATTATTCATTACGTTCTTTTCATTTGATTTATACACCGGAATTATGACAGAGTTTTTAAAAATAGTGGGAAATACGCCAGTATTGAGAACACAGTTTACCAAGTGTGTTAGTGGTTTACTCAAATTGATACTATTTTCCTTAACTATAGTAACACTAATTTTATCGTTACCCACAGCTGATCCGTTCTTTAAGGAAATGATATGATTTACAATTTCATTGTCTGTTGCATGCCTAAAAAACAAAGATTTTTCATATATTTTATTATCCATGACCTTCACTTCAGGCGTAATTATTTTTTTACCCAATTTTCTACCCACAGTACTAAAGAATTCATTAAAATTCTGTGATATCAAGAAACTATCATAAACATCCTGGCCATCGTCGTCCCTAATACAGGTTATTGAGTTCTTTGACCGTCCCTGACCCGTTACCTCCCCAATATTTTGCCAGAGTTTCCTCGGATTACCCATGTTTTCAGCAATAGACCTTGAATAATATGAATTTTTTGCCTTAGATATTAATTTAGATAGGTTATTTCGGTACTCTCTGTAGTTATTTAGATAGGTAATATTGTTCGGATAGGAGGCTACAAGATTTTTTAGTTTATCTCTTTGTCTAATGGAGGTTACGAGTCCCCTTGTTATCCATGGTTTTATACCCCTTAATCTGGATGTTATGTTTGTTCTGCTGGTAGCATTTTTAATTTGATTTTGTATTTTATTTATGATAGTCTGAGCTATATCATTAGAATCACCACACTGATAAACATCCTCCCACTCCTCATTGTTTAAGTTATTTCTTAACAGTTCTCTGTTTATTTTATCTATAAATCTTAATTTTCCCGGGTTATTTTGAACTTTATTTTGAATGTGTACGTTTAATAAAATAGGATAGTGATCAGATAAGCTGCTTTTTAGAATAACACTATTAGTATTTTTTATAATAGTTTTTTGATTACTTACTTTTAAGGCTATATGATCTATACAACTTCCACTATCTCCGTTTTCTCTTGTCACTTTATCTATTACATGTTTGTATCCATATGACGCTAGTGTGTTAATATATTTGTTAACATTTACTGATTTTTTATCTAGAATGTCTAGGTTTGTATCGCCCACAAATAGTTCCAGGGAATGACTATTTAATGGTTTTTGTAGCAATTCATTTGTATTTATTAAGTAAGATTCTTGTGAAGTGGAAGGAAGTCTATAATGTGCGATGACGCCAATCGACAGAGAATTCTTGATGAGTGACACTCTTAGGAAATTTGATTCATTAATTTTTATTAATTCAGAATTAAATACCAGCTCGCTTTTTACATAAATAATTGTACCATCACACCAATTCAATTTACTTTTGTTATAAAAGATGTCGTATCCCTTCATTTTAAATTGATCCAAGTTGTTAAAAACATGGGTTTCCGATAATACAATTAGATCAAAATCAGTCTCTAAAGACTGTAAAAATACTAAAAAAAGTATTAAAATTTGTTATTAGCCCACAAATATTTACATGTAGCATATTAAAATCCCTATTTACATTAGCAAAATATTTAGTCTCTTTTATATCCTCACACACTACCGCTTCACTGCCCCCTAGCAAAAACGAAGTTGGATCGGTGAATGTTCCAAAATATGTCCATTGTTATTGACTACCTATAGATTTTATTTTATTGTAATTTTAATTTCTGAACATCGCTTTCACTGGACACTCTAATAACGTCAGAGCTTTCAGATTTTTTAACATACACTGTACCCAACTTAACCCATACAAACTTAAAACCACTATTTTTCAAACTGCGGGCTGATCTAAACAATTCACGCTGTTCTTTGGTAAGGTCTTCATTTAGAAATATGTGAGTAGATCCTGGGAGACCACAGTCATTGCTTAGTATTTTGCCCCTTTCTCTTCTCTTTGTGAGCATTATATTTTTTTGGTCTGATGTACTGAAAGAAACCAAGACAGGGGAATCCGGTTTATTTCTATTTAAAATGGATACCTTAAAGTCTGTTTGCTTCAGATTTGGATCGATATAGCTAAGAACTTTCCCTATTTTTGTTTTTAATTCAGTTGAATTACTTTTTGCTTCTTCTAGGCTGCAAGGTACTCCCATTATTACTAAGTTGTTTGTTCTAGATTCTTTATCTTTCCTATCAGTTTGGTTTTTTAGTCTTTTAAGCTATTGGTGTATTAATTCGTTTTCTTTCTTTAAGTCGCTGATTTCCTGCATGATTACTAAATTGTTATTTTTTTGCTCTTCATACTTCTCAGAGTAGAAGTTAAGGGTTTCTTTCAGACTTCTAATTTCGGCGCCTAACTCTTTTTTCAAGCTATTTATAGATTCCATAATCCTTTCCTCACTGCCAAGCGATGATTTGAGCGGTGTTTGCGAAGAAGCACACCCCAAAGGGTCCATTGATTTTCTTATGTCCTGTGCTACCTTTTGCTTGCAGTTTAAGCAGTGCCATTTATTTTTTAATTTCTGCATTACTTTAATCTCCATCTCATCCATATTAGAGCAATTAAGGTGAACCCTGTTTTTACATTGTTCACATTGCACCGACCCTTGGGTCTTTGTTATCTTGGATTTGCATTCATTACAGTTAGGATTATTACTTTTATTTCCTGTCATTTTATTAAGCCTTGCAAAGTATGGCAACGCTGTGCGTGAAAATAAAGGACTTGTTGAAATTTCTTCCGTTAATCGGACCAATGTTAACTGAAGGTCACTGAGATAATCAAGAACGCATTTTTGGTTTTAACTAGGAAAACAATAATTTTATCACTTTTACCTGATTTTTAGGTTTATTATCAGTTCTTAATCGCAGATGCACTAGATTTACTGAGATTTGACCATTAAAGCCTACTAGAAACTTATTGTTTGCGATAATTTCACCAGAGCAAAATTCATCAAGTCCGTAGGGATTGTTTTTCCTAGAAAAAACTCTTTTCGCGTATTTTTTATTTTTTTGTATTACCGGGTAATTTTGGAGAATACATTTTGCTTGTAAATAGTTCCATATCTCTAAAAACCACACATATTTGACCATTTTCGAAGAGACGATGTCTTCTATTTGTGTTTTTACCTATTTTGTTTTACTCGTCACTTTTAAGATGATTCTAATTGGTCTCTATATGATAAAAGGATAAAGAAAAGCCAAAAATTATTCAAGATGGGTTATTTATTGCAAGCACTGCGTAAAGCTCAAAAATAGTGTATTCAAATCGAAAATTAAATGGTCTTATATTGATAAATTAAAAATATGTAAGAAAATACAATACGACTGGTTTCAACACTAGTAAATCACAATGTAACAACTTATGGATATTACAATATTACAAGTTCCAGAGCACCATAATATTCGTTTTTCATTATTTATTATATTTACAACAAATCGGCACACTCACAAGTCAAATTCTACATAAATTTTGACCTATTTTACATCTAATAATATATTAAATACTTGGTAGGAAGATGTTACGGAAAATCGTATAAGAAAACTTTGATGTCGACCGAAAACTAACAAATTAAAACAAAAAATAAATACTTTCAGATACCATGACCGAATGAAACCCTCCTTATACGACATCCCATTATTTGCACTTAAGATACGCTAACTAAATACGAAAAATGCACATGAAATCATTCAGGGGATATTTAAAATAAGACAAAATAAATACATTTTATTCTATTTACAATTGCTAAAAGATCTAGCTATAGACAACTTGCTTGAACAGAATAGCGCAACATAAAGTTGACTTGTATTACTTGTATTGACAATGATATAGTTAATGAAAACGGAACTCTTATAATAATTCGTCTATGGATTAAAAATCTCCTGAACTTACAATAACAGCCTAAATCTGCTGGGGCACGACCGTCTTAGCCATTTCGTGAAATGGTAAGAGGTGTCCTCTTGCGAAATTCTACCAGTACAAGCTCTTATATTTTGTCAAATGTTGCGAGGTACACCCTACGATATGGTCTTTCTAAACATTAGTTGTTGAATATTTGAAAAACCACAGAAGAAAATGTCTTTGGCCATTTTAGAAAAATGCTAAAGAAATATACGAGAAAAAGAGAAAAAAGAACAGTACTATATCAGTAACTATTTACAATTTAAATAATTGTATGATAAATATTTGTCAGGCTGTTTTAGTGAATATTTTTCTTCTTGCGAAGAATTTTATAAAATATACTTTTCCAAAATGGCCAAATGATAATTATGTACTACTTACATTAAGACATTAAATAATAATTGAATAATAAACAATATTTACGAACTTTACCCTAATGTATTTCGGGCTAAGTTTTATCAAATGTAATGTCACTGGACTAGGTATTCGATAAAACTCGAATAAAACATAACAGAAGCAATTTTTTACACTGATAAAATTACATGATATAATTCCACAAGAAGTAAATGACGAGTTGACAGAGGGAAAAACATTTAAGATTTCTGATACTTATTCATTTAAATGCTAAATATAAAACCTTCGTTTTTAAATAAATTGTCAACATTTATATCGCCACTTTTTTACGGTCGGTTGTTAAGATTTTTGCCACAAAGCTAAGGCCACTAAAATATTTTTACGTATAAAAACTTGTGATATTCTGAATGTGCACGTTTATTTTGTATTGTTCAATGAGCGATCCAGAAGCACCTTTTTATATCTGCACTACTTCATCATTTTTGTGTAGGATATTTTTAGAAGAAAAAAAACTGGAAAATAATGCGAAAAAGATGTATATAATCTTTATTTCCAGAAATAACTAAAAAATAATCACGAATAGAAAAATTAAACACCATATATTTGAATAAAAATGTATTACTATTTAAAATACTTATTAGAATAGTATAATTCAATCACTATTTAAATATTGAAAAGAAGAAATTCTAACTTCAACATTCTGACAACTGTTATCATACCCCTTTGGAATTACTTCATATGAGATTTCTCTTATGTACACACAAATCAGTCTGTGATAATAAGGGTATCCTTAAGTGCTAATAGTTGTTCTTCTCCTAATTTTATTTTGTCTGAGATTTCTTTCGAGTCCATAAGGAGTTTGGCTTTCATGTTGATAAAGTGATCGTAGTCGGCGTACTCTTCGGAGTTTAGATATTTATACAGAATATTCGAAACGTTGACGCTCCTTCGGTCGATGCTCTCCTTTAATTTCTTTGCTTCCTCCAATTGATCCAAGAGTTTGTCCCGCTTGGCTTCCAATATCCTCTGCGAAATCAATATTTAATTTAGTTTTCGGATCGGTAAAAAATAAACTATGAGTTACTAGGTGCATTATTGCCTAATCAAAAATGACTAGACTGCAGTGCAGAAAAGAAATTAATAGTTTTAATTCTTAATATCGAAATTATAAAGGATATTTGGCACGCATTTTAGAATATAAAAAGGAGAGAAGCAGAAATAGAGAATTAGGTGGTATACACTTATGTGGTTAAAAAAGAATCTAATTAGATAAGTTTGAACTATTAGAGTAGTTGATATTAGATAGGTATTAAACAATTATTATTTATACAAATTTGTTCTTTTACTGTTAGTGAAAATATTTTATTACCTGCCATGAAATCAGTTGTGTTAACCACATTTCTCTAGCAAATTTATAGAACAATTTGTAAACAGTTATAGAACTATTCTCTAAAAGTTTATGTATCTATTTGTAGTTGATATTTTAACCTACACAATTAAATTGTTTAATAATAGATAATACAAATTTCCACATTTATTTCCTTAAGTGATTTACGTAAATCCAAATTATTGCTTTATAGAACTCTTCTATAGCTTATCTTTATTTTTAAGTAAAAAATACTCATCGTATTCTCTGTTATAAAAATGATTAATTTGAGCAAATAAAACAAATAGTAGGTATTAAGCAAAAAGTGTATTTGAGAAGGAAAATGTTTTTTAATAACTTTCTAAAGAATCGTTAAAGAAAGAGGCTATAAACTTAGTTGCAAAATAAAAGTTTCACAACAAGCAACCAAGTTTAAAACATATTTCTTTAATCTTTGGCCGTAATGAACTATTTAAATACATAAAGTCTTCATTGAGATGTTTTTAGAAGAGTCGATTAAGAAAGAAAAATGTGAGATAAACTGTTATTAACCATAGTTCAATATCAATTAATACGAATCAAATAAAACTGTACACGGAATTTTGTTTTCACTGTTAATAGAATATATTTTAAAAATTTAAACATACTTTAAAATAATCAAAATAAACAAAGGTTGTTACTCAAGAAAATTTAAACTCTGTGATGTTCAACTGAATTAAATGTAATATGTATTTTATGTAGAAATGTATATCATAAACTTGCCAAGTTCAGGGTTGGTGATATCAATAAGTACATTTTTTGAAAGTTTAAAAGGGCTTACTTTTATTTGAATAAACTGCAGTCAACTTTCAAATTTTAATTTTAATTTGCCAATCACCAGTTTACAAAAATTTATAGAAAACATCATCATTATTAAGTATAGCCTAAATATACGGTGGTCGAAACAAAAACCATTTTTGGAACAATTTTAATTTTCTTACCTTTTCAGGATCATTATCATCCATGCACATAAGAGCATTTTCCGCTCTGGCTAATCTCCCAGAAAGGCTTAAGAGGAGACTAGTAATTTTGCCGATTTCTTCAATATGAAGTCTAAATTTCGCGATTTCATGAGGTCTGGCCACCCTGTTGATGTACGTTTCTACGTTTTCACCAAGTTCATTGTTTATTTTGCATTCATCGTTCACTATCAACTGCTCGCTTCTAAGTACTTCAAGTTTCTTATCTAAACGACTCACTAATTCTTCCTGTAAGCATAAGCATAACGATAAAGACTCAATTATACCGTCACAGTTCTATATTTAAAAATATATTAGAAAGTAGCGGTAATGATAAAAAATCATTTTTACCTTCTTTTGACTAAGATCTTTGGTATTTTTCACAATATGACAGTTTTTCATATCCTGGCTATACCTGGTGAGCAGTTTAGCCTTTACTTCAGAGGTGGTGAAATATGTTGAAGATCCTGATAGAGGACTTGTCGGTTCTACCGACGGAATCGACAGTGTTGGCGATGTTGGAGAAGCAGGAGACAAACTAGAAATGTATTAGTTATTCAAATGTTCCGATCAGATTCTTTTAATTATACAAACCTCAGTCGGGTTGTCGAAGTCGTGGTAGTCGCAGAACTAACTGGAATCGTTAAAGTAGGTGGAGGAGTACTACAAGGGGTGTTATTTTTACTACGGAACGGCGAATTTAAAGATCTGGGCCTAGTAGTTGCTTCTACGCGGAACAACCCCTGTACGTAGTCTGTCGGTTTCTTATGTTCTGGCAGAGGTACTGAAAAAAAACATTAAAATCATACTTCAATACGCTAAAACTATTTTCTACAATAAAAAATAAGGTTCAAAAAGATATAAGTAAGAGCAAAGTCGTGGACAATTAAATAACTTACCCAAAAGTTCTTTCAGCCTATCTGAACTTGGTAAATGATCGACCAAATCCTCTGCTAATTTTTCACACTCAATTTCCTCCTTTAATTTCTTCCGCGTAGGCAAGGGAGTAGGTGGTAATTCTTCTTTCTCCGTTTGAGAAGCTGCATCGGTTGTTGTAGCATTAACCCTTAAAACTACTTCAGTTCTTTGAATTAGCTGTAATCCTTCGACAACTTTAGGATATTGTTCCTTCATAATTGGAGGTGTTGACGTAGGAGGTGAAGGTATGTTGGGCGAGGAAGATATACTAAGAGGAGACGGTGGTAAAGGCGTACTATGGCTTGGGGATGCAGTCTTAATTGGAGAAAGTTTCATAGTAGAGTTGGGAGAGAGAGAAGGTTTAATGGGAGGGGATATTCTCCTCGGGGATTTAGGAGTAGAAGGTGAAGATCTTTTTGGGGAATGTGGAGGTGTCTGCTTAAATTCCCTATTGGGACTAATGTTAGTCCTAGGTAAAGTAGCTGGTAAAGTTCGTATACTAGTAGCAGAACCAACAGAACTAATAGAAAACCTAGAAGAAGGGAGGGTTGTTATAGGGGAAGAAGTCATGATGTTCGAAGAAGATATAGTAGTTGTAGAGTATGTCGTTGTACGTAATGGTGTAAATGGAGAATTCCTAGAGGGACTCTTTGGTGGTGAACAAGGTGGCGATTTTACCGGAGACTTTGGTGAAATAACACTAGAGTCATTGTCTGATACTAGACTTAGCTGCGAAGGCCTGTTATATTGAGATCTAGGCCCCATCAGCTTCACGTTAACAGGCAGAACATCTGGTAAAACCATGTTTTTCTTTAAGTCTTCTTTATCATCACATTTATCAATTTTCTTATCATTCATAGAAGCTCTTCTCAAGATGCTGTTGTTTTTCGAAGGCCTGTGGGACGGCCATATTGTTTCTCTGTTATTTACTTTCTGAGATTCGTTGATTGTTTCTGGTGGAAGAGCGTGGCCGTTGGGAGACATTGTCCTCTTGTAGCTGCCAGTATCGGACTCGGGGATTATCCTGTCTCGATCCCTACGGGCGGTCAGATAGGACGCCTTCGACTGGCTTCTACAACAACAAAAATATGTTAGTATAAAATTTTTAAACATGAGTAATATTTGAAATATTTTGAACAATGAAAGCAACAAACGTTCATTTATATAAAAATAGTTCGTTAGTATTTTTGTAAGCACGCCTTCAAACTGGTCGCGATTTTACAATGAAACAGCCGTATTCGCAATCATTTAATGTCATAAAAATAAAAGATAAGGATAATAATAGTCCAGACAATGTGCATTCTAGACACAAACGTGGGGGACTACGTCGTCAACTAAACAATATGCTTTGTCCATATTATTTGCGTATGCGACGTTTTAAAAAATTTCAGTCCTTATTCTTTGTTATTATTATCAACAAGGATGTACCACCAATGTCCATAATCATTTGCTTCTATAAACGTAGGATGGCTTGCAAAAACCACAAATCCATTGGCGTAGTAAATATTTTTTATTTTAGAAGAAAATTCAAGCCCATTTTAGTAAAATTTTATCTGAGACGCGATTTTGCTAATTTTAAAAATATATTTAGAAAGAATAATAATGTTTTTAAAAGGTGTAAACAAAAATAATCTTTTTGTTTGCATAAAAGTACAGATAATGATACTATTTTTACAAAAATTTAAATAAATAAATAATTAGTACCGAAATAATAAATAACAATTAAGTAACTAAATGTCTTGATCTTAGTAAAATATTTTTTACTTGTGAATAAAGTAGATCATCTCCTTGCCTTAAACTGCGTTACTGGATAAAGCTGAAGCCAATGGAGTTAAACATACTAATGAAGTAGAATTATTCTTGCAACAACAAGCTATTGTCTCGCGGACAATGAGGAAACAATGTTATGGTCAATTTGTTTAAACTAATAAAGAGCCTATCGGGTGCTAATGTCTTGGATATTTGTAGCACTTATATGAAAAAGAACGGTAATGTGTTCCTAACGGGATTAAACGAAATAGGTTCGGAGTACACTTAAAGATCGCAACTATTGTTTTTACGGACGTTTTGTTAAGTTAAAACTACTTTATTTATTAGTGTTATTGAAAATGGTTAACGGTATTTAAAATCGGAATTTTTAGTGCAGTTTCGAACAAAGCCATTAAAAAATAATAAAGTTTTAAAAGCGATTTTCGAAACTAATATATTTTCTATAGATTCAGTAACAAACTTATTTTTAATAACGAGCATAGTTCTAAAAAATGTATGTAGAATTGAACTCCACCTTTCTACCAAACCCAATAAATATATAGATATAAAATTTAATTAATAACTTTTACTGAAGCACAACTTTCGATTTTGTCTCGAATGCGTTTGTTGTAGAGACAGAATACGAGGCTGATTCAAAATGTTTGGAAATTTAACGAACTCAATTTTATTTAAAAAATGAATTGAAATGATGAAGACTTTTCGACTAATTAACTAGTTATCCACAATTCGTATCTTAAATGGGAAGAAAAAAGTGCTAGCGGCAAATATGGAGAAGAATATTGAGAAGAATATGGAAAGAAAGGACCAAGAACTCAATTCCACATTAAGTTTAGAAGGCAAAGTAGAAGTTATTAGGATTAAATACCATAAATAATGCAGACGAATGAATAGAAACGTGATAAGGATAATACAAAAAATGTGTGTGATAAATGAAAATGCAGTCATAAGAATTTACAGAATATTGACGTCACTAAGCAAGAAAATACGTGTGGATCATCTTCAACTTCAAATTGTTAGGAAGTATTTGCAGATTATGTCAGTGGCGGCTTGTCCTATGGAGCCAAGGGGCCGGTGCACTACCACTACTAAAAACATTTAAGAAATATAATGATTTGCTCAAATTATGGCTATACGATACATGTAGTAACTATTTATCATTATATAATTTGGTCCCGATGAAAAAATTCGAGTCGTACTATTCGTACACGCAACAAATTATGTATTATAACTACGAAATCTCCAGCCGAGCACATCTTCAATTGGCCCCCCCACGCGCTCGATATACCGATGGTTATTCGCGGTCACCATTTTAAGCTTTAAAATTAAAGTATATAATTAAATAATTTCTGTTTACACATCGTCTGAGGCGAAATGAATAAAATAAGTTATTTACTAGTGAAACCTTTTTCTACGAGGAGAAAATTGAAATTAAAGAACTTGGAAGACCTCTTCCCGATTTAGAAATTACAAAAACACAGAAGGCTTCTACCTCTAGTTCGGCAAATTTCAAAGGCCGTATAAGAAAGTTTAATCGGAATATGTATTTAAAAAATAACTGGATTAAATCCACAAAATGTGCACTGGCCCCACCTATGTACTAAGATACCAGCCGCCACTGGATTATGTAGGATTAATGACAAGAAATGAAAATAAACCAGTATAAAATGAAAGTAATGGTTATAGGAAAGAATGCAGAGGATATAAATATAAACATAAATATAGACACAGAAACAAGAAGAAAACAAATGAAATACTTATTTGGGAACACTAATAGACAGAAGTGGGATAAGAGAAACAGACATTGATAAGCGTAAATAAATTTTACGAATTTTACCATGCTATAAACACTAAATTTATACACAAGAAAGAAATATTCAAAGAAACAAAATTAAAGGTATCTAACTAAAACAATATAACAAGCAGTTCTACCATACGTCTGTGAAACATGAATAACAGAATAACAGAAAACCAAAATACAAACGGCAGAGGTGAAATATTTATGAAGAGTTGTAGGAGAGATAAAGATAGATAAAATGAGAAATGTATAAATTACAATGGATCTAAAAATACATAGAGGAAAGACAACTATAATGGTCATCTGGATCATCTGCAGCATATCGATGAATGAAGACCCGTAAAAATAAGTATGAAAAGCAAAAAATTAAGAAAACAAAAAGGAGGCTGAGCAAGAAAATACTGGGATAAGCTGATAGCCAGAATACCAAACGAGGGAAAAGTTGAAATGAGGCAAAGAATTCAGAATAGAAGAGAATGGAAAAAAGTTCACACTAATACAGACATTAAAACGCTTTAAAAGACCCCAATATCAAACCACGGGGTATTACTATTAGATTTTTAACAATTCTTGTATTTCCCCCGTACAATAATCTTTCTCTATAGCATGATGCATCGAGTGTGTCGAAGCATCAATGAAAGTGAATTCGTTTGGTAGATGATGAGATGCTGAGACTATAAAACACATGTAGCTCCCGGTTATTTATATTTGCATACCTATGCAAATGAGTGAAGATTCTCTTTTAAAATACACATTGTAAGCGTGCTCGTACTTACCTATTCTTCACTCCTCATCTTAATCTAAGAACGAGCTGAAAGGTCACGATGTTAATGAATCGAACATTTAGAAAAGATTGTTTGCATCAATAAATTTATTTATTTTGGAGAAAGATAAAATATGAAATGGAAGGGTGAAATATGCAAAAAGATCGTTTGTATACATTGGTAACAATAGAGGCCGCAGCACGGTTCTGTATGGTATAACAAATCTAATTGGAGTGAGGAAGAATTTTTTTTGAATTATAAAAATGTAATGGAACTATAGTTTTCTAGTTTTTATGTTTAATCAGATGCAATAAACATAAAGAAAATTACTGGTTTTAATAGAACACCCTTAGCTTGCTTACTATTAAATTATTTGTCAAGCTACTAACAAGAAAATCAAATAAAAACATTGTTCATCTGATTTGTCTTGCGATTTGCATTTTCTGCTTTCCCATATTTTTTATTTAATTTATATTTACATTTAAAAATACCTTTAACATAGTCCGATTGCGATCAGTTAATATATATATATATAAAATAAATCATAATTTTATTGTGGTTATCTGATATTAGAATCTTTTTGTTAAAGTGCATATTCGATTCGATTTCTAACATATCACACAATAAGTGGATAAAATAACGGCAAACATCGCTTACGATGTTTGTACACATTCCAAAGAAATTATGAAGATAGAAGAAAGTGGTTATACTACTCAAAACATCTTACAGGGAACCAAGAGAAACTTCCATTCAATTGCAGATGCAAACTTTTTGTTTTATTAAATCAATATTAATAATAATAAGCGTAGAGAAGAAAATATATGAGACTTATCATGTTTTTTGCAAGAATTACTACTTTCTACAAAAATTGGCAATATTGCTTTTATATTAAGAT
Source organism: Hermaeophaga mercurialis (assembly GCA_951812935.1). Classification (NCBI taxonomy): domain Eukaryota; kingdom Metazoa; phylum Arthropoda; class Insecta; order Coleoptera; family Chrysomelidae; genus Hermaeophaga; species Hermaeophaga mercurialis. Next base: position 42,404,714 of record OX638358.1, read on the forward strand.
TGACCTATTAAATAAATAATTACCTATTTACCAATTCGGGTGTCTGAAAATTATACGGGAAGAGTGCATTTTTTCTCTTAAGTTCTAAAAAGACTCTGGGAAAATAATAATTTAAGCTCATATATTAAAACAATTAGTTGCCTAGACATAGAAGTGAAATTAAAATGAAGTATTGTGCAAAAAAGACAATAACCTTTGGTGAAAATAATTTTTCGAATCAAGTTTTTAGCACCTCGAGCATATATCGTTAATTAAACCATTTCTGATCAAATATAAATTAGAAAATCAAGAATATTCATACCCAGATGGATATATTAACAATTTATTAGATAAATATACGTTTTCACGTTAACCATCAAAGATAATTTCGAAATACAGAGATGACTCACCTTTCTCACCAATCTATGATATGAAATAATTACAACTAGTATTAAATAGGCTATAATTATTGAATACAAAATAATTTGACTTACACCTATTAATGTCTTATTAATTTATAAACCAGTTTTAGAGATATACAAGGAGAAAGAGTAGAAAAAAAAATAAAAATTAATAGTGATAGTAAATATGGAAAATGCATATTACGCCGAAGAATCTATTTCTGAATATTTACATGTTAATCATCTTGTTTTAAAACTTATATAATAAAGAAAGTTTTATACAGTGATATACTAAGGAATTCATATGGTCATTCATATTTGTAATAAATTGTGGGCTGAAGACATGGTCTTTAAATATGCAGGAATATATGAAATAAAAATTTGTAATTCTTATTATCTCATTTTCAATTAACTAAAATAAAGTACTCTTCTTTAATAACTATGAGGAAATATCTTACAGAGAATGATTAGCAGGAATTTTCGTTTATAGTCCAATTATTATAAACTGTTTTATTTCTCGTATAATTAATTTAGAGATCTTAAAACGGTTTATTTAACAGGGGTATATTCAGGTAGTCTGAATACAATGTGACTATTTATATGAAAACTTACTTGTGAAATATTATTAATCTGTTTTTTTTAATTTTCAAATGATGATTATGATGATATAAACTGACTTTTCCAAAGAATGTCGGTATTAGTAGAAAAACAGAGTAAATCATGAAAAGGTGGAACATGGTTGGCATTCGACTTAGTGTTTGCCTCTTTGCCACATAATATTTCGTAGTTCGTTAGCCGACGATATTTGTATTTTTCAATGAAACATCTAAGTTTCGATTGCGAGCAAGCAAGTTAGCATAAGTATCGTGAAATGAGATATAACCCGTCGTAAATAGTATTAATATAATCTAGTACACTAACATAATTATAGTATAGTAAATAGCAGATAGATTCTATAATGCTACCACGAAAATTTAGTTAACGTACCCCGATTAATTCTCAGATTGAAGACAATATTCACTTAAAATATGAAGAATGTGTTCTAAATAGTACAGCTTTTAGTCGTTTAATTAGAATCTGACCTAAAGCTTTTGTAAGAAATTACTTGAACTGTAGAGCTGACCAAGACAAAATTGTGAGAAAACTTTTTAAGGAAAAATTTAGTAGTAATCCAAAAACCCAAACAAAAAAAAAATAAGTAACATAAATTTCCGTTTCCCCGTTTTCATTGAGTACCCGGCATGTATGCAGATAGATAGACGTAAGAAATAAAATAGATATGGATAAATAGTGCTTTACTAGGAAGTTTTCATACAAATAATCACATTGAAATTACCTTAATACATCCCTGTTAAATAAAACGTTTTACGATCTATGTTATAAATATTTTAATAGATCGTCTTAAAATTCCTGCGGGTATTTCATTTTTATTTCCACCCTTTGTGAACATAATAATATCCACCTTACAATATTTTTTGTTTACAGTTATAATCATAATCATCCGTTAAGTGTCAGACCCAACCCGTCTAATAACTTCAGTGTCGTACATATTTAATATTTGATCAGAGTTGTTATAATTGAAAAGATGAAAATAGTGAACAATAATTTGAAAATTATTACATAGATCAAAATATGTGAGACAATCGTGGGGCTATCTAATAATAAGACTAAATAGTATTATTATCATTTAACAATAACTATCCCAGGCTAAGTTATGCGTATCTAATCATAATTCAATATAAGCAATAGATTAAACAAACCTTTTGACCTAAAAAATATTTTACAAAGAAATGAAATCCCTTAAAATTTATCGAATACCTGATTTTAATAAGTTTGTAATGCATATTTTTATTTTAAACTAGCCACGCACATATAATCAATCACAATAAGACTGGATACTGGCAGGAGTGTAATATTTGAAGCACTTTAACTTTTAAACTTATTTATTTAACTCGAAAGTGATGATAAATTATTACGGTTACAAAAAATGAAACTTAGATTAAACTAGAAGGATGAACAATAAACTAAAAACAAGTTGAAAGACCGTTCTAGTTTGATGCGGGAATCGTAAGTGAATTAACAAAATATTAACAAAGAGAAGACAAAGACTTTTCTAGTTGGACGTTTAAATATACCAAATTACAGTTTTTGTAGCTAAACTCGAACATGAGTGTTTGAATTATTAGGGGAACATTCCCAGGGAGTGTTTAGAATAAGTTATATTATTTAAGTGGTTTGGGATAAAGATTTCGGTATTTAAAAAAACAAATTTTATACAGGGTGTAGTGGTTACATTACACATGTTCTTAAATACAGTTTAATGATATTGTTACTTGAGCACATTTTTAGGAAAAACTATTTCGGTTTGTGTATCAAATATCCTTTTAAAGGAAAAGTATTCATATTTGTTCTTATTTTAGTTCCATTCAACATACTTCTTAAGCGGCATATTATATTTCAAAAATGATCAATTAGTGTCTATTAGTTTATTTTATAGAAAAAAAAGTTAGTATTAATGTTCTCTTGTTTTCCACCCCTTCTACAACACTGAATGATTATCGTTATTCCTCAGAACTAATTATCACACCATGCAGACAAACATGTTTGCCGTTTTTGGTTTTTTTAGAGCATTTTGTCGGATGCTGATGGTGTACAGTTAGAATTACAGCAAAATTTTCACGCTGCTGACTTGACTGTCAATACGGGTTGTGAGCAAACTAACAAAGGCCGGACTCTAACTCGTAACCTTGAGGTATCCGTTACAAATGAAGTGTCATAAATTGTTGATATGGAAACTGATTTACGGCACACACATTTGCACAATACATACTCTTTTTAATGGGTTGCATTCATTATTTAGGAACTTAGATACATGTACTTTTATAATCTTGTCGTTTCAAAAGAAAAGAGTGATGTAAGTAATGCAATCTCTTATTTTTTATTTAACTTTCAAGCACTTTGTAGTCCATTTAATTGACATGTCAAACAAAAAAGCATATCCCACGTTATAGATATACAGTGAAGAATCAATCATCGTTGGTGTAGTTTTTATGACTTTAATATTGGTAAAATTTTCGACAATGTCAATTACGGTCAAATTATCTCAATATCGGGGGTTGATTTAGGAATAAAAATATAATAACGATGTGCTATTCTACTCCTCTTTCTACAAGATGTAATTTTTCAAAACAGCGCTCAATTGTCATTTTGAAACTTTCGGTTGTCAAAAAGGTTTGACTATTTAAGAGTTAAAGGCGAATGGATAACAAACAAACTTTTGGTCCTTATTGTCCTGAATATTAATGCACGATGGACGATTCTTCAAATGTACGTAAGTTTAAAAAAAATAGTTCTTTCAAACGATCATATTTCATGCCATTTGAAAATGCTTTAGTGAGTACTTAGCAACATGTTTTTTTTAAATTACTGTTTTATGTTTCAATTGCAATTGCTTTAACAGACTTACCGGCTGTGTAAATATGAGTGTTTTGCAGAATTGCTGCTATATTTTGAAACAATCTGTATTGCTAATATTTTATTAATATATCTGATTCATATTCAAACGGAAATAACCGTTAATATTTTAGTAAATAATGTATGTATTTCATTATGTTTTATGGGCATGAGTTTACTGAAAATCGTAAAAGCGAAATGTAAATAATAAAAAGCATAATTTTAGTAATCGTTTTATTGATTTAATGCGGTTTCGAGTCATGAAATGCTCATAAAGTTTATTTAAAACTAACATTTTGCAATAAGAACGTTATTGTAAATTAGATTTATCGAAATGTTTATTCAATTTATTGTAGAATCCTTTAACATTTCTTCCAGGTACTTAAATTGTTTTATTTTCATCGTTCACAGTTTAAAATATTATTTATGATCTATTTATAGAAATTTTGATTAATGCGAATTTTCGTCAAACAATTTTGTCTAAAAATATAAATATTTCAAATAACAATGTGTTTTATCCAATATCGGTGTATGCGTATATTCAAATAAACTATTTCGATTTTGTCTTCCAACGTCCGAGATGGAAAAATATATTCTTACCTTCAACATAATCAAAATCAATTTGTAGCAAACGACAGAGAAGAAAGCGAAAGTACAATCTGTGATCTACGTTCGTGAATACCAGAAATTCTTCATGAATCAACAATAGTTCATCAGCATTTTAAAGCTGGGTTTACGTTGTTTAATTCTGACCCTTTCGTGATATTTTAGGCCGATAATTTTGACAAATTATTCTGCTAATAATTTAAATTTAAAACAAGAGTAAGTTCAAATACGCGTTTTGATAAAATATTTGGATTTCTGTCAATTAATATTATTTTCAGAACGAAATCAGTAGAAAATATGGATTTGGGATCAAAACTGGGCTAGGTCTAAAATTTTTTTAATAAGCTTGGAACTCACCAGAATTATAGCAGTGCAAACAGGACAAAAAATAAAAACATGCAGACACAATTCGTTATAATTTGAAATTTTGGAAAAAAGATGCAAAAATATGAATTTTCTCGTATATTTGCTTTCTTATCTTATCTTTATTTCTTTTCGATTTTCCTCATGAATTTTATTTTCATTGCGTTTATCCGAGTTAATTCGTTTTCATTTAATCATCATGATTTACGGCTGTAAAGCAGGAATAGTGTTGCTTCCTCGTAAACGGTAAATAGTCTATTAAATATGGAAATACTTTTATATTAAAGAAGTAAATAAAATGAAAATACGGAAGTTCAAAGAATTCCAATTATTTTCGAAGATGTGCAAAATGCATATTAGGTTGATTTTGTTTCGGCACAAAATCAGAAATTAAAGATAGGCAAACGGAAGGTCGATTAAAATACTTAAAACAAAGTGTTATTTTTTTCATTTTTTTTCGTGACTTGAAAAATTAGGGCACTATCATACTTCAAAAGGACATAAATTCGAATTTAAATATAGCACTAGTGCCGTTACTATTAAAGTGAAGAAAAACGTTTTCTTCTATTTTATGCGATATTTTATTTGGCTAATGCGAATTTTATTTTGAGTGTCATTGTTGACTTTTTCAGACATCTCTGGGAAGATCGAAATATTCTGATTTTTAATGTTGTTTTGTTTTGTAAATATATAAATTTCCACTCATTTAATTGATTTTCTAATTTCAACCATTAATGAGATAATATTATTATCCCATTAAAAAATAGTCAAACCTGTAAATATATTCTGAAATGAAACCCCGATCGACAAAAGTAATGCAAATCAAACCCAATTTGGGCGAGTAATTTAATGTTAATATCCTTTTTTGGCTTTCTTAGGTAAAATAAACCCTAATAAAATGATCTAAATGACATTATTTTACATATTTTATTACTAAAAAAACTGTTTTACTATTGATATGAATGTTCAAAACTCGGTGAATTTTAAACTGAAAAATTAATATTCAATAAACTCTTTAGTAACGTTTTGACAACATCCTGACAAAAAAAAACGAATTCTTCTATATTTCAGTTCTTCCTTACTTTGTTCCTGTCATTAAAATTTAAAAGCGTTAGTTTGAAGCCTGCAAGTGTCATTAGAAGACGAACATTGAACATATCATCCACCCATCTCTCTTATACTCATTCATGATTTATCTTAAGATATAAGCAAATCAACTATATAATTTTGATTCTACTATTTTATTGGCGAACTCAGATACGCCGTATCTAAGCTACATAACCAGCATAATTTTATTTTCACCAAGTACATTCACAACGTTGATCATCGAAACAATTTTTGTATAAAAAACTGAAAAAATCTGTATTAAGGCAGGTTATTAGTGAAAACAATTAAACCGGCAACAATATAAAATAGAAATAGTGTAAATTATATATCCTAAGTATATTAGGTTACAGAATAGTGAAAATATTTTATCAAAACTCCATTTGTGCGAGAGTGTATATTTACAAACTTTATTTACTAAATCAACATTGAGGTGAAAATTCTGTTTTTCATTTCTCTCCTAAGTGCCTGCAATTAATACAAACCACGACTTAAAGAAGTTTTCTCTTTTCGTTTGTACTTCGCTTTTTAGAATACTTTGAAAAAGAATAAAGTTCGAGAACAATGTATTCTTACCTTAAAACTCACTTGTGCCTAGATCAGTGATCACAAATGCATTGTCAGTTTATTTAGCTAAACGGAGGTCACATAAGTCAAAGATTTCTCTTAAGAAGTAACAAAAATATTGAAATTTCCGATAATGGCGTTTGAGACCGGCTAATCATTTTTTAATTTATCTATAAATTGACATAATAATACCGCTCAAGAAAACTATTATAAGATAATTAGCAGATCATAAAAAAGCCATTTTGCAAATTAGTTTAAGTTTAATTGTAAATCAGATTTTTATTTTCAGCTTTAACAACGTTTATCTGATCTGATAATCCACTTAGATGTCTTAAATCCTCATTATCCTCAGCGTCCTTTGTTAGATCCCTATCTAATCCATTTTTTCATCACTTTCCTTCATCTGGGCCTTTACTTGACTGACACGGCTCACGTCCATTGTTGCAACTGCACGATTTAGCTCGAGACATTGTTATACAATTTGCTTTATTGCATTGTAGCGTTGTTTATTCTTCCTTCTTGCCCGATAATACCATTAAAAGCCCCCATGGACGGACCAGCCATATGGTCCAAGATCATAAAAGAACAATAACTGAGATAACAACATATTAGGTCTGACAGACAAATTGTGATTTAAAAATGAAGATTTAGTGTTTATATATTTTATTTTGGAAAATATATGCTTAGATTATAATAACTGCAAAATTCTTGAACTTGTGTCAGCTGCAGTGTTATTTTTACAAATGCCTAGTTTTAATTATAAAGATTAAAAATATCTCTTTTATTTATCTTACGCAAACTTTGTTGTAATACACCCCAATTTTGTGTATGAGGTGGTTAAATATAACTGAGACATTGTTTTATTTCATAAAGTAGGCCAAATTACAATTTCTTTAATCGAAAGACACCCAGTACGCCTCTGTGGCTATTATGAGAACAATAGAAAATAATATTTGTCTTAAATGCGCCAGTTTTGTACCCTCGTTCAAAACTTTTATGCGGTATACGCGACTATGAATTACTATTATGGCTGCGTGCCTCTCTATCATAAATGTTGAATAATTTTTATGAATTATTGGTACACGGAGGCCCCCTAAAGAGAATTTATGTGATTCTACTTTTGTTCAGCATTTTTTAGAAATATAGTAGGAGACAAGAAACGAAGAAACACGGTACGTAGATTTGTAGACACCCCTTTCTTAAGAAATATTCTTCCTAGAATCCTTGGATGCTAATAGCATATGCTTTGAGGAAGACCATATTTTTAAAATACGAGGATGTACAGTTTGTTATTTAAGGCAATCATTCTTTCTTGTTTGAATGTATTTTTATCAAATTCCTAAAAATAGTTGTTTACAGCTGCTTTCCTTAGAATTTGATGATGTTAGGAAAAATAGGGAAGTCACTCGGGGGGTTTATCCAGGAAATATGCACCCTCTGTTTATTTCTTTTAGAATTTTTTTAGCGACCAGTAAAATGAGTATTAATGAGCGATTGCAGTATGTTGTCACATAATATGTAAGAAAGTTCGGTTCAAATTCGGTAGAAAAATATATATGCAAAGAATTTATTAAATATACCTCTATCCACAACAGAAATATTTTACGTTAAAAACAAGACTTCAGAAATGGAAAGATAATGTTGTTGTTCATACTTTATCTACTCTAAGTTATGTCAAACCTTGTCATGTTTTTTTTATTATAATACATAAGAAATTTTATTTGTATCACACGGTTCAGAATATGAGAAACAATTTTATAAGAGATAACCATAGAATCTAATTGATACAAAATGAAAAACCGATTAAAAATACGATGGGAAAATCAGTTGCATAATCCGCAACTGTTTACATTCGATATAATTGATTAACAATCATTTTGAGCGAAGATAGCGATTAAATAAAATAGCCATAGTTTCTTTTTTGCCATAATTGGCGAGTGAGCGCCTGTTTATGGTACAGTTTACGAGTTTTGTGCTCATTGTTTTCATTTCGAAAAGTCTATGGCCAATAAAACTGAAATGTGTTAACAGTATTATATAAGGGTATTATTATTATTATTATTATTATTATTATTATTATTATTATTATTATTATTAGAAAGAATGTTAATTGTTTAAATTACTTGATTGTGATTTTATTTCTAATAGAATTTTCAGATTTACTATTGTTATGTGCAAACATTCGATATATGATTTCAAATTGCACACATTTTTGACATTTTTTAAATAGTTGAATCAATATTGTTTTATTATTCATTTATCCACTATTAAAATTTATCAAGGAAGAAACATTTTTCAATGCCAATGATATAATATAAAAGTACCGGTATCCTTTTAAAACTACCATTATCTATTTAGTATTTCTGTAAATGTAAATTGACTTCATGTAATTAGTTGTATCCTCTTCCCAAATGTTTTATAGGGGTATCAACCTTCACGCGTATGGATTCCGACTTTGCGGAAATTTTTTCAAGTGATAAATTATTTATTTTTACGTCTTCATCACTTTTTCATAACGCAATATTTTTTTCTACTTCCTGACCATGCGGTTTTTGGTAAAATTAATTGAGTATGGTTAAATTAATAATCTGCGGTTAAGATTGAGTTAAATTATATCACGGCTAGTGAAAATTAAATTATTTATAAGTATTACGAAATATAGTTAGTTTTAGATGTTAATGTAAAAAAATGTGTATGTAAGAATTACGTGGTAATTGTTATTTTTAATTGTGTGTTTTTTAATTGGGGGATTATCAGTGTGTCAGGAAATAAAATGAATTGATAAAATCTAAGAAAGTATCACTTTGCCGTGCTTTATCGTAAATGGTGATGTCTAAGTCTAAGATAAATGGTAAAAATGACTTATTAGTTTATAGACAAATTATCAATTAGATTGTCAAATTTATATAGCCAAGTGAATTTAAAGGTCAAGAATGATACGCTCTGATGACAATCGGATCTTTAATACGCCGTTTTCCTTTCAACATTATTTGTAAAAAATAATGAATTTTAAGAATCATTTTGTGTAACAGTAATAGAATGCAAGGTCAAAATGATTCTGCCCATAGAATGAAGCTTATATTTTTATTGTTATAGGTTATTGGGGAAGGTGTGGTATATCTTGATGTTGACATTTTTCCGTGTTCTTGCAAAAACTATAAATTTATTTAAATTACTAATAGACCGTTAATTTATTTGTATCAGTTTTACCGATTTATGTGTTCTGTATTTATGAACAAAGAATTATTTTATTATAGTAGTTAAACACGACTAAATTCGAATTAAAAAATATAAATTGATAACAATCGGATAATATCTACTATATTGTAGGAAAGCAAATGAGTACCGAAATTAGTATTCAACAAAATATAAGCAGCAAAAATTGCCAAATTACATGATTATACACATTTATAAAAAAAAGTAGATAATAGTGTACTAATGGAATAAAAATATGCACTTATATTACTAATATAAATTATATTTTACTGTTTAAAATTATTTTTAAGAAATATATACTTGACCGAGGTTAATATAACAAACACAAAAATTACAAATTGTATTATTTGAGTAGATTTGTTTTGATCTTCATATATTATTTGGTAATTACTATAGTTTAGAATTTGGTTTTCCTTTTATTCTGTTTATAAGCTTTGTTAATCCGACTAACTGTGTTTTTTTATCTACACAATTTATTCTAAAATCGATAACAAAAACCTCGATTAGGACCTCATGGACAACTGTAACAATAAAAGTTAACTGGGATGCTAAATAAACATTATTATTGTTATGTATTGTACTTCGTTATTAAAATATTTGTATTTTAATTTTAATGTTAAAAATGAAATGAGTAGCCCAATGAGAGTGTCTACTATTTTCAAAAATAATCCTTCCGTGGTCTGTATATTTTCATTTTTCAATAAAAAACTGTATAATCGTACATTGCTGATAAGGTTAACAAATATTTTACATAAAAAATAATGAATACACATTCCTAGCTTTTAATTATTTTTTTATTATCATTTTTAATTTTAGTAAACTGTATAAAATAAAACCTTGACGCTTCACAAATGAAACAATTTGGTAAAAAATTCAATAAAAATTTGAAGAACGATTTGAAAATAGTTGACAATTCCTGCTGACAGGACAGAGCAACAGGACACCAGAAATATAATAAATCAAAAACATGTTAAACATACATTGTAAAAAAGAATCAATGTTCTTTTGTTATTAGAATGAAGAATTGCTTCTTTGGCACTTTTATTATTACAATAGATTAAATTAATTGTTTCAACTCTTACTTTGTGGAAACTACCCATAATAAATATGAAAAAGATAAACTATACTTCTCTGTGTTTCCACAGGATTTCAACGCTTTTTTAGTTGTATTAAAACGACCACAGATATTTGTCAGTCTTCTAGTAAAACTTGAAAATGCTATATGCGAAAATAGCGAAACCGTGGTCGTTTTAATACAACTAAAAAAGCGTGGAATTCTGTGGAAACACAGGTAAGTATAATTTATCTTTTTCATATTTATTATAGCAGATATTTATAAAAAATACACATAAAAGATACCAAAACTCTGAAAAATTGTTAGTAACTACAACCGAAAAGTTCATTTTATTTATTTTATAATTAAATAAACGCCCTTACTATCAAGGCTCAACATTAATACTTACTAGAAAAAAAAATATTTGAATTAAGCATCATATTTTTTATTACCTGCAAATTTTTAATTTATTTGCAAAACTTTTGGAAAAATATTTCTTATAATTAATAAAATATTTTTAACTTTTTTCCAATTGTTTTCTAATGTTTATAATAAAAATGATCTTCAATTTCTTGTAATTAATTGTTATAGTCATAATCTATACGCATTTCTTTAAAACATTCTCCTATAATAGTCTTATAATTCTATACACAAGAATATACTAACTACAGTTACAAACAGACAAGTTTTTGTCATACACTGGGTATATCGTGACAAAAACAAGTAATGGAAAATTATGTAATGAGAAGGACACAATAATTCCCTAGTACTTCTTGTATACGAGCCAAAGAACAAGTAACGGCCTCTTGAAGAATGCCAACCAATTAACAATAATGACTTAATTATGGTTAATTTAATACGAAGAATATATTATTTTAATTAGAGCTACTAGCTTTTATCGTCCATTAGGTAAAAACACATATGGCCGAGACCATACTTTTTTAATTTATCTAAAACTTTATTGAGGATCATTCAAAACGGGTTTTTATATTTTATTTGTAAGGGTTTAAGAATAAATACAAAAACTGCTTTTTCGTTTTGTGTACAATACGTTAATACAAAAAAATAATAAAGATTTAAGTTACCACTAGCGATTAAACAAATGCTACAGAAAAAAAATTCAACCCAGTTTTAAGCATATCTCAGCGATAAATTATAACGATTCGTATAATATCCATTACTAAGTGAAGACAAAAATAGAGCAGAGACTAAATTCGGTAATTATTTATCTATACATGCTTTGAGGAAACTCCAGTCTTTGAATTTTGAGTATTTAGAATTACTAAAACACCCTGTACATTTTATTCCCTTGGCCACCTGCTTGTTTATAAATGGGTATAAAACAGGTGTTTCAAATATGCAACTTGCTAAACTATAAAAATACCGACGTTTTCATGCTTTATCGATTAAAATTTCATCATCAAATAACTTACTGAAGTTATATTACTAATCATAAACGTAACACTAATTTTAAACCTCTTTCATCAAGAAAATAAGAAATTTTTATAAAATCGTCCATATTGGTGCTACGATTTAAAAAACCCTGTTATACAATCGTTTATTAATAATTAAGTCGGCTATTGTTCTCTCCTCCAACGCATTTTGAAAATTAAATATGCAAAATAATTGCGAAAATGGCAGCAACTAAATGAATTTAAGGAATAAAGGATTTAGCATTTTATGTAATATTCAATGGGCGTATATGTGTTGAAAAATGATTTATTCACCTTAAACTACTCTTCCTGCATCATTCACGTAATTACAAAATATTGCGAATAATTTCGACAATATAATTTTCAAAAATGGTGTTCTAATGAATGGTAAGATGAAACGTTTCCTTGAAAAATGATTTGGGCTATAGTAAAAGCATCACAAGATATAAACGAAATGCAAACAAAAAATATGATGAATAAGAAACGAAAATATTAATGAGAAAATTAAAGACAATAAATTATTTAACAGTAACATAAGGCTTCAACAAATGTAGAAGATAGATAAAAGTTAAATCTAAAATTAATAAATTAAAAAGATCAGGTATTTAGAAACTAAATTGTCCGGATTATATTGCCATCTATATTGGCCAGAATTCTAGAAATTTTGAAATAAGGTACTGTAAACACTTATAGATTAAAACAACCTGATAAATAACATTACGCAAAACACGTCATTGCCACTATTTATTAAGGATAAATTCCACACAGTAAGGGTTGCAAGAATTAATTTAAGAAAAGAATATAGAAACTATACATATTCGTAAATTTTAAATCTAAAAATGTTACGTAAAAATTTAATGTTGTCTCCATATTTCTTTTTTTAATGAAGTGTTCAACCTTGAATATATGTTTTACAATACGTGTAAATCCTTATACATAGATATTATACAATATAAACGTCTCGATGATCCTTTATTAAGTAATTAAAGACGCCATTATTGTCTAATTATTGTAATTAGGTGTTAGATAGGCTTTCAATTCATACAGTTCACCTGTAATTTTGCACAAATATACAAGCGGGGTTAGGTAAAGCATAGAAAATAATTATCGCGAGGGAAATATTATTCCTATTAAATTACTGAAATTAGTTCTATAACGAATAGGCAATTATTTTATAATATCAGGCTGCTACAATGAGTCGGGTTAATTTCAAAGCCGTTTCTCATAAACGTTAATAAATGTTTATGTAGCGGAAAATAGTGGCCAATAATCAAATTCAATTTTGGTTTTTGATTTGTGACCTTTGGTCCATTGTGGTTTTTTTAATTTCAATATCTCCATAACGCCCATTTCTCATATACGCTACAATTTCTTTTAGCAAAATAGAGCTTATGCACTTGTGTAAGTAAAGTGAAGCATATAATTCTATCGTATTAGTACAAGAAAAATATTATATGCAATTCATATTTACAGTCTCTACATACTTTTTGCACAAATAATTATTCTAAATCGGTAACTTATTTCCAAATAGCGTTTCTGTTTTTTTCTTCGAGCTGCATTTAATGACAAAATTAAGCACATTCATCTATTTAATTTATGGATAACCTTAAAATTCAAACGGGCAATTTCTGTTTAGGCACCAGAAAGCTCACACATACCACCTGAGGTAACAAAACTATCTTGAGGCAAATCTTTTATTGTTTGTTTTTAAATTTACGCTCTGAATGTGGCCGATTGCAGTTATTTAATTTGAGCATTAGGTGTAAGGTGAAAGGTGCTCCGAAAATCCTTGAGGCATTAAAGGTAATAGCGTAATTTATTTATTGAATTAGCCTGAATATTATTACTAAAATTGAATGCCGGAGGATTAAATCGGAAAAATATTGGATCAGAGAGAAACGTGATGCTAATAGTTACGTGTTTAATATTAAATAATATCGATTAAGGATATCAGACTTTACAAAAATGTTAAAATTTATAGTTGCTATTAATTTTCAACAGAAAATAACATTAATATTAAGATATCTGAGAACAAATAATAGCACGGCTTACGAAAATATAAGAAAACAGAACATTAAAATATTGTATAGATTGATAAGACAGAAGAAAAAACTTTTACAACAATTTCCTTCCTTAGAACAATTAATTTTAAAGTACAAATTTGTTTAAATGAAGTTTAAAAAAGGCAATAGGCAACCAAAACCAAACCAAAAAACTATAGGACATTATCATTTTTTTTCCTTACATCTATAAAAGTTTTGAACATATCGCTTCAGCTCATCACTTCCGACATATCTATAATATGAATTTAGATTTTTAGAGTAAATGAATACAAAAAAGAAAAAACAGTACAAATCAAAATAAAAAACAGTGCAAATCGAAATAAAAAACAGTACAAATTATGACTGAGGGTACTATTCATTCTAAAGCGTAAATAATATCAAGATGAGAAAAGCTTTATTATTTTGTATTAATTAAACAATATTTTCTCTAATAGACTTTAATGACTTCATAAGTTCAGAACCATTAAATTCATTATAAATGATTACGAGAGTTTTGCACTGACGTTGCTATTGATAATAAACAAGGATGTTGAGGAAGTGACTAAAAAATCTTAGTAAATTATGTTGCAAAAGAAGAAAAAATCCCTATTTACTTTTGATTGGCAATGTCATCAGTGTCTTATTAATTTGTTATTAATAATATTCTTAGAATAGAGTTTACTTTTACCTTTTTGTATGTGTTCCTTATGGTTGATAAGAATGGATTTCAGAATACCCTGTTATTATTAAAAAGAAATAATACAAAATGTATCATACTTTTGATAACTTAATAACATTAGAAGTAGTAATCTTAGTTGACAACCAATTATACTATTTAATTCATTAGTATTAGTAATATTGTGTAAAATAAATAATGTCATGAAAAGGAATATAATAATTATTGGGTATCATTTTTAAAATTTGAAATATATGTATATTTGTCGGCATTTTCAAAAGAGTTTTGTTAACCCGTTTTGGATTAAACGAGCAAACATTCTTATGAATAACAAATTCATAAAAAATGACGACTTATTATCAACATTCGTAAGCTGTCACAATATTTTTGCACAACGTTGTTTTCAACGACTTGCATAATAATATTTATGTAAAACTTATGCAAAAAAAAAATGAAAATAACAGTATTTTCTTCAAAACGATTTAATACTTGCCGTATTTTAAATCTGAAACAACAAACGTGCAAATCCATAACATGGGAGAAAAAATTTACGCACCGAACACAGCGCAAAGCGTCTATATTACGACTGAATCATGATGTTTAATTCAAAATAGAAAATTAATTCAAAAATAACCGCAGATACTTGTATTTGAGTACTATTAATAAATAAGTCGGACATAGAGTTATTTATAGGAAAAAAAATTGTTACAACTTTTTGGCGTGGAATGACAAAATATGTTTCATCAGGTGTTTTTTTGTTGACACCGAAATACTATTTACCTTTCAATAATTATGTATTAAAATCTAAGAATAACAATTAAAAATAGTTCAATATAAATATATATCTAATATTGCCAAATTACAATTACAATAGAACATATTTTGATATAAATCTTCTTTATCGCAAATCGGTACAAACTTTCTGTCTGTTAGAACTTTTATTTCCATTTTACTTAACCTATCTTTCCTATTTGTTGCATACATGTATCCGTTGTATGCTCTTTTCTTATTTATTTTCAATTTTCATTCCAAAACCATTCTGATTTTCTTCTTTAAGAATGTCACTTCTTCATTCTTTACCGTTCTGCCCTAACTTATTTCCCCCTTAATTGGTCGATATTTTAAAGTTTAAATATTTATTCTATTGTTCCTTCAACAACTTAACAAAATTTATTTCATTAATTCCACAGAACATTTTAACCTTAAAGAAAACACATTGTTTATCAGAAATAATTGGTTTTATTTTCAACCAACTTTACACTTACATTTATTTTTAGCTCTCCCCTCGATATGTATATTTCTGCTTGCACTGGAATGCGCCATATTGCAGGAGTTAACCTTTCTGAACACATTTTGAAACGTGTGAGCCAACATAGATGTCAATTTAGTTTTATTTTGATGTGTGCTATCCGCAACATCTCTTGTTAACAATAAATTATGCCATGTATATCGTTTATCTACTATAAAATACTTTTGTAAGTTATTGGAACTCGTAATGATTTAGATCAATGCGGCCTTCAAGAAATAGGTATTTCTATAAAGTCAACTGAGAAACCAAGGAGAGAAATCTAGTCTTTTTTAATTTAAACACTATGAAATTTGTCATTATTATTATCAGCAAAGTTTTGCTAAATTCAAGTAAGCCTCTACCTAATTAATAATAATTTATATGCTGACAAAGGATGCTCTACTAGTTTATTAATGTATCGTTTATGGTCATATTACTTCCGGTTAGTACGCATTATTTATTTTCAATTTTCATTTCTGCCGTAATTAAAGTTATAAATAGATCCATTATGTATGATTTAATATGATTATGAATCGTTAAAAACGGTCGAAGAATTTCTTACGTTGCGTTTCGGAATTTAATCTTCGTAACATTCGGTTTCGATCTATTGAAATATGACAGGTTCTGCGTCAGTAAGCAATTATTTATTTCTTGATATTGCTGTAAACATGCAGATGTTATTTTCATGATACATAAGTGTATATGAATATGAATAAACTAAATTATTCTTTTTAATTCCAAAAATATATTGTTCTTGTTCTTCGTTAAATTTCCTGATTTCGAAAGTTTTTCTGGGTTTTTAAGAATCCAGTAGCTCAGTAAAAAATACGGATCCTTTTTAAGAAACAGATCGACTGCATTTTTAACTTGCTTAAATTCATTCATTAAAACCGAATAACGAATGTATCAGCGGTGTCAATTACCACGCGATTTGTAAAGAAGTGAAAACTTATTAAGGAAACATTTCTGTTATCTTTGAGATCGAAAAAGTCGCGAGCACTCCTTGCTCATTAATTTATTGCACGCTGATATTGTGGAGGTGTTTTTATACCAGCGGAAGTCGAGAAAAAAAATATATCTGAATTATCGGCTTTATTAGCATCGCTTATGGAGAAAACTGAGACACTTGTTTCCTTTGCCATATATAAATTCGTGAATGGACATAAATAATATAATCATTCCTTACAAGAATATTAGAAAATAAAAATGTCAAGAGCAAGAAAAAATATTGAAAATGTCAGCACTAGAAATCATAAAGAACCGAAAAAGAAGCTTTATTAATTGTTAATTAATTTTTTTAATGTTTACAAACATTCAGCAAACATATTGATGACAAAATACAGTTAAACAATTACGATCTGTAAGAGTAATCATTTCAAAAAGCATAAATAACTATTTTATGTATTTTAATTGTTTCTAATTGTTATTTATTACCAGATGATCTAAAAAATTGAAAATATCTAAAAATCTTCGTTCAAACGGTTTTACGATTAGAAGTCAATGCATATTAATGTCTTATTCTCTAGCACTATGCTACTAACTTATATTAAACTGACCATTAATATTCATAAAAAATTAACGACTATTATCGAAACAATAAAAAATAAACCCAATCTATAAACAATAGTATCAGAAGCCGCATAATTTGAATTTGAAAAAATTACAGCAACAGACAATAATAACAGCAATAAGTCAACTACGTTCTCTGTTTATGGGATATTATTTAAAAAAAAATAAGTATTGCCATTAAAACTCGCTTCAAATATATTCATTACGTAACGCTTGGTTTATTAAGACCTTCAACGACCTTAAGATAATTACAGAATGCAAGCCTGCATGTTTGTTACTGAGTAAAGAAGTTGATACGGGATTTTTTTAAATATCTTCAGATACTCGGGATTATAATTATAACTAGAAAAAAATTGAACATGTAATAGTAATAGTATTGGAATTATTATTATAATTTTGGGGTTTACACAAGATGTAAATCAAAAGTATGGCAATATTTCCTTCAAAAAGCAAAAATGTTAAATAAATATTTGAATATTTTCTTCATTGTCAAAGTTCTAAAAAACAGTAGACCGGAAAATATGCTCTACATGCTAATAAAGCTTACTGTTTTCTACTTTTGTCGCTGGTTCTATTGTTGAAAAGATCTTGGTAAGTTAATGTTGTCTTAGGAATTTCATACCTTATATATTTTTTGTTTTTCTAGTTCAATGCTTTATTATGATCATAAATAATATTTTTTTATTATTATTACAAAAAACTAAACCGCCTATTGATGGTGAAAGTGTTCTTCGCATAACTTTATTCTTCTTATAGCTAGTTGACATTGCCATCTAAGATTTATTGGTCTATATGTGGCCATATGTTGCTCACCTAATAAGTTTTCTATTTCCTTTTATGTTTTGTCATTAATTTATATTATATATTAAATAACCGGCTTTAGTTGGGACAGTAAATTATTAAAATATGGCATAATTCACAAAGATTAATTGATCCAACACAAAATGTTTATTTTAACCTCAAACCCAACCAAATACTAAACGGTAAAATATTTTTTCAACAAAGACTATTAAATGATAGTTTAGTATCAAAACCGTAAATAAAAAACACTAGTGTAAAATTACACTAGGTTCGAATTTAAAAGAAATAAGCAAGAGCAAAATCAAATTTGAATTTTGATTAATATTAATGGTACAATATTAGCACGAACGAGCTCGTAGTGTTTCTTTATGCCTACATTTTACTATGAATAGAATATTGAAATTAAAGATTAGATGAATTCCACATCTACGACTTTCCCTAGAAATATACTAAGAAAATAATTTCTCGTTTTTTTTACACAATTTCATATTATTCTCTTGACCATTTAGGCGACCAATTGAACGTAACTATTTGCAGTTTCAACAATTCCTATAATTGATGTATTTTCTTTATTTTTGATAAAATAAAGATATTTTAGGTAAAAACTCAACAATAATGACAGTTTAAGTCAATTTCTTGAAAGCTTTTTGTAACTTATCAACAGTCAGACTTTAGTTGCTAAGCAGATTTAAAATAAAAAAGTATGAAAGTTGCTATTTGTTATATTTGTGACTACATAATGTATGATAAATAAAAATGCCATTTTTAACACTAATATCATAAATAATTATTTTACATAAATAAGAAAAAAATGGACCTGGGAATTAATGCCAATTGTTGTATAAATAAAGTCTGATGGTGAACCTGAGTACCGAAACAAGGTTGCCTTCGAACTTAGTTCAAATTTTTATTTCAAAACATTAAAAAAAAACTATTTTTGTTGCAGAAATGAATTATAAGTTAAGATAATATTCTGTGTAATTTTTTTCTACAAAATTGTTTATACATTTGCTTATAATTCGAATAATTGCTATTAATTGTCGACTAACTAATTTCTTAGTAAAATGCAAATGAGGAAAAATGCAAGGCCAAGAGAAAAATTCTTATTGTTCATTATATTTGCTTTAATTATAATTATCTCGTTTAACTAAACAACAAATCTCCCATAGTATTGTAAGATAAATTATATGTAAGTATTTAAGCATGTGTATACAAAATATTTGAAATTCTTGAAACTCTTGGAGGTCTGCTGCAAGCGCCTCCTTTATGTTTTATTTTTATTCAGACAAAAATATTTACAGAGATAAACATAGATACTCTTTATCTAAAGAGATTTCCAGGAAAAGCCCGTAATTTTAAAAATACTTAATTCCTTTATCAAAGTTCCAAAAGCAATGTGTATTGAATCTACATATTTATTCACAGTGTTTGCTTACTACACATTCTATAAAGATAAATATTTTAAGAGGATTCCCAAACAAAAATTCCCTTTGAAATTATATTTAAGAAATAAATCATATAAAAAGGACGGTTAGATTTACTTTGGAGCGTTTATATAAAAATATGTAATGGCTTTCAACGTTACTTTCAGAGATGCAGTAGGGGGTGGTTTTCGTGGTATTACATCATACCCCTGCAGCCAGAAACTAGTCATTCGTAGGATAACAATAGTCTTACCATGTGTTCATATAACTATAATACCATTTTAGGATTTAATTCCAATCCTTGTACGCATTAACCTGAACCTTCGGAGGCTCCACTTTAATTGAAAGTTACTTTCACGTATTTGACTTTTTATGCAAATGGAATCTTCACCCTCTCAATCCGAAGGAAACTTAAAACTTCGATATTTCTTTTTTTTTGTAAAAGTACTTAGGGTTGTTAGGATTTGTGAATTGTTCCCATTTCACCAGTTGTTAACTGTGAGTATACTGGGTATATTTTGGTAACATGCTCAGAAACTATCCTTTCATCCTGACAGCCAAATTCTCTCTGTGTTTCAAGCATAGAATATCTCTCAGATTTGCTGCAAATGGTGAATTCAACACCCTTTCTTTCTATGCGTTAGGATATTAATCAAAGAGAGGTATTATTGGTTAGGTCACCTCTAAGTATCTGTTTGTTTAAATACTTGACAGTGATATTGTTGCTACTATATCATGAAAACTTAAAATTAACACTTAGCAATTACCTTGGCCAGAAAGTAAGAATACTACTTAGGTTATATTCTTTAAAAACTATCATTAATCAAAAAATTACTCAAATAATCTATTTTCATTATATCATATTATTCATCAACAAAATCTATCTAAATCTATTCTAGATGAGGAAAATTTAAAATTTCCAAATTTATTAAATTGTTCCAAAATTGCACCTATATGAGAGACATATTAAACTGCTTAATGTCACAAGTAATTTAAAAATATGAATATTTCGTAATAATTCAATATTATATTTTACATTTTTCTTTGAAACGAGTTTTTCTCTAGTTCTCCTTCGTTTTATTTTTCACACTAGAACTGTTTACCATACAAAATTCTTCGTAAAGAGAAACGTTTGACCGCAAAAATAATTTCTATTATAAAAACGCGCGGATTGCTTATTTTCAACTAGAGTCTTTACACACTGCCCAGCTGCTCAATGGTTCATGTAAAAACAACTATAATAAAAAGTTATTTAATTATAGCGTGTAATTCTGGAAAATGAAACTGAAATTGAAAGTGGGCAATTTACACCATTTTTTAAGTAATAATTGTTCTACGCACTTTTTTGCAAAAAGAATTCATGAAAAACTGCAATAAAGGCAAGCGCAAAACATTCTAGCCGCCACTCTTTACCCAGTTTATCTAAACGTGTTTTACTTTTCTACATATTTGGAAACTTTAGTGAAATATTACATAAAAAAACAAAAAACTTAACGACACAATCTGCTTCAATTTACAATTGGTTAGAAAGTAACGTTTAAACCCACTCCTACATAAATTGTTTAACAACTGTGTTAACAAACCTGATGTCACCAATTATATTAATTATATTAAGAGGTCAAACAACTCTAAGAAGAGATGATACTATTGGTTTTAGAAATTGTTGAAGAGCAATTCGTTACGTAATAATTAATTGTAATTTACACCTACAGACTACATAATTATTTTGACGTCAGTGTTTAAACGGAAAATATATGCAAGGTGTAATTAATTAATTTCCACAGACGTTAGAAAAATCAAAACAGATTAAGACATTTCCAGAGAAGAAAGCTGAAACTAAATATCCCGGAATCTAAGAAAGGATACGAGAATTCCTTTTGATTTTGACGAGCGTTTGGACATCAGACATAATAACTAAGCTAAGAGTTTTTCTCGTTGTTGAACTGGGCGCATTTTCCCAACTCTACCTGGAGATTAAACAATCAATGTATTCATTTAAAGAGGCGAGTCCTTCTCTGTTAATTTCTATTACTCTGCATTGTGAGTAAGTACAAAGTTTCTCTGTGGCGCACCTTTTATTTTAAACGCGTTGAATTCACCTGTTCTCGAGTAAATTGATTTTGTCGTCTAGCCTGTACCATAAACATTTCAATTAATAAGGTCACAACAAACACTGGTTAACACTATCAACCATTGTTTGAGGCGTGTTAATTAATTTGTATCTCCCAAAATCGTGAACAATTAACGGAAAACTGAGAGCTAAAACACCACAACATTGCGCATAAGTTTTATTGGATTGCGCGAGATTTCACAACTGAGTAAAAATTGTTTTAATGAATTAATTAAGATACGCCAATTATGAAACGACATTTAAAAAAGGAGTTGGAAATATGTACTTGGTTTTATCAGGAGGAGAAGGGGAAAGAAAATGATCATTTTAAAACTGCTGATTCACTGATTGAACTATAACAGTTTGATTGTGCAGACGAGAAAAATATCAAGCTCGATTACATAACTTTAAACGGGTTTTACAAGACATTAAAATCGCAATCTGTATTTAATTAATATTGATAGTAACGCATCGAATAGCGGATTCTATAATTTCCACGGTACCCTGCGTAGCCGTGAGAAAATACACTAACCATCTCCGATTTTTCACACTACAATGTTAAAATTCCTGCTGATTTTACTCTCGATGTGTACCGTTAATAATTCCCACGTCCATCGATGGCTTAAAACACACAAGTCTGGACTTGCGAATGTGATTATCATAATTATTACTTAGAAGCTTTTTTATTGGTTTATTTAGGTTCAATAATTAAAATGTTTATTGTTATGGTTTTTGCCTTGAATGCCTATTGGCCAAATAATGACAGACTGTTTATTAGTAAAATTATTATTTATATCTTCTAAAAATTCCTTTATCACATTTTTTGTACAGTGTTATTTTAAATATCCTGTATTTATTTACATTGAGTGAACTGGGGTGTTGATAAAATTGTAAACGAAGACATAAATAACTCGAATAGTGTTACCGGTACACTGACAGTGTTTAAAATGCCCTCGAAAGGTGAATGACTGGACGTGTTATGAATTTTTTAATCGGGCCTTATCTTTACGCTACTTTTTTAGTACCGGGTGAACTCGATTCGGCCTATCGACTTACAGTTTCACTTTATACAGAGGCAAAACTTTTAAAACTGACGAATTAAACAGTCTGAAATAAAATATTTAGAGACAACATAAAATTAACCTTATCACTAAACGATAATTAGATTGTAAAATAATAATCACATATATTTATAGAAAATATTCAGTGAGAACATTTTTGTCAATGTTGAACGACTTTGTGCCCATTTTCTAATATCAAATTGTAAAGTTAATTACTAATTGTTTGAATCTGCTTATTCCCATGTTAATAACAAACATTGACACTGAGCTTCATCGCATTCTTTCAACTTTCTCGTTAACATCTTTATAAGCTATAATTAAACGCAGATAAGAACATCTTTCAAGAACAGTGCACTTTCCGATTTTATGTTTCTAAATTGTTGTCATTTTCATTATGTTTCAGTAAGTCAAATTAGTGCACATTTTGCAATACGCCACTATTAAGCTTTACATTTTTTACATACAGAGGATCAAAATGTATTTTTATAAGAATATATAAAGAGTTTTGAAATATCTACAGTTTTAAGATAAGTATATTTTATCTTTTACATTTATAATGGACTATTCCACAAAGTGATGGAAGGAACAAACATTGTGATAAAATACAAACAGCTTATTTCTGCATTAACTTTGAATATTATTATTATATTTTTTTTCTCTTGCAGTTGTCATATTCCTAAAAAGAATCTAGCCTTGCGTGATTGAAGAACGATCTGGATTTTAAATTAGAATCCCTTTCTTGTCTATTAAAAATGTTCAATACATTCTTTTCAATATTACTTCTTCTTTTTTTTAACATATTCTTTGTTCCGTTAGACTTCGACTTGTATGAATGTGGATTCTATCCCTTTCTATTAATTGTAATTCCTGCGTTTCGGCCCTTTTCACTATTACAAGGTCGCTAAAACTGCAGTTTTCTAAAACTTGGCTCGTTAAAGTCATGCATTCGTTATAATAATTTTCTATCGGTCACGAACGCTGGTAGTAAAGCACAAACAAAAATCAACCTATTACCAACTTTGATTGTGACTGTGTGTGGGTAAAAACAATAAATGTCTGTTACTGTTAAACGATTATAATAAATAATGGTTAATGATTTTGGTAGAGATCGTGTAAAAGATATTTTCTTCTACAACGGTAACGGTGCAATATTTCTCACGTTTCTTCCTCTTATGCATCATCAATATTTGTTGCGAGCAAAATATTATTGAAATCCAACCTCCTTAATATCGATTATCGGTTCATGTAAATAAATCATTGCGTAGGTTGATCTTACACTAGTTACACTATCGTGATTCGAGTATTATTTATTTTCTGTTACAGTTATAATCATCAGATAAAATCTATCTTGGACCATATCCTATATTAAAAGTATTCCGCTTGTCAAAATGAAATACGATTTCAAGCATTAGTATTTCCCCATTTTGTCGATTATAACGAATATATCTTGTGTACTTTTGATGCTTTATCGTTCTTCAATGCATCATATTCCCTACAACATACTCTTCTGTTATGAATATTTGGTGGTTAGGTTAAAGCCACAAAAATAACAGTTTTTCTTTTATATTATTCCTATTTTCCATATTTCTTCCTTTTTGCGCAGGCCCTTTATTCGCTAGACAGCATAATTCCTGGATTCTTCAATTTTCCCGCACAAATAACCAATTATAATTATAAAGGAGTATATAAAGCTCTGATCGATTTTGCAGTTATTTTGGGGTCGAAAGAACAAGGTCAAATATGTTTTTTTATTCTATTTCGGGTCATGGTACAATTTAATGATCGGGTAACTTAATATAACGGGTAATGTAGACTGTAAGACCCCCGGGTTTCATAACGACATTGAAAGAGTCAATTAAAAATCTAGTACTAATCGTACTTATTAAATCAACGCTAATTAAATTAATTATACCCCGTTAAAATAAATTATCAGAAAAGCGGTGTAAAAAAATTGTTAATCCTTAGTTATTTCTTTCGTTTAATGTTCTTTTAGTATATCTTTATGCTTGAGAAGATAAACATCCAGTTTCAATAAATAGACGGTATGACTTTCAAAACGAAGATTGTATTTGTCTTCATTTGTTGTAATTAATTCTGTCACCTACTTTGTCGAGTTTAATTAGATTAGAATGATTACTAAATGAAATGTTATTAACTTAAGTAATTACATAATTAGTTACTTAAATTATTAGTTAATTAGGAGCTACCAACGTCCTGGAAAGAGAAGTTCAATTAATTTTGAATCATCATAATTTTTAAATATTATAGTTGTTCCAACTTAAAATTCAATAAAAGGAAAACTTATAATTCAACAAATATTTCGATACATAGAATAAATAAAGATTTATACAACTATATTTAAAGAGATACTTTGTAGATTTAAGCTTACATAAGACTTTTCTAGTGTATCTTAATACTAATATCCTTCGTTTGATATCAATTGAATCGATATGTACCTATATATAAATTACATAACACTATTATCTGCTTTCTCCATACGCCACCATATGCCTCGTTGCGGAACAATATCCACAGCCGTTTTGGATCGGTATTGTTCTAAAGTTTTTTCTTGTCTAGACATCAAAATGCAATAGGGTTATTGTTGCTTTGAAACAAAGTACGCCTAAACAAGCTATATCTAAGGTATAACAAATAAGCCATTTAAATAAAGTATATAAGTATATGAGTTAATAAATAATTGGTGAAACATAAATTGATATGGTTGATTCCATTTCGAATAAAAAACCGAAATGGGGTTATCTATAGTTTTATTTAATCATATGTATAAAAGGTTACAGAAAAATATTTTTTTGGGTGAAATAATTTTAACAAATAGTTTATTTGAGTAAGTTCAAATAAACGTATGTATAAGATCAAACATGAAATGTATGGCGAACTAAATTTTGATTTGTTAAATAAAAATAAATTTTTATCTCAGTTAAAGGTTTATTGCCTTATAAATAATGGCATTTTTGTTACATTTTTATTCATATTATGTTATCCAGATCAATGTTTAGACAATCTGGCAATTATTGTATTTACAGATTTTTCTCCTTGTAATTAACTTCCATAAAATAAAATAAAGGGATAATTATGAAATTTATAATTTTACATTGAATATTCTTTTTATAAAAATATAGATTTCTTTACGTTTCAATAACTTCCATAATAAATACTGTGCTAATACATATGCTTATTAACTCCAATAATTTCTGTATGATCAGATTTATAATTTTTAAACAAAAAATATATACTTCGTAAGTGTGACCACACACAAAGATCTATCGACCCGTCTTTTATGTGTAACGCTATATTTTCTTTGAAATGATAATCAAATAAGGCAAGTTATCTATCGAAGAGACGCGATTCCCGATATTAAATTCATTAAAGATTATCGACTCTACCTACTAATTGAAGAAAATTAGTTGGAGCTACAGTTTTTAGTTAGTTGATTAAATAGTCTCATTAACCTTATTAGTACACACTTGACAAAATATAGAGATTATATTAATTACACTAATAAACCAGGTATTTGCTGAAATTACTAAGAGAATATGTTGCAGATGAAGAATATAAATAATAAATGAGAAAAATATTTAATAACCCCAAAGCATTTTACCTCTTCTGAGATGAACTTTAGACCTCAGGTTTTAGATTTTATTTATCGATTAATTTAGCAATCCATTCGCATATTTTTTTTCGGGCACAGGTAAATGGGACACCAATAATCCGTTAATGAGCTTGGTAAATTGAAAGGACCGTAATCCCATAAGTAAAATGCACAGTTAGCTTTGAGAGGTAGAGGGTGGGTTTTCCTAAATTAAAATCTTTAGGTATCCACAATCGATATAATAAAAATAAACAATAGATAACTAATTTAAATTATTATACATATTTCATGTATTGAAAAAAGTTATTAAAAACAGTTGTTTGAAATATTTTAGACTTATAACCCGAGTTTCAGTTCATTTTTCACAATTTTAGTTTTTTTCTATTTTTCTCACAAATTTCAATTTAGGATTGATTTCTTTTAATTTAGAAATGTTAGTACTACTCTTTGTTATCTTTATTAATACAAAAATATGTGTAAAAGATAATTGAAGCCACAACTTTAGTTTATGTTCAAAATTTCTTGAATAAAATGTAAAATGGATCATACATGTCAGACTTGTTCTTATCGAAGAACAATTTTTATTAATAAAGATCTTTTTTGGCGGAGGAAAACAAATCTATCAATTTTACTAAAAACCTATGTGCCTGGGAAAACTAACTAGGGCATTTAAAATATGATCAAAATCAATCATTTCAAAATTTTTAGAAAGATTGGAAAAACCAAAAATTGTGAATATTGAACTGTAATTCGGAACATAGGTCTAAAAGATTATTTAAAACAACTTTTTCTAACGATTTTTTTCGATATTCTCACACAAAATGACAGTTTTAAAGATTTTAATATTTAAATGTCAAATTTGACATATACGGAAAACCCCTACACTCAGCGCCGTCAATGGCTGCTATTTTGGTTTTAAAACTAGCAAAAATCAAGCCCTAAGTCACCTGTCAGGTACCAATAATAAATTTAGGTTATAAGACCACTTTATTTATTTTTTATAAGTAAATTCATTAAAATTCAAGCTATGCTATGTAAAGGGGTATTTTTTTATTTCATGTGTATCTATATTTAAATTTACATTTTCCAATAAAATAATTTTTATAAATCTAGTCTCATTTCAAATATATAATGACG
This sequence comes from Hermaeophaga mercurialis, assembly GCA_951812935.1. Classification (NCBI taxonomy): domain Eukaryota; kingdom Metazoa; phylum Arthropoda; class Insecta; order Coleoptera; family Chrysomelidae; genus Hermaeophaga; species Hermaeophaga mercurialis. The sequence continues at coordinate 42,432,608 of OX638358.1, forward strand.
AATATGTTCCTACTACCTTGTGTGGAAAGTACCTGTAGAATTAGAGCATCCAAATTTAGAGGGTGTGCAATTTACCTGTCGGATTAAGAGAGGTATTGGTGTGGAATTTACTATTTTTTCATCTTTGAGTTATTTCCATTTATTGTTACAATATTTTCATTTATTCATGTATGATGCCGACTGCTACTACGTTTCATTATTTTTGTATTATAAATTTTGTTAATTGTAACAAATATATTTTTAGATATTTTTTTTGCTATGAGAATATTCAGTGTCAGTAACATCTTTAGGTTGTTATGACAAATAAGGTGGCCAGTTTTAAGATACAGAATTCCATTGATTCGAGATTTTTTTTTCGTAATTAGTTCAAAAATGATTTTTAAATTTCTGCTTACGTATTATACAGAAGCCATTTTATTTTGTAATCAGTAATCAGTAGGTGAAGCTCTACTTTTTACTTTATAGGAAATCGCATGTAAGATACGTGACCGTGACATTGCATTAAACCCCAGGGAGTTTATTGATAAAATCCTTATAGAGCAAGGCCAGGTGTTTATTCCGTCCCTATTTTTATTTTGGTTTCGAACACGTACCGGCACGAGAGCATCAGCTTTCGAAAACATCTGCCCTTCAGACAAATCTAATAAAGTAACACGTGTAAAATATCGGAAAATTTATGTAGGTATTCTTTAATCTTCGTCGATCCATTACAATAGTTTCAACAAATGTTTGATATCGAATAATACCAAAACAAAACGTATCTGTAGGAAATGTATTCATAAGTTAAATTTAAACCACCGTCTATACTTATATTCTTTTAGGTAATATCGAGTATTGTTAAATATCAAAAGACTTCTACGTAGTAATATTTTTATCGCTGAATTCTCTCAAGTTTATCAAATAATAGAACTATCTTAAACAGAAAATTACAGTCTTATGCTTGATTCATCTTAATTGTAGTTAATATTAATTAAAGCCAATGGACGTTGTTAAGTAATTGGAAGCCGACTTTGAAGGTTAGATTTGAAAAGTCCTTAATTTTTTTTAATTCCGAACAATCATAAAATTTGATTTACACGAGTCATACACAAGTAAAATAGAAATATCAATAAATGTGGCTCCAAAAATCCATTTAAGATAATTAAGATATGCTATACGTAAAAGTTTTGATAAGAATATTGTTAAAATATTAGTAACGGTTTAAAATGAACGTATGGAAAATCCTGGTGTTATAAAAATATAAGTACCTAATTGATTAAATATATTAAATAAAAACGAAGGTCAAAAGTAGCATTGCATCCGTATTGAGATTGAGTTAATGAATTTATTAATTTTCACTAAAAATTAATCTTTTTATCAATCAAATAAATTTCAATTTTAAATATATGTATAATTTGATAAAACACTTATTTATTTGACCACTTTGTATTTAAATGAACAGTTAATCCACCAGAATTCCTTGAAACTTATTTTTATTATATTGAAGATTAAATCAACCATGTAATTGTGATGACACCTTAGAAAAAATAAGAAAATTGGAATAAAATACGTGTAATGTTGACACTAAGCGTGAGTAGTTACTAAATTACTTGCTTTAAACAAGTTTTAAATTACCCTATACTCTGTTTATATAATAAATTTCTTCCTTTAGTGCATAAACTTCAAATAAAAAAGAGAAGGAAGAATGTGAGTATATTCGAGAAAAATGAAAATTATGAGGAAGAGTGTGAATATGAGACTTATATTTTTAGACGTGTCCCAGGCGTTTGACCGGGTTCGACATGAGGTACTCATAAATATAGATATAAGATAGAAAATATTTTACCGTTAGTTCAATACCCAGTTTTACTAATTTTTAAAATTTGTGGAATACTGATTACGTTCATTCTCGCAACAAAGTAATACTCAATACACTCATGAGTAAAAAATATTACCAATTTGACAAAAGTGGAAAAATTAAATCATTATTGAATTAGAAGACGATAGGAATATCATTGTGTTTCACAAATGAGGAATTCTCATATCATGAAAAAACCAGCGTTAAGGAAATTTCCAATATGTAATATTTGAACATAAAAACTTAAAAACAGAAGTTTAAATGGAAGGTAGGTACAGCTTGCCAATTGTAGTAATACTTCTGAAATGCGCGCATAACGAAATACAATACAAACTTAAATATTAGAAATTCAACACAATTTAATTTAATGTAATTTTTTTCTCATAACTTGCTTCACGAAAGGCACATTGCAACACACATATAGAAAATGAGCTCCCATCTGTTCTTGCCCGATTTGTCTACGCGCATCTTGAGATAAGAGGCCTTCTTACAATTAGTGAAGTCTATAAGGAATTTAAAAAGAGCTTAAAGGATATGGAAAAGCGTACTTTTTTTGTGACAATTCAAATCATCGGTTTCTCTATATTCGTTTACATTAAAAAAATGGCTACTTTACGGTATTTTAAGGTATTTAATTTATATATCACATATCATATTTAAAAAACCCATTATTAAAAACCGTAATGTACAGTTAACCCAAAAATAAACATTTTGGCATACTTTCTGGTTGCTTCTCTGTGTCGATAGCGAAGTCAAAGACACCATTTTTATCTTATCACGTTTGGCCCGTATAACGATAGTCGCTAATAAATATTATAATGAAGGAACATCGCTACTTGTTTAAAGTGTATCTAAACGACTTAAAACCCATATTACAGTAACCCAGTTCAGAATAAAAAACTGTATTATAACAACTTAACAATAATAAAGAAAGTTCTCAAACTGAGAATTCACGTGAACCGGAACTGAATTACACGAATGGTATAATTAGAACTGATGATGACCTTGGGTCGTTCTATAATGGGTCTAATCTCGGATTCCATTGTCCGATTTCACGCGTTCTGTGTTTTTAATCAAGAAATCATTTCAAACATCTCATTCAAAATAAATGATTGTGATTATCACATAAGAATGCTGTTTTGTTACTATAGTAATAAATAAACTATGGTAAAATGCATTACCTTGCAATACTTAAGGCATAAAGTAGGGACTCTAAAGTTTACACGACTGGTGGTGAAGATTCCACCAGTCTTTAATTCTTTAATTTGATTTAATTCTTTAGTTAGAATTTTCGTTAGTACTCTTATTTCATAAGATAAAGTTATTATTTCTCAATATTTAAGCAAGTATAACACATACAATTTAATAATTTCACCTTTCATTGTCAACACGTATTATCAAACCGGACGAAAACATTCAAATTTTCCATACTTTTAACGCCATGACTATTATAAGTAAAACACAATAATACAAAGAATAATGTTAAAATTTCTATCCGAATTTGCACTTCCTCCTATTAAAACCAGAATTTGTTTGCAAGAGAAATCAAGTAGGAAATAGCATCCCATGAAATCTTTTTTTCATATACACAAACGTTTTTCATGCTTAGCGAAAACTTTCTTTACTGATAATTTTAATGTATTATTTAAAAACAATAGCGTGTTTGAATATCGTTAAAGAAGTAAAATTACTTGGCTTGTTACGCCTGCACACATCGATCAATTCTTTTGAAAATCAAATGAACTCAGTACCTACACTTAATTTTTAACAATAGTAATTTAATACTCGGTATCAGATTCGCAAAAAAATGTAATGGCTGATTAGGGAAACGCAAATTTTGGCTTTATATAAAAACATAACATAACATAACGTCTGTATGTATACTGGAAATAGCGCAAAAAACAAAAGTGTGGAGATACATTTGAAAAAAGTAAGATGGGAGTAAGAGGCTGTTCTACTATTCTATTAGAAATATCAATATCTTAATAATAAATATTTAAGGAAAAAAGCTTTTTTTAAAATTGTATAAATACAAGGGCTACTGTTATAATTTCCGGATATGGCACTACTATAATTATCTCATATTTGACGTATAAATACATTTGTAAAATTTAGGATTTGTTGTGAGAAGTAAAACTGACTAAAGTTGAATATAGTGAGTCGTTCGAGTACAATATAAATTTAAAGTAAAGAATCGAAATTAATTATCGATTTACATCGCAAGTATTTTATAGCAATCATTTTGTTTTAGTTTCCATTAAAAAAAGTAAAAATAATTTGGATGATTTAAAAACTGTTTTTGGCGACGAGACACCATCAAGAAGAACTGTTGTTCGGTGGTATCAACAATTTAAATTTTGTCTTAGTGACGAATTTCATGAAGGTCGATCAACAACTTCAAAAACGGTAGAGAACATTGATGCAGTAAGAGAAATTATAATGGTAGATTATCATGTGACACGTAGGGAAATTCAGTCTGGTTTAGACATTTCAAAGCAAATGATTGCTCGTTTTGTGTCAAAAACTAAACATGTCGCCCACTATTCCTTTAGAAAATTGCAGTAAATCCTGAGTGGTACACAACTATTTGTTTACCAGAAGTTTTCACTGAAATGAGAAAATCAATAGAAGAAGTCGCATCAAAAATCAATTGCATGGTCAACGTTTTTCAAAATCAGAAGATGCAGTTGAAGCGTGCCATCTTTATATTGGAAAAAATGTTGAGAAAACTGGTTTATTATCATGAAAATAGTATATGGACATTGCATGAAAATTTTGAAAAACAATAAAGCCACTTTTTGAATTCTTAAATTTTTGGTTTGTGCCTATCCTAAAATTAAAGCAGTAGCCCTCGTATCCTAACAATTTCTGTTTCTGTTTGAAACAAACATTAAACTGCACAATTCTTTACAGAGCGTTTAAATATATGGATCCTCCAAGATACATGCTGGAGTTACAAAGGAAATGCCATATAAATTTAGAAAGTTTATCAACAAATCGCCGTTTTCCAGTTACTTATCTCAGGTGGCAATTGAAACACAACTTCCCTCAGTATATAACTCAGCGCATATAAATTAGAATTTAAAAGATAAAACGCCTAATGAAGTCGAAGTATGTGATGGGAACTTTTTTATTAAGTTATAACTAGACTAGAATGCAGTTAATTAACGTCGATTCTCTAGGTAAGAATAATAAACAATGATGCATTTTCTCGCGATTTACATTCGATTAGAATTATAGAAATGAATTCTTTAATAATTGGGATGACATTTAAAATAGGTGGATTTTCTAATTGGACGAATATTATTGATGTGATATGTTGAAAGAAGAAAGTACACTTTTACTCAGTTATACATATTTAAGCATCATGGAATCTATTAATTTAACCATCGATTCAAGAGTTTGGTGGTTGCATCAAAACAATGGTTAACAATTAATGCTATTAGTCAAATTGGTTATTGTCATATCAATGTCTGCTACTCCCTTTTAGCTCGTAAAGCCAACTTTTTTGGTTGATTATGGATTATAGACTTTGATATACTTCTATCATTTTTTATTATATATATTCACTTAGGTCTTGATTTTTTAGGAATATAATCCATCCTTGAACTTCTTATGTCCGTTTATTGATTAAACGGAGTAGATCTCTAAAAAACTTTCTTAATCTTTATTAATACTTATTTACAAGTCCATTATAAGCTAACCGTATATATTATAGTAATTGGTCCTCTTTTCCGTGAGATATTGGAATATAGTAAAACATTCAGTCTATTCAAACGTGATTAGAGTATTATTGAATTTGAAGACTTTCTCAAAACATCTGACGAATAATGAAAGCGGCATTGTCTCAACTAGGCGAAGTACTAACCCAATTTTTCAAACACATGATCGAAAACGAAGGGTTAGATGCGTTTTAATTAAATTTTGACTGATTATCTTTGTTGAAACTAAAATAATAAATAATAGGAGTTTCAGGAGACTGAAAGATTAGAACAGGTACTTTGAGGTCTTGACAGGGAATCATTATCATCATTAATTTTTGACGCTAAGTAGAAAGAAGAGTATCTGTCATATTTCACTTAAGATTTTTTTGATAAATATTTTAATAAGCCAGAGAATTAACATCCTTTTAATTCTCTCACTTGGTTAGCTGGTAATTTTACTACGCTTTGTAAGTTAAGATGGTACTTAATATTTTTAACTAATTCAGTTCATATTCTTCTTTGATGCGTTTCTTGACCTTATTAGAACTATATTGCATGGATTTTATAGATAAAATAAAGATATTCTTTCTGAAATATTAGATTAGCCTTTGTTTTTTTCCATATTAAATCTATTTTTTATTTTATTTAAGTTCCATTTCTTGTATAAAATCCTGAAATACATACTAACCTAAAAAACAATTTCTGGATTTAGTTTACAGGTTTAAGTCCGTTTGTTCCTTTGTTAGCAGCATTGGCATCATAACTATTTCGTAATTGAATAAACAATGTTCAATATTAATTTTTAGAAAACTGGCTTATCTTCCATGTGCATGTGGAATTATCTTGCTGGGATTACATCCTCCGTGTTTTAGCGATATAACAAAGTGTATGATGAAAATACCGTATTATTCTGATTGTTAACTCCAAGAAAATTGTGAAATTGCTCAAATTATGTAACATTCATTCATAAGTAGGTGGTAAAAAGGTTAAAGTACAGTTTAACATCACACCTGCCATAGGTTTGTTGATATGAAACTATAATTATTATAAAAGCTGCACAGCCATTTTTGGAAAATTATTAATTGCCATATTTCTGAAATAACAGTTTTCAATCATAATTGCGGACGCATACGAACATGTGAATAGGTGAAGAATTGTCTATTTCAAGAACGCTGTTTCTATTAAATTGATACCCACACTATATCATATCAAAATCTTAAATAAATCTTATAAGGTTGTTATGTAATTAAAGGTAATAAAGCGAGAAATTGATAGAAGTCCGACTAAAAAAGTGTGATGATGGTATACGAAAAACACAGAAACCGTATAAATTGTATGGTGCTAACTTACTTAACTGCTAATTGTTTTCGTGATTCCACTGATACTATCGGTGAATAAACTAACTTCTAAGATCCGCACGTTTATATTATTATTGCCATTGATTTTCCAAGGCATATATCTAAATATTAGTTGCTCTTGAAGGATATATGACTAAAGCATTTCTGTTATAATTAAATGAAGAATACACAAGTTTAAAAGATGAACGATATAGGCATTATTATCATTTTATAATTAGGTACTGTTTAATATGAAGTCAATAAAATATTGCATATATATTATTGAATGTCAACATCTTTATGTTGGAATATTTCAAATAAAGGCCACAACCTGTATTTAATCTACATATTATAATGGCACCTCGCAGTTATACCCTTAAGTCACTTTTTATAAATCTGTCATTATCACAACATTAAATTTGAAACGAGCAAATATAATCCGGAGAGATTTAAAGAAAACATTATCTCACGAAATATTGAAAGCAGATGTTGAAGTTAATTATCCTCGCCGCATTTTACAAGATATCATTTTTATAATATATTTTTGATTACTTAATTTGTATATTTCCATTATCGCTTAAAGAAAACAGAGTCACCCTAATTATCTTGTTGGCAATTAACTGAAATAAAAACAAACAGAATTTAAATAATACGAAAGTGGAGAAGAAAATGGGACATCAAATCTTTAAAGTTAAAACTTTTAGTTTTTCAATACTGCTTAACAATATCAACAATTCTAGCCAAAACGTGCTAACTATGTTAGCATCATCAAGAATTGATGATAAATTGTAGTATTTGTTTTATCATTTGTCATCATTTATGATTATTATTTGATTTATCACTAGGACCATTTATTTATTTTAAATTAGAACTTTTAATTAATCTCACAAAATTGGCATTGATAATTAAATAAACTGCTTTACAAATTATCAAAATATTTGAAATTAATCGATGATTTATTTGACTAAATTTTATTTAGAATATATTTTTAGCTTTATTAAAACTAAAATAGCTTAGAAATTAATAATCATGATAAAAATAAACTCGTTCAAACATAGATTTCTGAGAATTGGACCAGGAGATCCTTAGGTAAAAATGGGGCTTCGGGAAAAACAGAAAATATCAGAAACGTTTTAAAAGCTATTAATAATGGAATTAAAAAAGCATTATTTTGTTTTAATAATTAGGATTAAACTATAAAACCATGAGTTTAAAATACTTGTTATGCTGACATTATAATATTATCTAATATTTATATTATGATTAAAATATAAAAATGGTAAAGAACTAGTTTTTATGTTAAACCGTTGAAATGGCAAAAGTTTAAAATTATTTTTTAATAACTACCTCAACAGCTATTTAACAAACCGTCAATTAATATTTCCGTATTGATACAAGGTACATTTTGATTATTAGGAAAGATTTTCTGAATCACACTCCTTTAGAACTGCATTTTTTTGCACGGAGAATATCACATTTTCTATTTCAGGGTTATATAGCACCCTGCACCTAAACACTCATTCACGAGATTGGTTAAATTTAACTAGTTTTAGTTTACCTAAGTCTGTAAATAGAAATGAGGAATTTTTCTTAAATGAATATTGAGGCGCCTATATCATTAACAAAAAAAACAACTTATGTATCAATTAGAACTATTAAAATAGTTATTTATGTTATATTATAACTTATAAGTATTATAATAACAATCGTTAGGGTACTAGTTGTGAGTATTATCAGGGACACTTATTAGTTATTAGCCATAATGTTTATTATATGACTTAAATTCAATTAAATTTAAAACTTAATGTGTCTGTGTTAATAATGATTATCATATCCCTAAAAATATTAATTTAATTATCTAACCAAAAAATACTGACATTGACAAACATATTATATTTCTTGTACTATAATGTGATTCGTAAAAAGGAAAAGAAATAATCTGAAACTAATATGAATGAAAATCGTGGAGGTGTTAAAAAATGTGGATTCTTAAAGAGTTTGTACAACTAAAATAAATCAACTTTATTACAGTATTCAAGTATAAATATTGAACAAAACAACCTAAGAGTCACTAATCATTTTTTTTTGTAAATCGTGCTCAGGGCATTATTCAAGGTACTACTGCTCCCAACAAAAAATTTAAAGATGTAAAATTCAGTGTAAATTGTAGCTTCCTATCATTAAAAAAAATGCTTTAAATAAATTAGAGAGTAGATAATATTAATATTCTTAAAAATAAGTCTTAAGCGGATCTACTTCTATCTGTGAAAATTGTAAAAGATATATTTGATGTGGTTAGTTAGATATCCGCTACCAAATATATACCAGCCTAGAAACTGGCACCTTTCCTTCTGAACTAAAGTACTGTTATAATACCAGTACCACAAAAACCTTAAAAAGTTAGGCCAATCAATTTAATGTCAGTAATTGAAAAAGTAATAGAAATATTAGTACACGAATAGTTGGTAAGTTACTTGGAATATTTTATGTTGGTCACTCTGAATTTAGAAATAAACATTCTATTGAAAATGCGTATGAGTTTATGTTATCAAAATATTATAAGTGTGCTTGTAGATTTAAAAAAAGTATTTAAACTACTGATAGAAAAAACCAATTAATAAATGGATTTGAAGGCAAAGTATTTAGTTTGTTGGAAAATTTCAGTAGCAGATATCAAACTAATAAAATAGCAAACAGAATGTCCAGTTCCACGAGGAACCGTACTGGGCCCTTTACTATTTATATTGTAAGTAAATGATATTAAAAAAGTAAGAGTTTTTTAAATTTATAAGCTGATGATACTGTTTTATTTGTATATGCATTAAAGTTTGATCAAATGGTAGAGATCATAAATAATGAATTAAAATCTTTAAATTGGCTTAAATTTAAAAATGAATGCCACAAAAACAAAGTGCATGTTTCCTGGTGCTAGGAACAATTGTAATTTATTCAAAGACGGAAATTTAGAAATAAAAATCTATTCTGTTTGCACAGATCAGCTACTGAAGTTAAATATTTGGAGATTGAACTATATCCAGAATTAAACGTAAATTTACATGTTAATTATATGTGTAATAGGTTGATCAAGAAAATTGGATATTTTGGTAGCATTGCTTATATTCTGTCAGATTAGTCTCCACGTCTAATTTATAATACTCTAATTTACCCTCAATTCAAATCAAATGAAGCAATAATAACACTCTTCAAGTGCAAAAAACGTACAATAACAAATGATAGCTTATTATTTTTATTAAATTTCTTAACAATCTTCAAATAACTACAGGAGCAAATTTAATTTTTATTTACAGGATTGAGTTTAATACCGCAATTTGTACCGAGTTTTTTAGTAAAGAGAGAGGATATGATGAATTACAATTAAATAATTATTTGTTGAAGTGTTAAAATGGTACAATGGTCTTCCATTGATTGTAAAATCGTCACTAAACATAAAAATATTTAAAAAAAAGTAAGAAAGTTATATATTTAAATTAAGTATTATGTACGATCTGATATTATTATATGTACATGTTTGTATTTTGTATCTATGTGCTAAATAACGATTATTATTATTAATATTATTACTTATATTATGGTACTAGTACTATATGTCAGCAGATAAACAACAAGATTATTTCATACTATTTTGTAACAATTTATCCACTTAATATAAAAACAGTTGGTTGTATCTGGAATGATAAAGACTAGTCCTAAGTCGACTTGGCAATTTTTATTCTAATTATTTTTCCAAATTATAAAAAGTTTTAAGACATTAACAGTTTCTTGCAATAGTAAAGGAAGGTATTTTTTGGACAGGAATTCCACCGTAAATAAATACTTACAAATTGTTATTAAAAATGAAAACCTCATAGATACAGTAGCAAATATACATAATATAATTTAATAATTTTTTACAAAAAGATTAAAGTCTAGTGGTTCATACCTCCTTATTCTAAATTTATTTCCACTGCCGAAAACCATGATGATTTCCTGAAGATTCACAAAACGATCAAGTATTTGGAATCGATACACAAACAATAACACAGTAAACTCGATACGCTGCTTGCATATCACGCGTAGATACCAATCCAACACACAACTGTCAACTGAAGCTTTCAACAGTTACCTGCGAATCTACGCCCCCCCCATTGCTAGATAGAGAAGGAGAAATAAATTACCTCCATAGTGAGACGGAGATGACTCCTTACGCTGTTGCCGAGCGGGAAAAATTTACACGAATCTATGTTTTGTTCAGACAATCTTATTTGGGAAATCAGCTGTACTCGTATGTAATACTCAATAAACAAAGGAAAATAACGGCTCTTCTTGAAGTTTTGAGACGACGAATGGCCAATGTCATCTTAAAATGATTATCTATTTATATAAAATAGTTCCTCTTACTCTTTAGTTTTACCCCACATTCCTTCAAGCAATGGTAAACCCAGCAGACAATTATAGGAAATAACTATCAATATGTAACACTCTCATCCCTTATGTAACCATCTTATTTAGGATAAACAAACAAACACTTCTGATATTAATAAACATTGACCCTTTAAACAATTTCTGGCGCACAACGTTGGGTACTTGTCGTACTAATAGTACTTTAATACCAAAACAACTGATTAAATTAACTACAGATGAAGAAAGTAATAAGACAATAGAAACAATGTTTTAGCTTTATTTGACCTGTATTGGTGTGTGTTGGTCGAATTTATTTTTATACTTGTTTAAACATAGTTTTTTGAGAAATGGAACACGAAAATCTTAGGTTTGTTGTTCCACTGAAATGAATTTTTTTTAAAAAGTACCTTAACAGCTATTTAATAAACTATCGTCAATTAATATTTGGGTATTGGTATAGTGTACATTATTATTATTATGATTAGTATTATTATTAGGGAATATTTTTTGGATCACACTCATTTTAGGGTTAGACAGCTAAGCTAAAGTCCCGTAACATGAAGTTGGTTAAATTTAACCAGTTTTAGTTTCTATATCAATATATAAAAATAATGAATACTGCGGTGATTTTATCATTAACAAAAAGACTGACAGTACCAAGAATGACAATAACAACACTAATAAACCGAAACATTCATTCTATCGACACACGTCAATAGAGATCTTATTTAGTAAAGCAACAACATTTTTACTATTTCTTTTTATTATTTCTCTCATCCATTGATATTTTACCATTTGTTTTGTTATTAAAGTGTTATTAGTATGACCAGTAGATTATTAATAAACATCGACCCTACAAACAATTTCGCGCGAAGTAACGCACTGGTCGTACTAATAGTACTTTAATAACAAAACAAATGGTTAAATTAACAACATATGAAGAAAGTAATAACACAAGAAATAGTAACAATGTTGTTGCTTTACTTTATCAGCATTTGCGTGTGTTGGTAGTAACCAAAGCGATCGTTTAACTTAAGAATGTTAACAAAGGGTTATGGATATTAAAAATCAACTTCTATTTGTAGGACATGGGAGAAATAATAAATAATAAAAAAATCACTCAAGTGAACTTGCGAAGATAAAAACCTATCCTACTACTCAATAGGCGAGGCCTCTATCACTCTCTTGTGTGAAAGGACTAACCAAGGAATATATTTGATACCTAAATCATCTGTGGTTTTCCGGGATTGAATCCACTTTTAAATCAGGATCTAATTTATACATGGTAAAAAGAACCAGAATATTATTAATTATTAATCATAATAAACATTTTACTAATGCGGGACCTTTCTCTGAAGTCTGGTAATTAGCATCTTATGAGACGATATTGTGTATGAAAACATGTAAGAATTGGTGAAGGCAGTCAAGGAGATATTTGTAACTTAGATAAATACAAGATTATAATCTGTTCGAGATAACCATAGCAACCCCGACGTTGCCACGACAACCCCGGTATTTCCAAGTAAGATGATGCAATTTCTAGAAAATAAATACTCATACATGAGGTGCCCAAAATAAGAATTATTTTTGTATTATTATTATCATAAGCGGTACCATTAAGAGTACATGAGCGATCTGGCAATAATGGAAACATCAAAATGTTTAAACGACCCCAAGGTAAAATAGTGAAAGGATGGTACTTATGCTGTGACATGGGTCAAAAAGTCGTCTAGATTTACCGAATCAATGTTGATCACCAGTTCTTGGAAAATTTATGAGTTTTCTAGAAATTCGCAAATAACTGAATGCCGATATGGAATAGTCAATTGGAACGTGTCGGAATTTGCGGTTTGCAGATTTACAGTTGTTTTCGTAAATTTGTTGTAACCTAAAATCAATAGTTCTAAGTATGGCTTATTTTTATCAGAGTATTATCTTGTTTTTCGTCAATTGGGTAAACCTGACGTTTTAATTTCTATCCGTAGAATCGTTGATTTGAAATGTACTTCCTGTAGCAAATATCTATCATATGAAATAAATCTTTTTTTTACTTCGAACATCTGACCAAAAAGGAAATGGGGTGATCTCGGCTGAACAGGATGTAAGGCTGTAAAATGATTGATTTGAACCGTTTGCAAACTATTTCAAGTATGAACTGATCGAAGACAAGGAAAAATTAATACATTTTTTATTTCAATATAATTACACTAACCAGTTGATTAATTTATTTAAAGAAGATGGTAGAAAATATGATCTCATATGAGTTTTAATCGTTTTCGGAATACCCAGGTAATCTCTACTTTGATGGTTTTCATATGAAGAACGCTAGTGGTATAATGACTTTAATGTCTTCTCTAATTTTGCTATTTGCTTTAGTAATCTACTAGATTCTTCATAAAACCATTATTTTTCTTTCCGTTCTTATTCTTCTAATATTTGTGCACCAAACAAATTTCATTTCTTTATGTTTTCCAATTTTTTTTAAATAATAGCTTTTAGAGTATCCTGAAAGTTTTTTTGGTCGATTCGGTTTTGCTTTGATATATTTGGTAATTTTCTGCTTATCTAGCTTCTTAGTTAATATGTTTTGTTCTTGTTTTGATTTTATAATAAAAAAATGTATATTGCTTGGTCATTATAGTTTCATTTTCATCTGATATTAAATCTTAAATTCCTTGGTATCATAAGTCTTATTCAAAAAATATTCTTCTAATGTCCACTTGGTCCAGTGTTATTTCCTTTCTTTTCTCATGTCTACCAGTAAATTACTTTTTTAATTAATGATGCTAGGACCATAAGCATTTACCATGTTTCAAAAATTTATATTTTACGAAGATTGAATTATTGTAACATTTTTCCATTTGGAGTGCCTTCAGTGTTATGCCTTAAAGCTTAAGCTTAAAAAATCTGTTTTCTTTTAATTTATTAACAATTAAAATATATAAAGTTGAAGCTCCAATATTCAGTTTCTCAATACTGGACTCAAAATTTTGCTCTATATGGTAGAAACCTGCACGACAGAGATTTCATTTTTATGGCATCTATAACAATAACAATTCATAGGAAATTATTTCATTCTGATACCGTTGATGATGATCAAGAAATCTTCTATCTTGATTATCTGTTTATCCCGTTGTAACCACTCCTTAGAATTTTCTTCCAACTTATTCGCGGACAATTCAGTGAAGCTGCGTTTGAAAGGACAGACATAGACAGACAGATTCTATCTCTTGACACTCTAATCGGAAAAACTAATTCATGCATGCAAATCATTACAAAAATCTTAGTCTTCTCAGTTGTTGAATGCGACTCCTTCTGTTACACTCATTATGTGTTCTTAGTTATTACGTGTCTTCTGCAGCGATGATATTTAGATAATTTTGTGGCGGCTGTACCTCTATCAGACATGGACGTCCGTCAAATTATTCCAAAGCAGAATTATGGAATTAAAGGAACTTACCAACAAAGCAATTTTTGTTGCCTAAAATGCACGGTCCATAACTTCAAAATAATCATTGATTTTAAAGTAGGTCTCTTAATTATATAATTACTAGAACACCCTAGAGCAAAATCAAAATAAATACTCAATACTGACAATCAATGTAACAAATGTATCCGAATTAGATGACTGGTGTTGTTACTTGGGGGCATAACACTTAAGAAATACGATACTATATTATCATTAAGAATGAAATTTCCTTTAATGTAGTGTCGGTATTTTACAAAATGTAGTTCATTGCGAAATTGAAAGATATTAGTTTTTAATGTTTGGCAATAATTTGTAACAAGAATATAATTTATTAAATTAGTGATAAAAATATGAACCCAAGAGCATGTTGTTATAGATTTTTATTAGATATTTTTTATTTTATCACTAGTGCACTACATTTTATTCTAAGTAGCCCAATTTATTTCTCGAGCACTGCGGGTAATCTATTTATCTCCATTTTCTCCTCTTCCATGATTACCAATTTCAATCGTAGCCGGTATGTTTTTTGTCCTCAAAATTCTATCCAATGATCTTCTTAGCTCTGACCACCTTGGATCGATTCGGTTCATTATATAATTATTTCGTTTTTTTATTTCCGTTAGGCTCCATCACAACCACACAATATTTTTTTTAGTCCATACTTTAGCTAATCTTCATTAAACAAAAACATTCTACGCCCTTAATCTTTGATTTTCTATCTCTTGATCGACTACCAGAATAAAAATTAAGTGTTTTGGTAAGCTTCTTGATTATCATCAAAGTTATAATTTTTTAATTTTTTCTATAATTTTGATATTTTCTTTAGTAGTGAGCTACAACTTCAAAAAATAATTATTTTCCTTTCTTTTCTTATTTTTCTAATATTTTACCGTAAAATAAAATGCCTTCCCTCAATTTTTCTAATTTTTTAATTAAACAATAGCTTTCAGAGCATCCTCAAATATTTTTTGGTCGATTAGGTTTTGCTAGGATTGCCCAGTCTACATTTTTTAGAATGCTTTGAAATGTTTGGTAATTTGCTTTATATTGGTTTATATTGCTTGGACATTAAAGTTTCATTTTCGTCTGATCTTAAATCTTAATTTACTCGGTTTCATAGGTCAAAAAATGTTCTCCTAATTTGGATACCCAATGATCCAGTACTCCAATATCCTTTCCCTTTTCTAATTTTTCTCATTTTTTTATTTGCTTTTGTTTTCTCTTGTTTTCCTACTGGTCAGTCTTTTGAATGTGATTTAAACATATTTCTCATTATTTCTGGACGCCTCTGCTGATGAAAACCCATTCGTTCCCTTGAAAGTACGTGTTGTGTTGTCTTCTTAGCAACTTCAGAAATGTGCAGCAATGCGTATAACTCTACATTAATCGTGTTGCTGCATATAGCGATTGTTATCTCGCAATGTTTTTACTTTGACTGCGTTTGTGTTTATTATGAATCATAAAGGACGTTTTGTACCAAGAGTTTACGAGTTTTCTATGGATTTTGTCTGATATTAGGCGTTTACGGTTCATGTAGATGGAAAATATTAGACAGTTATGAGTTGGAGAAAACTTTTATAAAGTTATGAAGAAGACAACGGATTTCTTTTACTCTATTGATTTTGTACTACAATTTTAATCCTCTTAAATCACATTTGGACAACTGGTTATTTACTAGAAGTTACAACTCTATATTTTTCTTTTAAAAACAATATTGGATTTATCTTTGATGTCTTGATACTTTTTTCTGGTTGTAAAATATCTAATTTTTGAATGACTATCTTAATATAGTACACTTGCATTAATCTATAATATAATCTTTACACATAATAATATTATAGTTTTATTGCCAGATCAATTTTTAGTAACCCTTTTCAAGTAAAATAGAAGAAGGTAAATATCAAGGATTGAAGTTTAATTTATAGTAATATTACAAGTATATAATCAAGCGAATATGAATATTCATCTTGTAACGAAATCAAACAATTAACACCATCTATAATGTATAAATTTTCAATAAACAAAAGCTGAAAATGAATTATCTATCCATAGATCTGGTACAGGTTTATAATAGAACAATAAATTAAATATACCGCCCCACATCCACACTAAACGAAAATTTTATTACTATCCTATTTCATTAAAAAGCCTTGAATGTTGACATAATGTAATGTGGGTGTATCACTATTATAAAATTTAAAAAAAAACGTGACTGATATGACTTTGATTCAAGTAATCAATTTACAAGACTGTTATTAACAAAAAACGAGTAAATTAGATTGGTTATTAGTTACGATTACAAGATATATAACTTCAAAAAGTAGTTATCGTTCGCCAGCAAAATAAAAATAAATAACTAAAAGGTGAATCAAATATAGCTATTAAATTTAGAAATGAAGTTTCATCGATAGTTTCAAAAAACTAAACCCTCAGGTAACCAAAAATCAACATCTACTCCTTTATTATCAAAATGTACGAGGTCTTCTCACCAAATTAAAATAACTATAACACTTTAATTCGAGCAGTTATGATACCATAGTCCAGTTTGGTTTTCCCACGACTTAAAACAATGTATTATTGCCAAAAAGCGGGCACATAAACATTATAACTATACTCAATCTCTAGATATTTATTTTAAATTAAGCAGCCTCAATATAAATAAAGGACCTGGTCCAGACCTTCTTCCTCCCAGTTTCTTGAAGAGATAATGAGTCTCTAAAGACTGGTTTTTTCCAAGTACATGGAAAAAAAGCTATGTAACTCTTATATTTAAAAGTGGTGATAAGCCTAATATCTTGAACTATCGTCCGATTGGTATACTTAGCAGTATTCCTATAACTTTTTGAAAGTTGTATTTGAGATGCTTTTACTCCCTTGTTCAAAAAAATCTTAATTGACCAACAATATGGTTTCCGGCTTTCGAGATCAACGGAACTTAATTTACTTACTTTGATAATTACCTTTCCAGTGCCTTGGAAAAAGAAACGTCAAAATAAATAACTAAATTAATAAAAAAGAAGGTATTAGATAAAAAATATTATAATATATTAGTCATAACTAGACAATGGTTGAGAATAATGTTACGTAGCAGAACAAAGTACATGAAAAATATTTGAATACTTTAATTGTTAACTTAATTTTTTTAAAGATTATAATTTGAGTAGTGTGTATTATTTTGACTACTAACGTTTATTGCAACAAAGATAGAACTAAAATTAATACCAGAAAAAATATCTTTCGTAAGATGAATGACTGTATGAATACACTGGATCCAATTTAACGATTTTCAGTACAATGTTTTAAAATCTCAAGCTATGGTGATGTAAAATTATGTAAAATTATGAAAATATGTTTTCCGTTATAGTATCAACTACGGGATTGGTAAACTTGTTTCTAAAAAAAAGGTTGCTTTTGGCATAAATTGAAAGTTAATACATTTTCTATACCTATATAAAGTTTCGTCACCAGTGTGTGCCCTCAATATTGCGTCAAAAACTTATTGCCAGAGGTGGAAAAGAATGTTGAAATTGTTGTAAAGAAATAAAAACGTTTTTTGACAAAAAATATTCACTGCAGGAGAGGAGATATTATTGTGTTTTAGAGTCACATTCCTGAGAGGAGGAAAAAAATAAATAGCAGTGTAATGTAAAGATCACTAAATTACAGTTCACTATGATATTAGTTCCTAGAGTATCTGTAAAAGAAAATTCATTCGTATAAATAATAAACAAATGTGTTAAAGAAATTAAATATCTAGGAACATTTATAAACCGAAATTTAAAATTTTGTTGATTCCTTGTGAAAAAAATAGGGACAATAAAGGATTTTATAAAAGAATTATGCAAAATCACCCTCATAATACGTACCCCAAATTATCAATAAATTCGGATTAGAATTAATTTATGCTTTCTAATGCAAAAGAAAAAGTAACTAGAATACTGATAATTTCTGTTTGTAACTATATTAGTATAAAAGGTTTAAAAAAAATAAAAAAATAATTATTATACCCCCCTGATTAGTTCGAAAAACATATATATATAGTATTTTTTCATTTAATTAGAATTGATTTGAAAAAAATATGTTTTGCGAGTATAAAATCGATCTTCTTCGTTCAAAAAACGGGCATTATTCTTAGTAGGGAAACAAATTATTATTCGATGTGATTTTAAGTACACATTTTTATGATATATTTATTAGTTATTAAGAAATAAAATGACTCAAATATCCCAATTTTCTTTAAAAATTACTTATATATTGAATAAAGTAGTACATACATAATTTTTCAGATTCCTTACAAAATCTACCGAATGTAATTCAGTTGCATTATTTAGAATAATACTGATTTGTTGATGTGTAAACTATATTTTTATCTGGACCTGTCAATAAAACTTCGACCTAGATTTCTATGGTTGATTTCTGCTACTGCACTAAAATTAATTGCAAGAATGTAAATTAATTTAGAATAAAAAAATAAAGCTGTACACTATATGGATTAATCATCTTGGCATCGTAATTGCCTAGTATCGTTTGTTATATAATTTGTTCTGGTGTTTTAATTTCGATAGAGTCTGAAATTTCATCACAGACATTGTGAAACAGTTATCTAATACAAAAGTATTTGTTTAGATGAACTACGCTACAAATTGAATAGTTTGCATCCTGCATTCAGTTTTTTTTCTTATTCGTTTAGATCTGAGGAACTAAAATATAGTTCAAATTATAGCTGACGAAAATCATATTTTTTGTTACAGTAATTTAAACACTTCATATTGTTTATAATTCGTAGAGGATAAATTAAAGGTTATTTACATTTCTGGAACGTAAAATGCATTGAATAATAGTATATTTTCGTATAAAGTCACGTATCAAATTTTGATTAAACGATAAATCACAAGATAAAATGTTTATTTGCGATAATAAATATCTAGTTGATATATAATATGCACACCGCAGTTTTTCAAGTTCTTCATCTACGACTTTAAATAAACTGATATGAAAAACAAATTATATAAACTTTTTCAATTGGAAGCCCCTTATTTTAATTGAAATAAGTACTGAATTTTTTATTTATTTGAAAGCTTGCACAGGTCCTTTTGAATACCCATAATTTTTTATGAAATCATAATTTCTCCTGGTTTTAACGCAAATGCATATTATTTGACGGTCTAGTTTCGAAGCTTAATTGCAGTTGTGAAGTTAGCTCCGATGAAAATCTTTACTTTTTTGCCATACTTTCTGCTTGTGATGATAATTAACAGTTCTAACGATATAATAGTTTAATAACCTACCGACAAAAAAAATCGCTATTCAGTTATATCCAAATGAATATGCAAATATTATGCAAGATCTTCATCGCGATAGGCAGGCGACTGCAAATCCAGATGCGCTGGCTCGAAACGTGTCCGTAGCAAAAAATCGGTCGGATTAATTTGAGCTATTTATACTTATCCCTTTACATCATTTTACATACACGGCAGATATATTCCTGTTAATACAAAAATGTTATGAAAGACTGCGCCTTTTTGTTCTCTGGTCGCTCGCTATCTTCTGCTCTGCTGAGGAAATTAATACAGATCTGAGCCGATATAGATAACGCAATTAATGGTAATTGGAATAAAACAGATGCGGATTTAGGAGAATCCGAATGAAAATGTAACTGGATAGCTGCGCTTGCTGATGACAAAGAATTATTGACAGTAGGTAATAGTCTAAATAAAAGAACATAAGTAATCTATATTAGTTAACGATAGAGCCAGCAATTTAGTACAAAACTGGAATTTTAAAATAAAATCTTATATATTTCACAAATAAAAATAACCGGACCACCACCAATGAACTAAATTTAGTATATAAATAGTGATAATGAGAGACCGGATTCTCAGGCAAGGTCAGTCCACTTCAACGCATTTAGTATTGAGCGTATACTTGAGATATTCAGTTAAACAATTGTTTTACTAATTTTCTCATTTCATGACTGTCGAATGTGTAATATATATACAATTTAATTTTCTTAGTCTGTGAATATCGTACTAACTTTTTTATAAATATGGCATGGAGAGTCTGATTGAAAAATTGGTTCGTTTGCCAGCGCCCTATCTAGTTTTTGAATCAAGTAAATTTTCGGACGAATTTTGAGCACTGCACTATATAGTGTGACTCATCTAAGAATAAGATGTTTCTCCAATCCTCTATTGTACAACCCACATATTTTTTAGCCCAATTTAACTTTTTCTTCTTCACAGGTACCGTTAGGAATTGTTTCTTCTTAAGCTTTATTAGTTTTTTCCATCCTCTAGCAGACTCATGAATCTTCACCTAAGTTTTCTAAATCTTGCTGAAGGTTGTACCTCAAAAGGTAAAAGCTTCCATCTCAAGGAGTGGTCTTTCTTTTTCTCCTCTCACATTTTCCTTTTTGCTGCGCTTCAAGAGAAGCTATCTCCTTTCTTGTTGCTTCATGAATTTATTTACAGCATCCAAAGTTCCTTTGCAATGTTTCTTTGTGTCATTGGGGTATATTCATAAAGGTGGAAATTTTTATCATTTTTTGTGTCACAAAATAATTTTCATATATTATTACACAATATCACTCACATTAATTCGCACAATACTGTATATTTTTGATTTTAGGCGATACTTTCTTCAACCGTTACTTAAATATGTATGTAATATTTTTGATTCTTAAGTGGATAAAGTTTGAGTGCTAGCTAGATATATGATTGACAATTATGAAATGTAGAAAATTATCATTTTTATACGTACATAGCAGAAATTGTTCTCGTGTTATTTAAATAATTCTATATGAACAAAGAAATATCTGCAATAAAAAATAAAAATATAAAGTAAAATGTAAATTCATTATAAATTTACCGTTGGAATGTATACAGATATTTAACTTAATGATAAAATCACAAGCATTCTGATCCTGCAAAATATTAGAATTTCCCTATTCTCATTTCCCACGTTATTGGCCATAAAAAGAGATAACAAATAGTTAGTTATTGTCGATTAAATGCATCAATTTTCATAGGAACGTATTCATTATATCCGTTTTAGTATATAAAAGTAAGATGCGCTTCTTTTCTCCGCTAAACGTTATACAGGGTCATCTATTTTTATCAAAGAAACATTCTCGAAGTCGAAATTTAATTACACATTTTTATATTCTTGTGCGGGTTACCCAGATAGTGATTTGGAATTAAATGGTTTTTATATTATTAGTTGCAATCTTTCAATAAATAAGTAGTTTCAATAAATCAGCTACGAACTTATAGACCTGTATGATTTAATTTCTTGAGGTAACTTTCCATTGTGCATTGGTGAATTCTGAATAATAAATTTTTCTTGAGGCAATTCTACATGATTTGGATTATTTAGGGAATTTAAAAATATTTATGTTTCATCGAACAGATATAAAGATTAATTACGGGTTAAGGGAATAGTTGGAGCTATTGGTATTACCCCGTATGAAGAAGATATGTTTCTTATTCCCTAGTAAGTAATATAATCGATTCCGTAATGGGCCCAGTTCCTTATAAAGTAAGATTCATTGAACCCAGAGTACACTTTCGTTTTCGATAAATAGTAATAGAAAAAATATAGCGGAAATATGCATGCGATGCTTATTGATGACATGAAACTCAATGCAGCATTGTTTCCTCGAATTGTGGATTATTTAATACCAAGTTTTTCTAAGTTTGTGTCGGGTAGCCTAGTCAACTGGATCATTGTATTAACTAATATAACAGAATGAAACTAATTGCAAAAACATTAGAAATTAATGAGAAAATGGAGCTCAATACAAAAATATAATTGAAACATTTTTCCTGTAAAGGAACAACAGTATATCTTTTATGGTTGTGTTTTCCAATCTATTTTAATCATAATTAGAAAAACAACAAAGACACGGTTGGTTAACATTTAGAAACTAATCAAAAGACGATTTGACTAATTACTTGTGTTCAACAAAAACAATTTGTGATAACAATTCTTGGACGATTTGTAAGTCAAATACATGAAAACGTAGTTTGAAAAAATCGCAAGTCAGTTAAACAATGAAATTAAAATATGACGCGTGATTAAGCTTGGCTTAAAACTGCCACCAGCAATCTTCTGTTTATAATGATCATCTTTCAATCAAAATACGAATGACTAAGCTTCCGATATCAATAATGGATACGGACAAAAATATTAGTCACAAAATTTAACAAAAATTGTTGATGTAGATAAAAAGTATTCTGGAAAAACAACATATGTTCAACAAACTTACATTTAAAAAATTGAATTATTGAAACATTACATATACACGACTTCTGAAGGGACCTGAGATCTATTCGATAAAGTTAATTGCGAAATTGGAGAGGAGAGAAAGAAAAAGAAATAGGAGAATAATTTTTTTTAAATTGGTATTTAGAATTTAGATTAGAGAGGGGGATGATTTTTTTATTTCTTCGTTTACCCTTAAACAACTCTAAAAATTCCAAATTTCTCTCTTTAAAAATAACTGGATTTAAAATTGAGATGTAGTTGCATGCCCTTAAAATGGAGTATATTTACGTATTACTTGCTTAATAAAAACTCTTAACGAATTAGGAAACGGCTAAAAATTTTTTTTGATAAAACATAAATAATTATAAATTGGTTAGACACATTTTCGGAAATCAATTTTATGATCCTATCCCAGTTATTATCCGTGTTGTTTTTGAAGAAGAGTATCATTCAAGGCAAAACAAAACCAGACCACATGCAAAAATAAACGATTCACTTGAAATTAGACTGTTTTCACATCGAAAACAGTAATACGATCTAATGTACAAAGCGTCGAGTTTCTATGCTGGTTGTTTTTTCTTTTGCTTTTAAAACTTACATGAAAACCATGCATTGCGGTGTGTGAACTAAAATGAAGGTCGTACGAGATTGGCATTAGTAATATATTGAAAACTAGGAAGGTTAATTTACTGATTTTAATTGTGATTCGATGCAAGAGACCTTATTTTCTATTGTGCCTAGTCTGAAATGATGACACTGCTTACCTACTACGGTGAACTGCGTGAGACAACCTTGTAGGGAGATCAATTGTAAACAAAAATTTTAGTCTCACCTCGACCGACAGCCCTAAAATAGTTTTTTTAGTAAAAGGCCATGGATTCATTATAGGAAAATAGGCCTACCAATAATTTTTAGCCTAACATATCGAATGCTTCAAATTGAGTTAGACCAATTAAAAAAAAATTATTTAAATATTGGAAAGAGAAAACGAAAACTGGTTGGGGTGGAATTTAAGAAAAATATAGAACTAAAGACATTAGAGTAAAAGCCCCAAGGAAATTATAAAAAGGAATAATATGGAAGAGATTAATTAGTAATATAAAAATAACGGAGTGAAATAAAGAAGTGGCCGCTGTTCCTTTATAATTCAATGGGATTTATTCTTATACAGGGTAACTTCTTTTTAATAGTGACAGTATTATCTAGAAAATGGGCAAAAAGTTTCATATTTAGCAGTGAAACACCTTAAAATAGCAAAATTATTAATATTCTTCGGGATCTCCAACTGTCCTGAGAGCGCTAATATCAAATAATATTAGAACTACATATGACTTGAAAGAGACATCATGACATAAATCACATTATGCTTAGCAAATTTCAAATAATAAGTTTGATTCTTACTAATAAAGGCATTATTTTTTTATTGTTGTGTTCCACAATATAAAACTAGAAAAATAAAAGGTGGACTGTATATGTGCCTTTCTGTTAGGGAGAAATAAGTAAGAAACTTGATTTAAAAACTATATTTCACCTTATAAAATACCATTTTTTTTTCATAAAAGCCCCTAAGGTTGATATGCCATATCAAATTATCTATAAAAAAACTACTGACTGCGTCATTAAGTTTATTTTAATATAGTTTGTTTAAACTTTCAGCTTCAGAGATGTATTTTAATTAAAAAGTGCCAAAATCTGAATAAAAATTTCATGGAAATGTTTCTTTAGATGTGTGATACGTGGTTGCTTTGAAAGACAATAAAAAACTAAACTTTCTCGGAAAAAAATTGCAATGCTACCATCTTTACTTTTTTCAAATACGTCCGATGTAAACAGTGCTCAGCGTGTGTTAAGCGCATGCTAGCTTTGTGATAGCAACGCTATTGGCTGAGCAAACGAGAGACACAATATGCTATCACGGTGGTATGCGGTTAGTTGACTGCATACAATTTTCATAATTTTGAGTATTTGGTTTTATTTCACAACGTACCTGTTCTTGTCATTGATTTCCTTTTTGTTAGAATATTTTATTTAAGCATAATACGGTCCTGTTCTAGTTACGCGTTCACGTGTTTCTGTTAATATTTAGTCGTATTTGAAAAGCAAGTAGATTAAATGTATTGAATATATAAAGAACATTTTTTTTAAAAAATGTTTAATGATAGTTTAAGAAATTTCCATGGGTTTCTTAACGTAATTTTACAAATCATAGATGAAAAACACTGCATGTAATATAAATAGTTTTTAATTATGTGGATAATTATGAAAGTTAATAAATGATAATTATACTTGTCCTTTATAAGCCTTATTCTCGAAACCAATTATCTTTTTTGGCTTGTCTTATTAAAAGCAGAAAGTATTTTGTTCTTTTATATAATTTGTATTTGATTTAATGGAACAGTGGCCAAGTTGAATACAGAATTTTTCCACGATTATTTAGTTCGTGACTACAACCATTCAAGTGTGCGAATATTTTACTATCGAGTAGGTAGTTTAAATCAGTATACACAAATTTGTATATGGAAGTCATTTCAAGTAAAACAAAATTTTTTCTTCACTTTACTCAAAGATCATCTTCCTCAAAATTATTGCTGTTCAAATAAACCTTCTTCAAACATTTCAATTGGACTTCAAAAATCATAGATCTAAACAATGTAGAGCAGTATTTTTTAACCTGATTGAATATGCGACCCCTAAACAAGTAAAAAATTATGGCGTACGCCCAGGACCATAACAAAACTTTGTCAGTGACTTCAAAAACATTGTATTTTTCTTTCTAACGAGACTATACTAATCGAGAAGTACTAAATAAAAATCTGCTACAAATTTACGTCCATATTACTATAAATTTATAGCTAATCTACAATTTAAAGTATTATTAGTCAATAAAATTAGAAACAATAGATAAATCTTATGTGTAAAAAAATAGCAACTTACTATTTTTAGAAAATAAAAACAATTGAGTAAAAATGAAATCAAGCAAGTACTACATACACATTCTATTTAAATCTTAAACAATATTATTAAAACCAGTTAAAAGACAAGGTCAAATCGATATTAGTAATTTTAGACATGGACTAAATAATTTATCTCGTAAATATCTGAAGTACCATACTTTTGAGTAATAATTATGTAAAGTTTCCTTCAAAGCTATAATCTATACCTTGACTTCTAGTCTTAGATGAGATAACGATTTTGATTTAATTACGTTTACGATTTAGATTCATGATTCAGGTTGGTCTAATTGCTACTTTGATTAATTCAAGCAGTCATTAACATCGAAAACTGAGTTAATTATAATAAATCATTACTTTTGCCGCGCTTTTTAATCATCATTTTAATTACAGATTATATTTTAAGTCATAAAGAGGTTTCGACATCTTCAAACACTTTTCAACAATTAATTTAAATAAGCAAATGAGTATTTTTTATAAAACTATAGGTTTTATTATACCTCTCGATTTGATATATTTTTGTAAATTTCACTATATTTTCTATTATTTATCAATAATATCTAAAACATTTCAATAAATATTAATTAATGGTAAGAGCTAGAAAAAAAAATGTAAAAATGCCTTAAAGTTAAGATGATTATTAAAAAAATTCAATAAGGCACACGTATAAAATGTAATGTAAATATTAAAATATTAATGAAATTTATAAATATTCAAAAAATGTCATGACGGTGCAAAACATTTCAATGTATTTTGCAAGGCATTTATTTAATTCATAGAAGAAAAGTAAAATGTAAATAAAGAAGTTTTAAATTGAATCATCTGCGGTTAATAACCTGGCGCAATGATTCAAAAATCTGTACATAAATTCTAACTAAAACTAGAAATTGTAAAAACCAAAATTAACATTTTTAGATTTTCCTAATTCCCAAAAAAGGGACGAATTTACCCCTTGAAAAGCCCTAAGCAATCGTAATTAGTACAATTATCATCAATTTACGACTTAAGAGTCTTAAATTCGTTTCAAAAGAAATTGCAAGTTTTACGATCGTGACTCACACTGAGCTGTATAAAGTCAAAATAAATATGATTTGTTATAATATAAATCATAAATCATATAAGTGATGTATAATAATCAAAACACAAACCATATGCGCTGAAGGACAACACAAACTTAGATATTGATTTCATTTAATTATAATATCAATTACCAGCTGCCAAATATTTATTTCCTGCTGTAGCGATACGTAAATTACATGTTATCAAATATTTTGACACTTTATGTAAAAGAATTCAAACTATCTTGTGGGAGTCAAAGATTACATCAAGGTAGAGCTAGTATATAGACGTTGGTTGAATAAATGACCTTTTAATTTGAAATGACAGAGATATAGATGGTTATTGCATATAAACAAATTAATTATTATATCAAACATGGCAGGCTTTGAATTATAAGGTGCCTGTAGCAGAAAAATGATAAAATTAGTCAATAATGAAAGATGTTGATACTAATGTAAATGAAGAAGTTATTCATTTATTTATTAAAATTTATACGTGGCAACACCTTACACTTTTAACATAAATATGTGTCATATAACCAAGGAATATCTACTTGATGAATCATGAAATTGTGTTAGTTTGCAGAATATTCAGATCGTTTAATCGTTATCGTTTGGTAAAGTAGTTTCAATAATTCAGTGAAAAATGGCATTTTATTCAAATCAAGAATATCACATGTTAATTAATCAAATCCGCAATGTTTTGTGTGGGTGTCCCAAAGATTGCTGGAAACTTGTAGTGTATTAGCTAAAAAAATAGTAATAGAAATCATGTAATAATTGAGGAGAATACAGTTTTCACTATTCGACATCCCCTCGAATAGACCATTCTAAATATCTAGGTGTATTAAAATAAAAACTTATTTTTAGATGTTTATACTATATAATGTTTATACTTGACTGAGTTAGCGGTGCTGCCGGCTTTAGTTGCTTTTCGATAAATATTTTTTGGATAGATGTAAAATACTAAAACTTATTTCTTTGAAAACGACTGATTTAAGAAAAAAATGTATAAAACATTTTTATTCTGCATACGTTTTTATAACTCATCCCTAAATATGTGCACTATTTTGGCGGACACCCTGTATAATTTTATAGAAAATGTCTTTTGTCTCACTGAATATCTATTTCTACTCTTTCTGAAAATCAAATTATTTTTTATATTGTGTCAATTTTAAGTTTTTTTTTTCGTTACATTTTGTTTTAATTATAAACTACGTTCCATCACAGTAAGATCGTTAATTTTAGTTTTCAGCAACGAAATAGCTTTTTTTAAGATATATCGGCGTGTCAAATCATGAATACATTTTTTATGCAATATCAGTTTATAATAAAATATAATTGGCT
Source organism: Hermaeophaga mercurialis (assembly GCA_951812935.1). NCBI lineage: Eukaryota > Metazoa > Arthropoda > Insecta > Coleoptera > Chrysomelidae > Hermaeophaga > Hermaeophaga mercurialis. The sequence continues at coordinate 42,460,977 of OX638358.1, forward strand.
GAGAAAATAATATTGTTATCTTTAAAAGCACTTCCGTCGGCTACAATGTTTTGTCTTACAAAATACAAACGTGTCACAATAGTACGTAAAAAAATTAAAGGTATTGACCTATGTGCTATGGAATTGTGACACATTGCTAAAGAATGTTTAACCAAACTCTACGGTATAAAAGAATAGAATAAATGCATCATTTCGTAAATTATAATCTTTAAACGAACCCTGGATCGAGAAATTGTGGTTTATACGGTTACTCACCCTGTATATTAGACCGAAGCATCTTTTGTATTATGGGACATCCAATTAATTTTTATTGTAATGAATACTTTTTCTCGCGTCTAAATTGGAATGGCTATTTTTTATCTGTGTTCGTAACTTCCAACGAGAAACAAAAGAGAGCATCATTTTCTTTGTTGGCAGCATTGACCAAAAAATTAAACGACCTTTCGTTCTCGACATGGTTGAAGTACCACGGTAAGTAAGTGCAAGTACCGCTGGCACTGGGAACAACCGAATATGCACGCTTGTTACTTACAGGCACACAAGAAATTTGAAATTACACGGTTTTGTAACGTGTACGCGTAGTTTCCTTAATCATCGGCTTTCTGGTAGAAGTAAAACTTCGTAATGAGTGTTACAGTTAATCGCCAGGTTGCATTTAGATTCGGAATAACTTGATTAATCGAATTAAAGGTACTGCAAGGTATCTTTTTGCAGGATTTCTGCATTTCTTAAATTTTTCAAACGAAAAGAGGTTAATTTTTATGGGCGTGTCAAGCGAAATTGCAATTTTTTGCAATACTTGGTGAAAATGGTGCTTTTACATATTTACTGCAAATATTATTGTTCAATATTCTAAAAATATTTATTTTCATCAAATTATACTTACCGAGTATAAAGCTGCTTAATATTAATGGTACTTACCTGTAAAAAAGAAAAAAGATTAAAATACTTCCCAAAGTAGAAAATAAAATCGTTTGTCAATTGATATAATTATTTTCGAACAATGTGTGTAAAATAGTATTTTTTTAAAATTTTGTATGTATAAAATTAAGCATATTTTCTAAATGATTCGAAATATTGAATACAATCATGAATTGTATTGGATGGACAAGGTTGAAATATATATTTTCTTGTTCTATTTTAAGAGAAAACGGTTCAAATGTAATAAACATTTCAGTAAAAATGAAG